>JBAMAW010000058.1:600000-1069271 GCA_037043295.1 Amiota minor
ATCACAAACATATATCGAATACCACGCGTACGAAGTCGCGGGCATTTCCAGTGTTTTACTAAATATTAATTCAGGTTCTCTGAATCCATCTAACTTTTGATTATGGGCTTATTATTCTACAAAGTCTATCAACCCAATATTCGCACCGCCCAACGACCTATATTCTTTTCAATATAATTATAAACTCTACTCTATTCGGTAACTTTAACCAATAATTAATGGTTTAATGCACACATAAGAAAGAAAGATTTAATCAAAAGAAATTTTGCAAATCCAACTACATAAAATCAAGTCTATACTTACATATACCTTGGATGTCTATTTATCTACTTAGGTACTTTTGTATCTGATCATCATCATCATCTGCAAAGTACAAAAAGAAAACAAAACGCAAAACAAGAAACCTATAACAATATAAAATAAAATAATAATAACAAAAACAGAAAGAAGAAGAAGAAGAAGAAGAAAAGAAGTTGGAAGTAGAAGAAGGGGGAACCCGTCATGCCAACCCACTTAAAGCGCATAAAATCACAAGTTGTGAGTAGTGAAGTGAGTAAGTGTGTGTGGAGTAGTAAAGTCAGTCGTAGTAAAAACAGAAACCCCAATGGCTATAGTAAGCAGGCAAGCAAAGCAATCAGTGATAAAGCTAAAGAAGTAGGACGACGAAAGCGCGAAACTCGTGTGTCTCATGAATCGAACAGAGGAAGAGAGAGAAAGAGAGAGAGAGAGAGACAGATAGATAGAGAGAGAAATGGAACAAATGAAGAAAAACAGGATGCGCGCCAAAGAAAAACGAAGGTATATGAAGAGTGTGTGGAAGGGAGCGTCGAAAGAAGTTAAACTAAAGGAAAAATCAACAAACATGTATATAATAATAAACAAAAGGAGAGAAAGAGAGGGAGAGAGAGAGAGAGAGAGAGCTGAACGACTGCCTATTAGCTGATTTGCCATGGTGTCTGACATCGGCCACCATGCCAAAAAAAAAAGGGCAAGGCGACAATATAATAAAACGTCAAATGCGTAATATATAAAAAGAAAAGAAAAAATAAAATCAAAAAAGAGATTATAGCTAAAGCGGCATAAATTATCATCAAAAGCAAACACGCAACAAACACATAAAGAATCAGACGCGCAAAACTAAACAGATCAAAATCATACACACACTTTCTCTCTCTCCCTCTCTCTATTCTCAACATGCTCTTCGGGTCTTTCATTCTCTCTTTCAAAAGGCTTTTGTAAATAAATATGTAATTGTTATTTATGATCTCTTCCACTCACTCAATTTTGTGTTCTCTTCTTGCTTCGCTGAAGCCAAAAGCGGATTAAGAAAATTTACCTGTGTTTACTAGGAAATGGAAAACGACGACCAAAACGAGCAAAGCAAAGGAAGAAACACGTACAAGAAATTAGCAAACAGAATGAGTCCAAAGCAGTAAAGCGGCGGCGGCGGTGTCATAAAAACGAAAGAATAAAAACAATACAGCAAAATACAAAAAAAAAAGAAGAGGAATAATGATCATTACGACACATAAACAACATAAAGAATATGGTTGATAATGAAGATCATACTGATGATAATGATGATCATAATGATGCTCTTGTCTCATGTTGATCATAGTGATGTTGATGATGATGATGTTGACTCAGGGCTATCTACTCTCTCTTCCTTCCTTTCCATGAGATTTACTGGACAAACAGATCAGATGTGGTTGGGTTTCTTTCTAAAAGACTCCAAACATCATTATGAATATTATGATGTTGACTCAGGGCTATCCGATTCTTTCTCACTCCCTTTAACATCTTGCAGCTCTTTCAGATTCAAAGGAAAGACTGATCAGATGTGGTTTACTCATAGATACATACATACATGGACAGATTTCTTTTCTACAGATTCATGTCCATATTGATGATGATGAAGTTTAACTCAGGGCTATCGACTATCTCTCCTTGCCTTGAACCTCTCTCAGATTTACTGGACAGACAGATGATCAGTTGTTGTGGTATAGTAAGTAGTAAATGGACAGATTTCGTTCTTACAGACTCCATACACTGTATATAAGTAAGTATAATACTACGACAGCAACTCATGCGAGTCTGTTCTTTGTATTGTGTACCACTTCTTCCCTGCCTTTCTCTCTCCTGTCCCTCTCCCTTTCCCAAGCATCTTTACTCCATAGTTCGTTTTTCCTTTTGTAATCGTGCCTGAATCAGAAAACGTGATCGAGGGCTTATGTGGATTTGTTCTTTGCTTGTTGTTGTTGTTTTAATTTTTAGTTTCTTGGGCTTGTGTTTTTTATGATTATTTATTTTTCTAAAACTTGAAGAACTAAAACGAACAAAAAAGAACAACTTGTTGTTTTTTCTGGTTTATTTTTCGCGTAGTAGTTTCTTACTTCTTCTTGTCTTGATCTTGTTGTTTTTTTTTTTTTTTTTTTTGTTTCTGTTATTGTTTCATTATAAATTTGACGTAGTAGTAAAAACTCCCCAAGAAATTGAGAGTGTGTGGATGGCTGGCAGTCGTCAGTCAGCCAGTTGGGGCAGGGCAAGCAGGCAGGCGAAAGCAGGGAGGCTGAATGAGTTGAGTTTATAGCGCCGCCGACTGGAACAGTTGGCTTTTGGCCCATTTGATTATTTGCTAACTTTTTCCTGTTCTTTTTGCTTATTCTTGTTGTTTTCGATTCTGTTTTTGTGCTTTGCTATGATTTCTTTTTCCTCCAAAATAAAAATTTCTTATGTTGTTATTATTATTTTTTCTGGATTTGTTTATTTTTGCAATGTTGCGTTAAATTTGTATTGTGTGTAGAAAGAATTGTATAAACAATTGTCATTATAGACATTAATAGAAGTCATGCAATTCATAGAATTCGATTTGCAAAAACTAATGTTCACAAAAAAATTTTGGGGACCCTTAAGCAGGATTTCCTGGAATTTTGGTTCTTGAGAATTTGCAGAAATATTCATATTCCATCCAGATACGTTTGTATTGTATGTATGGCAAATCATTTTGAAGACCTGGATACATTAAACTTTTAAATAAAACCTTTAGAATTTTATCAAGATGTCAGTTTTTCCAATAAGACCCCAAATTCGATAGACAGAACTTAAGCTAATTTCAGATAGTGAATATCCAATCTATTTGCCCGAATGAAAATTCCTTCTTCTGATAAATTTTATTATAAACTAGCGTTACCCGGCGTGCGTTGCTACGTCCAATATGCGTGCTCAGTTATTAAAAACAAATAAAATGGGCCAATGGCTGATTCCAATAGAAGTACCGCGCCTATATCATAAACTTATAGTTTCTAAATTTCAGTTCGATAGAACGAAAAACAGAAACGTTTTCTAATAAGAACCTGAATTTTAATGGGAGTTTGTAACGGAGGCACCCTCCCTAGTCGTCCGATCAAACTAAAATCGACAATATAAGTTTCTGATGTATAGCCACCAACCATCCAAATTTCAAGATCGTGGGATTACTGGATCGTATAGCTACTATACAAACCAAAATATTCCTCGTATGGGGAGTTTAAGTTTTCGAAAATATTTTAGTTTTAGTATTTGTTGCTGATGTCCGGATAGAACAACACATTCTGTGACAGTTTCAACTCTCTAGCTATTGCGCTTTATGAGATATGACACGAGGACGGAAAAAAGTATCCTATGTCCGTCTCCTGGTTCTAAGCTGCCTCCTCACCAATACTTAGACAAATCGGTTCAGCCGTTCTTGAGCTATAAATAGTGTAACTAACAGGAACTATGGGAAGCAACAACATCTGCGTGTGACTTAAACTGATTAAGTATCCAATAATTGGAATCGGATTCATCTTCAGCATTGTTATACTGCTGCTATGAATATGTAAAGTAAAAAGTTTCAATTGGTTTTCTTGAAATTAATTCCCACATTTCGGTATTGATCAACACAAAATCTATACTCACATATGAATTCAAAAGTTTTTATTCTTTTCCAATTGAGTCCAACCGATTGAAAAAATACAATACATGATAGGCCTGGTCTGCGCCTGCCTGCCTGCTTCTCTGTTCAATCAATGGTGTTCTTAGCTTAGCTTACCATATTTATTCACTGTAACATAGATCCAACAGACTGTTGTTTGTTTCTGTTGTTATTTTCGTTGTTGTTGTTGTTGTTTCATTTCCTTTGTCAAAATATAGTTAGTCCTCAATTACATTCAGTCAAGAGTCAGTCAATCGTCATTCACTCAGTACTCATTCACTCAGTCAGTCAGTTAGTCAGTCAGTCAGTCAGTCAATTCAGACTTTTTATAGTCTCAAAATTAACAACAAAAAGAAAAACTGGTTTCTCTCACACACATGACCATTCTTTTTTATTTCGTTGTTTGAATTTATTTTTCTTTCTTTTTTTGGATTTTACAACCAGCACATGGAACATGAAGCATGAGTCATCATCCTACACTACTTTACTTTACTTTACTTTGGTTATATTACATGAATTGTGTGTATTGCATGTGCAAGTCTTGTTGCGATCGATGTATCTTAACTTTGTTTTTTTTTCTTCTTTTGTCTGGCAGCAACAGATACAAACGGCAGCAGCCATTACCGGTTGCCAGTTGCCAGTTGTTGCTATAGTATTAACTGTTTCTCATCGGTACTACCAACAATCACCAGTCCCCGGTATAAGTAAGTTAAGTCAAGAAACTGACACTGACTGAGACTGAGTGACCTGCACTGCTGTTGGCTATGGCTATTTTGCCTGATTGTATTGCTGCTTTAACACAATTGTTGGCGTCTCTCTATGTATGTACTTAGTTCTGTATGAATGTCTGTCTGTTTGTCTATACATATATCTGATTGTATCTGTCAGACGAGAGTAGAAACAGATCAACCAAGTGTTACTGCTGTTGCTGCATCATTTTGTCTATCAATGAATTTTATGACTTGGTTGCATCGGTTTGACTTCTTACATGATTTCTTAACTATTTTTACAAGTCATTAGCTTTAATTTTCACTGTTTCTTCAAACACGTTCATCCATTCATTGATTCAGTGTGAAATACATACATGTGAACATACTCGTATATCAGAAAATATCTTTCATTAATTGAGGAAGACTAGATTTTATAAATACTACTACGAGTATTTAAAGAATTTTATTGCTTTAATTTTGTTCTGCTTCATAAATTGCATCCGTCTTCATTTTTACCTTGTTGTTTTATTGATTAACTATTTACTATTCGATGTACGAGTATGTAACTATGCAATATGGGGCGGCCTATTGTTTCTTAACTCAACCATTTACTTCATTATCATTGTTTGATTCATTATCATTACTGCTTTTTTGGAGTTCAATAACTCCATTATGATCATCATTATTATTATACATATTATAATTATTATTCATTTATCAAGATATTCACTCACTTACTCGCAGCTAGGTTGGTGGCATTATTATGCCTAAAGATATTTTACAAATTTTCTTTCTTATTTTATTTTTTTCTTTTATGTTGGTTGCGTTCATTCGATCTGCTCCGATACGATCTTTTATTGTAAATTATGATTGATTAGTTTTGATAAAAGCAACTAAAACAACAACAACAACAACACAAACAACAACATCATAATATAAAATAAATAAATATTTGACTTTATGGTTCGCTGATGCGGGAAATGTTTTACTATTCGACATTATTGTCTCTGTCATCATCACGATTCAATGACTCAAATAACGAATTATAAATTAATTAATTTATTATTTAGTTATGATTTCAAAGTATCAACGCAATCCAAAACACAAAAAAAAAAAAAATAAAAAATAAATAAGAAAAGATATCTATGATATTTTTCTTGTTTTTTATATATCATTACAACAATTTGAATATGATAACTTGATTTTTTGACAATATAATTTGCATAAATATGCTTTTTAGCCTTGAGACGTTCAATGCTTTAGATATTTTAATAACTCGAAATTTTTTGTTTTTTTTATTCACTCAACATTAATTGGTAATCGATATTGTCACTTAAGTTTGATATGATATTCGAATACAATAATATTTATTGTTTGTAGTATATGGGTTTATGTACTTGTATGTATCAGAGTACCAAGGAAAAATGTTTATATTGGCTAAAAGAAGTGTATCTAGTCTAGAATGTACATTCGTCCCTTTTATTATGAATACTGTAGGATATATGTATGTACATAGCTGCCATATTAGGGAAACCGTGTATCCGTTTACATGTTTCTCAGTTTCTCTAAACCTTTATCTTCTTCGTGATCTAACCTCTAGAACACATAGCCATAGGTCCATATAAAATTCCAAAGTAACAGCAACCATACTCCGTGTGCTAAAGACAGTTCTCATACACAGGGTAGGATCCATCAGGTTATAGTATAACTTTGACAAGAAGCCTTAGATCGACTAATGGACATCAAGTGTTTAACACGTCAATCTTAGAAGATTTTTGCTATGGAAGAGTACACACCAATCGAATGCGTTGTAATTAATTAGCCGTACATTTAAAATAACTTTTCAATTGTGAAAACTTAACGTGCATTTAGAAAAAAATCGGACAAGTGCGAGTACACGTAGAGTTCAGTACCAGATTGGGGTTTGTATGGGTGGTACCCCCCTAGTTGGTCGATTTGGCTGATTCCAAGAAATGTATAGCGCCTAAGTCAGAAATTTATAGTATATAAAATTCAGTTCAATAGTACAAAAAAATGTTTTTTTTTTTAATAAGAATCTAAATTTTCAAGATGGGTTTGTATGGGAGGTACCCTCCCTAGTGATCCAATTTGTCTGATTCCAAGAAATATATAGCGTTTATGTAAGAAATTTATAGTGTCTAAATTTCCGTTCAATAGTGCCAAAAACAAAAAAGTTTTTCTAATAAGAACCTGAATTTTGATAGTGGTTTTGTATGGGAGCTACCCTCCCTAGTGGTCCAATCAAACTGAAATTTGGACAGAACAAGTTTCTAACCCATTTCCACCAACCATGTAAATTTCAAGACCTTATGGTTATTGGATGGTATAGCTCCCATACAAATATTTCGGTCTCTCTGACTCTGTATGCTCAATCACAGTGGCGTAGTCAAAAATGTTTTCTGGGTCTGCATGAAGAGTATGACAACTTCAGAACAGCCGAAGTTAACCTTCTTTTTTCTTGTCGTTTTTTTAAATAAATGGATTGGTTATTGTAGATTTATTCATAGCTTCATGGTTCAAATTGATAAAAGAATAAATTGTGTGAAGTGTATCAAAATTGTGGGTTATGAATTTTTTTTGTCATCTTATTTTCAAAATATGAACTGATTTATGATTTTTTGTTAGTTTTTTTCAAACTAGTGTGTTGACATTGCTTCAAGTATTTAATGACAATTCAAATTAAACCAATTCGAATGTTACTTTTTTGTATCTTTGTTTTATATACAATATATTTTTTTTAGGTTTGTTTTGAATTTGGTTTTGGTCTTAAATTTCATACTCTACTCTACTACTATCGTATGTATTTACTTGTACTTTATGCATAGTAATTTTCTTGATTTTAATTTGAACTTGTACTACATAAATTACTTGTTCGTGAAAGTCTCAAATTAAACTTGATTTTCTTTTGTTGTTTTCGTTGTTTATTTTTTTTGTTTTTTTTTTGTTTGTTAAATTATTTGTTATTCGTGGTGGTCATTCTGTTGTTGTTATTACAGTACTGAGTTGTGTCATTATCATTAAGGTAAAATAACAATTTAAAATTTATTTCCAAGAAGAAACTCTTCTTATACTAAACTAAATTACTTTGAACTTGCGTTGCATGTTTTTGGACAAAAAAGTTTCCAAAAATAATGCGAAGAAAGTGTTTGTTAATAGTAATGAATGAGGGTTGAGGGTACATTTTTCTGGTTTCCTGTTTAAAATGAATGGAAACTACATTTTGATAGATAAACATAAAACATAAAAGAACGTAAGGGACGGGACATTATATTCAAAAGTCATAATTTGCTATGCGACTTCAGGGCCATTGATCTCGTCATAAACCTGTCAGATTATAGTAAACAAAATTGCCGACTTAACAGGAGGTCACCATTTTGATCAGCCATTCTCGTATTGTATGTAAGTAGAAGTCTTATGTGTTCAGTGCCCTAAATTGAAAAAAAATGATATGTAACTTACTTTCATTTCCTTTAAAACTGATTGGTTTTAAGCACAAAAACTTATTCAATTTATGTTTCAAAATACCATAAAAGCTGGGTAGTTTTTTCATGTAACATAAAATATTTTGTACTCTTAATGACTTTGTTATGATCATTTACGCTTATTTTTCTTTTCAAAATAACTAAAATCAATTCATCATAATTTAAAAAACCATAATGAAGTTGATTGCCCATTAATATTAGATGCATTTAACTATTTACTATAATATTCCGGAGGCTTAAATAAGTTTAATGCCAATTTACTAAACAAATTATTGTGTTACACTTCATTTAGTATTTAGTTCAGCGTCAAATTATAACTAAAATTGTTATAAATCAGTTTAAATGACATGTAATTTATCATAAAAAAATATATATACACACAGGTGCAACAACATGAAGATGCTATGCGATGCGATAATATGCAATCAATAATCGATATTTTGTCTTAACGTTGTTGTTATATAATCCATAGAGTCGATACTCGTATTAGTAATATTTAAATTATAGTAGCAATAACTACTAAATGGAGGAAGGAATGTAGTCATGAACACTTCATCATCATCATCATCATCATCATAGTCAGTTATAGAGATTGAGAGTGGGAATATTATCAGACCAGCAGCAGCAGTAGTAGTACTACACACTCGTATGTAATATGTAGTCAAGTCTTAAACAGCTTCCGGCTAATTGTGTTTAAAGCTCATCGAATGAGCAGACAAATATGCACTTGAAGTACATATATTGTATTTCTACAACTGGACTATAATACTACAAGATCAGCAGCAAGCAGCCTTAGCGCTTGTTTATCTCAATCATCGACAGCCATAGAGAATTTGAGCAGCAAGTTCATGGCATTCTTCTTTTCACAAAACCAAGACCAGAGAGACCAGATAAATCTTGATGATAGTATACACATGAGTTTTGCTTTCTTTGCTTTTGTTCAGATATTCATACATATAATATAATGAAATTTCTTAATTGAACTGGACGCCGGCTTTCAAAAAGAATATCATCAGACATGTTTTCACATGTACGAGTATAAGTAGTAGTTGCTTCTCTGGTTCTACTTGCTCTTGTTCTGATTTGATCTATATTAATCAAGCTCACGCTTGCTTGTGTTTATTATTAACAACATTACACAGATACGCAGATACACACACACACACACACACACACTTGCAGATACTTTTGAAGTTGAATAATTGAGCAAGGCATTTGATTAATCAGTTTTATTCACTCTTGATTAAATTATGGTGATTTTAATTTTATTTTTATTTAAAAATTAACAAATTATTGCTTGTGCATTTCTACAACAATCAATTATTGTATGGCCAAACATTGAAATCATCATTAAATCACATTTACTTAGTTTATAATTTTACTACTTATTTATTTTGATTCTACAAATATCATTAATGGCAGCACCAACAGCAGAATCATCTTTAATTTTTCTTTTCTTCTTCATTTATATAGTTGTAAATTATATATTTTTTGTTCTTTGATTTATTCTTGCTTTGATCTTACTGCTGTTGAGGATGATGATGATGATAATGATGATGATGATGACTACTGATGATTTTGGTTGACTGACTGACTGACTGAAGCGGATGTTGAGAACTTTCAAATGTTCTGCGTCTATCTGTCTAATCATCATTAGTAGCGATTTTATATTACGTAATAACATGTTTCTTTTTTTTTATGTTCAGTGTGAAGAAATATAATATTATTGTATATGTTTTAATGATTTCTTTCTTTAACTGGCTTTATTAGTGTAGATTTCATAATAAAGAACTTGTTTGAAGTCATCAACGTTTTGTTTGATTAAATCAGTTGAATTTTTTAGTTATACAGTTAATTTGAAAGACTGCAATTTTGTGAAGTGATAGTGGATTAAGAATTTCTATTTATATTTATTAGAGGTTAGGTTAGATTATAGAGGCCGCCTTCGAATACATGCGAGTTCACCCAGTGGCATTGTGATGCCTGTTAAGGGAAAAAAACGGGGAAGAAAAAGGGGAGAAGGAGAGGATGGGACGGGAGAATAGAAAAGAGATGTAATTATGGTGGCTAATAAAACCAACCAGAAGAATTTACGAAAAGAGTCACATCTCCCAGTGGGACTTTCGCCGCACTGCCCAAGTCCTCAAAAAAATGGTCTTCCAAAAAAGCGGGATTGCCTTCTGAGTAGTGCAGGGCAGTCACACAGGAGCTGCTGAATTCTTTCCTCTTCTTCTTCTTCGTTTTGGCAGTTACGACGAAGTCCTGGTGTGAAACATGCAACCTCCGAGCCATACGCCCGATTGCTCAATACCTCGTTAAAACTCCTGTCATCATCCGAATCATTTTCTTGTTAAACGTTAGTAGTTCGGATGTCTTTTTTTTCGCCCACTTCATTTCTGCTAACTCTTTAGTGTCTGCTACCAATTCTGATAAAATATCTAGCAGGGGTCTACGTACATAAGTCCATAACCGTTCGGGAGTTGGGCATCTGCATCCCCTTCTGGCATACTCATCCGTCATCTTATTTCCTAAGAAACTAGAATGACCAGGCACCCAGCTTATCTCTATTGAGTGCCATCTGTCTAGATTAAAAGCATCAACTCTGCTGCGGATGATTTTATACTTAACGCTATGGGCCGACAGAGCCTTAATAGCAGCCTGGCTGTCAACATAAATCGATATGTTCTTAGGGTTTTCTCCCAATGTGCTGATTAACTTTGCCGCTTGCCAGACCGCATAGACCTCCGCCTGAATATTAGAGGGATAACTTTTCACCAATTCTGCATGTATATGTAATAATTTCAAGTCAATATGTTGACTTTTATGTCATTTAATTATGTTTCGAATAGAGATCTAGAGAATCAAATTATCATTACCAAAGTACTCAAAATAAAAAGACCATAGACCTCTACAAATTACTTCTAACCACATTCTTCTGATACAAATTAGTTTCATTAAGTTTTATATCTTCAAAACTATATTCAACTTGAGTTAATTTTCCAATAACTTTTATCCTATTTGTCTGTCACCTTTCAAATATATATGTTATCTTAACTTCATAGAACCCATTCTCAATTGACTTTCACAATTCCCCACTTGACTCGACTTGAAGATAACGAAGAAAACGTGCTTTACAATTTCCAATTTTATACATTTTATTTATCATTAAAATACAAGAAAAAATGTGTGAAGTTCATTAAAAAAAGGAATAAAGAAAATAAAAAAACTTAAAACACTATTAAAATTTTCTTAACAACCCAGTTTTTTTTATTGCTTACAAATGAGTTTAAGAGTTTGAGAGGTCGGAGACCACACACACATATATATTTTTTTTAAATTGGAAGATTGACTGTGTGTGTGGTTTCTTTACAGAGAGATAAATAGTTGATATCTCTATGACTTTTGATAAGAAGCAAAAGTAGAAAATATAAAGAAGATACAATTTCTGATTAAGTATAAGATAATGTAAGTAGTAAGAAATTGGTTTTCTTTGATTATTTAGGAAAACTCCATGGACACTTTCCATTTTCTTTTTGATATTTGATAAATTATAACATGTTGTTGTATGATGATGATTTGATATTGGTAGTGAATTCATTTAATGATGCCCTAAGTGATCATTAAAAAGTTCGTTGAGTTTGATTTGGTCATAAAACTCAATATTAATACGGGTTTATTTTTGTAAAGAAATTGCCACTTAAAAGCTATTGGTTGTAGAGATCATTTAAATATAAATTGTGTTATTATTGAAAAGTGTTAATAAAAAGCAAAATTATAGGAAATAGTCTTAGCCATTATTCGTATTCCTTTTATTGTATTTTGAAGTTAATTAGCCCTAAGGGAAGTACATTTACAAATGAACTTCCTATTCAGATCAAAAGCTAAAGTGTCTTCATTGGTAAACATTTAATCATAGCGTCATTTGTTCTTCACTCCGCCTGATACTTTGAGGCATCCACTTTATTAGCCTTCCTTGTTTTGCTCTCATCTTTGCTATATAAATTTAGCTTATCCAGATCTACTTTCATACTGTTAATAAATAACTTGTTTGTTAGTAAGAATGAATGTGCATATTTAAGTTGATCAAAATTGTCAATCTGAACTTTTGCAAAATGTCATCAGCATCAAGTTAATTAGTTACCTATTATTAAGAACAAGTAAATCGACTGTGATCATAGCTCTCAATCAGAAGTAAATTTCGCATTACGGGATTATTTGACTTCAACTGGAACTACGTTTCCCAAAATACAAAGGCTATTTGAATGCACTTTCTTCTACAACAGATTCATTACGACAATTGTTTATAGAAATCTACAGTTGGTTTCTCGTTAATGCTCTCTGCAACCATTAAAAAATATGGGACAAGTGTGAGTCAGACTCGTACACGGAGGGTTCCGTACCAGATTGGTGTTTGTATGGGAGTTACTCGCCCTAGTGGTCCGATTTGACAGATTCCAACAAATCTACCGCCCATGTATCAGAGACTTATAGTGTCTAAATTTCAGTTCAATAATCGAAAAAACAAAAAAGTTTTTCTAATAAGAACCTGAATTTTAATGGTGGGTTTGTATGGGAGGTACCCCTCCTAGTTGGCCGATTTGGCAGATTCCAACAGCAGTTTCAGTTCAATAATCGAAAAAACAAAAAAGTTTTTCTAATAAGAACCAGAATTTTAATGGGGGCTTGTATGGGAGGAACCCTCCCTAGCAATCCGATCAAACTGAAATACAATATAAGTTTCTGATGTAGAGCAACTAACCTTCCAAATTTCAAGATAGTGGGATTACTAGATCGTATAGCTGCCATACAAACCAAAATGTTTCTTGTATGGGGACCCCTTTAAGTTTTTGAAAATATTTTAGTTTTAGAATTTGTTGCTGATGCCCGGATAGAACTACACCCTCTGTGAATATTTCAACTCTCTAGCTATTGCGGTTTATGAGATATGACATGAGGACGGAAGGACGGACGGACAACGAAGTCTCTGCAATAGGGGGGTTCCTTTTGGTACCCTTTGGGTCCGGAACCCTAAAAACCACATTGACGCAGATATGTGCGCAGATATGAACTTAAACTTGGCCATTTTCTATCGACATTTAAAGAGAACTGGGGAAGATTCCCATTGAAATTTGTATCACATGCACATCTTCTAAACCCATGACTATTGCCATCAATAGCCTCTAGTGTTTCTTCTCCCTTCATTTCCTAATTAGAAAAAGGTTAAACGAATAAATAAACTACGACTACTAACATATAACAACCAACAATAATAACAAAACAAAACTGATTGGCATCTATTCATATATTAGATCATAATAGAGATACTACAGAGATAGTTATAAATAAAAACAAATCATATCGAATTGAATAGAAATGTTCAATATTTCACCGTCATAACACAACATGCGACGAACACAAACACAAACACAAATCAAATGAAATGAAATGAAATGAAATCAAGTTTAATTAAACTTAATTTAAAAGTAAAATATAAATGGAAAACTCTGAAAAAAAAAGAAAAAAGAAAAAGCACAATAGAAAACGAAATTAGTATAATTTGAATAAGTTAAGTTAAGGTATGGTACAGTACTATGTTCCTATTGTTTGGCTGTTGATTGTTCAGATTCGCATTATAAATTAAAACCCAACAACTGCTGTGTATGTGTGGTTAATATCTACATGGGATGGTCAGGCGAGTATAGCGGGTTGTTGTGGCGCTTATAACTTATGTTTGTTATTATATTTTTCGTAATCATGTGTGATATATATGTATGTACGAGTATGTACAATAGAACAATATATAAGTAGTTGCATATAAAGTAATAGGCCTACACACAATCGAACGATCGCCTGACTAACGCCTGCCCTTGTGTTTGCGCCTCGCGCTTTAACGCCTGCGTTCCTCATGGTCTTAACATTTGACATGGTATGGGATATGGTTATGGTGGTTTGGTTTGCTCATGTCTGGTCGCTAGTTGTGTCAATATTTGCGCGTGTCATGCAACGGAAATGCATTGAAACAAACACACACACAGAAATACACTCTTGCACATAAATGCATTGACACTTTCCCCTCTATTGAAAAAAAGCGAGAAAAAATAAAACTAAAAACTTTCATATTTGTATAAAGGCAGACAGACGCTGGCAATTAACGTTGCAATAATTTTCCATCAGACCAAAACAAAAGACCAACCGAACAACCAACAGACCAACGAAGACCAGCAGAGTCAAAAGAGCCAACCAACAGACACCCAAAGCCATGAGATTCTCACACTTACACTTACCATAGTAATAATGGTTCTCTATGCGAAAAAATACTTACAAGTATTGTATATAAATAGATACATATAGATATATTTTTTTCCATTCGCATTTTCTTTAGTAAGGCAGGCGTGATTTGAAGGTCTTTATGGGGTGGTTGATTCATATTCATTCATTAATATATACATTATTCTTTGGATCCATGCATCTGTGAGAGCGTGCGTACATGTGTGCGTCAATGTCCTGTGGGAAAATACAATATATAATTTTCAATTGTTCAATGTCTTTCATTCATTCATTCAAATGCAATGCATGTAAGTACATACACAGTACCCACTCTTATACTTTTGTTAGTACTACATAATGATCTATAGTTCACAGTTGTACAAGAGTACTACAGTACAGTACAATACAATAGAATTTATGCGTTTCATTGATAAATCAATTATTATAAATTATTTGCTCCATTCATTGTAAAGCGAAAGTGATGTGAACGAAAAATGAAAAAAATTATGTCTGAGTGGTCATTAAATATGATATAGATGAAGTATACTCACTTCGACAAATGTATATTGTATTTGAATGTGGTTGATTAATGAAAATGAAAAACTTGAATATATTTGTAATTTTTTCTATAAAATGAAATAAATATGTAAGTGAAAGTGTCCCTCCCATTTCTCATGAAGATTCACGTTTTTACCTAAAGGGCGAGCTTTTGAAGGTTTAAGGGCTGGAAGTTTCGCCTTCTAGAAATTTTTAAGTTCACAGTATTCTAGAACATCCCACATTACTGTGGAACATTGAGGACCATTCGAAGCATAGGCTATATACGTATAAACCAAGAATCCTTTGTGGATAAGGACTGACAGTTATCAGTGAATAAAAACAAACAGTAAAGTGTGAGTACTCAAAGTGATACATTAATATCCTTTTATTCCAACTACATACCACAAAATCTCATATCAACTTCCTGAGCAAAGCCGGGAACCCCTGCTAGTAAGTAAATAAATAAAAACAAAGTCTCCTCTATAGGATTTTTAATGTCTTTAAGAGTATAAAAATGACAGATGAATACACTTTTCAAGTAATCTAGAACTGTCAGGTCTTCTATTGAGTAAAGAGTGTTTCGTAGGGTTAAGTGTATGAGAATTTTTATTGTTTTATTTTTCTCTACAAATTAGTACCGATTTTTCCAATCAATCAAGGGTTAGTGCTTTCTAGTATTTACTTTCTTTCCAATTTAATGGATTTAAAGTTCTTTAGAAAGAGGATTTTACTCTTTTTATTATATCATTAATTAAAGGTCAATGTATTGTATTGTTTTATGTATTTTTTATCATTGTTGGAAAATGTCAATTAAATTCTACCAAGCAAACAACCGGAAACTCTTCCGATATTCATTAATTTATTGTTCACATATGTTGATTTTTTAATGCTTTTGTTTGTGTTTTAATTTTGTTTGTAGGCTTAAATGAGGCATGAGGCATTACGCCTGCGTAGATTTTAAAATGGATTTCATTTACTTTTTATATTTTTTATATTGAATATATATTTTATTTACTTTTCTCTCATTCCCTTTTGTTTTCTACTTGCATTAATTTATGCAACTCTTTAAGTTAATTTATTTTGATTGTTGTTCCATTGTCTGGTTTTGTCTTTCTTCATGGTACATTTGCTTTTTGCTCAACTCCCAGAGAGACTGACTGAATGAAAGACATGGAATGGAGAATTTATTAATAGACACCGCCATACATTGTAATATTTTATGGAAAACTCTACAATATAATTTAATTAAGTAAATAAATATAAAATTTGAAGATTTTATCTAAAATTTCGAACTTGTCAATGGTTACATTTATTTAATAAATATTTTTTTTATGATTAAAATGATTTCACATTAAAATTCAAAGTTTTGACTTATAATATCCGGTCATTTCCCCACCCCTTTGATGTGTAACTTGTTAATTTTGAGTGGGTGTATTCTGTCATCATCACTACAACTACATCTAACTGATATTATAAGTAGTATGATTAGTAACTCTTTGTTGATGTTGATGTTAAAGACATTCGGAAGTACTAATGACCATTTTTAGAGAGAGTTGTAACCCTTTTTCCAACAAGACCGGATAAAAAGAGGCGTAACTTTATTTGTAAAAAAAAAAAAAATTCTACAAAATTAAGTATTGTGTTGTCCAACGGGATTTGAATGCAATATTCAATGCCTAGGAGATTTGAAAAGGGTCAGTTTTGGTTAAGATCTAGACGAAGTTATGTTTATACTACAATTCTTCTTTCAATCTTGATAAGTACTAACCATAAGCATACGATGAAATTCATCAAGCGTACAGTGGTCCCTTTTTTCGAGCAGTACACATAATATGTATATTGAGGGATTCCGGGGTTTGCTCCCTGTTGCTTGACTACATCTGACAAACAGGATTGAACATAGCATATTCTATGTTTTCCAGTCATGTTTCCCATTGCTCGTTTGTTTTTAAGTGTGTTTCTTGATCAGCCATTGAAAATCCACATTTTGTATTAGAAAACTTTGACTTCTTAAGCAGTTAAGGGAAATGTCTTATATATATTATATGAAAATAAATATATATATATGAAAATAAATATATATATATAAAAATGAGCACAAAAAATTTTATGACGGTGCAAAACTCGAGAACGGCTGGACCAATTTTGTTGTTTTTTTTTTTGTTGTACTTGTGGAGTTACCAGTCAGGTTCTTCGCTACAATTTGATCCTGTAGGTGGTGCTGGACAACAGTAGTTTTATGACATTTTTTAACATTTTTTCATTTGGCGTAAAATATACTGAACCGATTTTAATAATATTTTTTTCTTTAAAAGAACAAATGAATCGTAATTTATTAATTACACATTTTACAACAAAGCTTTTTAGAAGAAACACCCAATTAACGCAAAGGGGGTGTAGCAATGCACGCCGGGTAACGCTAGCGTTTCTATAAAACTTAACTCAAATCATTGTAGTGTATCTTAAGAACAGTGCAAAATCTTGTTGTGATTGTTGTTGAACAGATGTTCCATTGATTGAATGCTAAAGAGCCAAAGCAATAGCTTGTCAACCACGCCTTAACGACATCGGTTTCTTCATCTTGTCCATTATCATAATCAACATCAACAACATCTTTATGATGAACACTAGCCTCCTCATCATCGTCATGATGATGATTTCCAGCGTCGTCAACTCTTCGACTTGTCGTAGCTAAAGTTGCAAACTGCTACTTGACTTCCACCACCTTCGATTAGCATGAATTGTGCCCGCTGGCTATGCTTCTTCGTCGCATTTTTGTTTTCTCTTCTCTTTACTGTTTTTGTACTCATTCCAAGTGGCTGTCGGTTAGTCCTCAACTCCCACCGACCAAGAGCAATAGAGCCGGGCCGAGCCGACTTTACTTTGATTTTATTTTTAAACCAATACAAGCTATAATTTTATTTTTGTGCTCTTGTATTTTTTGTTTTTGGTGCAAGCAATGGACATCACCATCACCATCACCATAGGCAGACGCATGTCAGTCAATGAATTGATGTGGAGTGGTCGATCGGTCTGTCGGATAGACGCTTGGTCTTGGATAGGCTGCTGCACTTTGGTTTTGAACTCAACTCTCCTCGTTGACACGCCGTCGCCGACATTGTTTTATGAAAATAAACAAGCGAGCTTAATGGCGGCCTCTTTTTCTCTTCACTCTTATGGGTCTTTATTTTAAGACTTTGGGCCAACATGTTGTTGGTGTTGTTATTGTTGTTTTCTGTTGGTCACTTTCACCGCGCAATTTATTTGTAATGTTCACTCGGTTGTTCATGCATCGCTCATCTCATGTGCTGCTGCCACTCATTCAATCAGTCAGTCAGTCACTTAGTCATTCCTTCATTCTTTCAGTAAGTCAGTCTCTCTGTCAATCTGTCCCTTTTACAAACTGTCTGTCGTTTGTCTACCATTGTGGCTTACAACGCGATGTCCATCGCATATGGCGCGTCATCGTTCGCGGTGCTGTTGAGTGGGCGCCCCAGTTGCAAATACAACTAAAAGTGGTGGCACTATGAGTTTTCCTTTGTGAGTGTGTATGTGTGTGTTTAATCATGTTTGAATACATTTATGTGATCATACATACGAGTATATAAGTACATATGTATATCCATTTGGACCATTCGATTTATCGAGTTGAAGCTTGGTAGACCATGCCGCCATGCCGTTCTGATGTCGTTAGTGTTACTCTGTGGTTGGACACATGTGACTCCTACACTTGTTTGGGGTTTTTTGTTTTTTTAATGTAAACATATTCAATATTTTTGTTGCTATTTTGTTTTTTGCAAAGTTTTTATTATTAAAAAACTTTTGAAACCGTCACTTTTGCTTAGTTCAATTCGCACTTTGTGGGCTTTTAGTGTTGGTAATAGAGAGAGAGAGAGTGATACAGTGGTTTGATAAATGTAAAATGGGTAAAGTGTGCATAAAATATTACAATTTTTAGGGTTCCAGACCCAAAGGGTATCAAACGGAACGTTATTACTAAGGCTACGCTGTCCGTCTATCCGCTCGTCCGTCCTCGGGCTCTGTCTCATAAACCGTAAAAGGTAGAAAGTTGAATAGAATGGGTTTGTACGGGAGCTATACGATTCAGTAACCCTAGTATCTTGAAATTTACATGGTTGGTGGAAATAGATTAGAGACTTGTAGTGTCCAAATTTCAGTTTGCTCTTATCACTAAGTGTAGTACCTCCGATATAAACTCCCCATCTAGAACGGATCTTAACCTTCCTATGACTACGTCCTAAATAAAGCACCACCATCAATCTGTCAAGCTTGCTATGTTCCATAGCTGCTGGGGAAATCACCAGTATTGATGATGATAACCACGTTTTTAAGAAAGTTAATTTCCAATTCTAATAATACTTACATTGGTTCCTAAGTTGCAAGTTCCAAAGGAAAATGTAATGAATAAAATGAACTGGAATCTTGAAGGACTGATTTCTAAGTAAATTTTGATATAGTATTCTAAAGATTTCATTAAATTTGGGTACTGAAAAGGAAATATTTTTAGAACAAACGTTTCCCATTCTATGTCCCCTTTTTTCTTACTCCTCATACCACTGTTGTATGTATTTATTTACCATTTATTACCATTTTGATTAAAAACAAATTTAAATTCAATCATTTTCCATTTAGGCAGACACTTTGACTTTTATATTTTATATTTATTCGTCTGACAGATATGCAATAATTAATATTTAATAATTGCTAATTTCATTAAATTCTTATTTACGATTTTGTAATTCTGAAAAATTCAATAATGAAAAAAAAAAAGAAAAATTGCCACCAACTTTAAATAAACTTTTCTAGGAAAAAAATCATGTCATGAAATTGAATTTTGTAAATTCTTCATGTTTATCAATTTTGTTCATTTTTGGCGCCAAAAAAAGAAAAGAGGAACAAATAAAGGTAAATTTTCGTGAAAAAATATAAAAGCGGAAAAGGAAATGCTTACGCTAGCGCCTTTTGCTCCATGTGTACACTGATTGCACAAGAGCCCCGGGCGTCCTATAAAAGATAAAAATCCATTTAAGTTTTTTTTCCCTGTCAGTTCATTTTTAATCTTGTTGCCTGTCTGTCTGTTTTTCTGTCTGTCGGTGATACCACGAAGAAGACTCGATTTGACTTGGGCGAAAAATGAATTAACATTTTGCATGTTTTTCCATTCCATTCCTTTCCTTTCCTTTTTGTATTTGTGTTTGTATAGGTTTGTGTGTATCTGTGATTTTCAGGACTGCACTTTGCTATGATGTACATACATACATCCTGCAGAATAAGCACATCCTGTCGTTGTTCTACTATACAATTTGCTTTTATTTACGAAACGATACCACCACATTCAAGTTGATTTTTCCGTTTAGTTTTCCTCCTATTTTTTTTTTTTTTGTTTTAAAACATTTTTCTTCCATGTTTAGAAAACATACAAGTATGCTACCATGGATGGAGTCCTGTTGGTGTCATTCGGTTGCCGCCCCCCTTTTTGGTGCATAAATTGGAGGGCGTGGTTCAAGTGGTATTTACGCCTTTTTAGTTTTAATGGTATAACAGTATAACTTTATTTCCAGTGTGTAGAAAGTACATGTGTGTGTGTGTGTGTATGTGTGTGTGCAGAGGATCCTTATTTTTGTTTTAGAGTGCATTTTTTTTTATACAATATATTCTTGCGCGCTTTGTGAAGTTTTACGGTTCACGGCATATGAGTCCTTGAGTTTTTGAGTCGCAAAATGCTCTTCAAATAGCAGTTGAATTTAGTTTTATTTGGAGTATTTTCTAGTTGAAGAGAACTTAATGCTAAACGGTTGAAAGAGTGTTGAAAAATGTGTGGTTAAAAGCTTTTATGTGAAGAAATAAAATCGGATTAGATTTAGTTTTTGTAAATGTTAAATGGAAATGAAAAGAAGTTTTATTTACGATTTCTTTTTTGAAAGAATTTTTAGCTTTATTTGTTAAATCCCGGAGAAATGTATTCAAAAGTGTTGGTAAATGCGATTATGAGAAAAAGACCTTTAAGTGTAGAAAATAATAACAACTGAGTTTTAACATGGTGAGGCTTAGGTCTTACTTAGATATCTTTGAACAATGAATTTAATTAAAATTATGTAAAAGAAGCAATAACATTTCCATAACTTTAAGGCAACACAGGACAGACCTACGCAAAATGAAGATTTGATAGCCTTTTACTGACCTTTAGACAAAAAGACTTGATCTCAAAGATTCAGAAAGTTTCTCTTGAGTTTAACACAAATCTTAGTCTAATAACACATTCATTTAGGTTAAAAATAATGGAGCATATTCGCCATAAGTCTAACTCAGGATTCAATGGACTCATACAGCAGTTTCCTTGCAAAATTTTTTCAAAATTGTCCGAAACTCTTTAAAACATTAATCCAATATTTATCAGATTAGTGTTAAAAGATAAAAAAAATATAGAGAGAAAAGTTTACATATAAATATTTATTTATTTATTATTTAGAAGAAAATCTTTCACTTGAATATTTGTTTCTATTCATTCAGTGAGCAAAATACTTATATTTTAAGATCAATTTGTGTTGGTAAACCATTCTTTAAAGGAAGGTGTTTAAATCTGATAAAATTTTGAACAGCTTTTGTTAATTTTAAAGCAAAGTACTTTAATCGTTTGACTTTTCAACCAGACTATAGTATCCCTTTTTCTTTTTTTAATCATATCCTTTTAACAATTGGTGTCATTGTCCTTCTGTTACAATGTTGCATGTTATATATATTTCATGCTATCAAGTTTGTGTATTATTTGAATGTTACCAGGATAAAGAACGTCAAGCAATTCCTATTATATTGTATTTTGTTTAAACGAAAGAAAAAAGAAAAAAAAACACAAAAAGCTGGAACCAATTTGCATGTGATTGTCATCATTTGCAGCTGTTGGCAACCCGTTCCTGTTTTTTTTGTTTTTTTTGTTTTGTTGTATTTGTCTGCTGCGGAACGCATGAAAGTAAAGGATTTAAAAGGATTACAATGACTGTCAGGCTTTGACTGCAATATATACTGTGTTGACTAATACTACAATGGTAGATAATCTTGTTAGTTCATTTAGAGGACAACAAAGTCAAATTGTTAGCAATGCGACACTAAGGTCATAGGCCAAGGAGGAGGTTGAGGGTTACAGTGGAAGTTTGTTGTAGCATGCTAAAAAATAAATGAAGTCATAGAAGAGCAACCAACCAACTTAATGAACCTGTATCTTCTGTCTGATAAAAGAACAGAAAGTTGGACTAGTGCAAACTCATGTTAAGAAAAATAATTTGTAACATTTTTAGGCTATTTCTCCCCCTTTATATTTTGGCATTAAAAAGAGTCATTTAGAATAGCGCTGTCATCTTTTTTTTAAGGTTCTATGATTCTCCCTGTATCTTCTTCGCCAGAAATAAATTAGCAACCATAACTTAAAAGTGCTTTTTCTCTGAGTATCGCAACAAACATGAATTTTAAATAAGTAAATACATTAGCTACTTCTTCACATTTACAGAGTGATAGAGCAAAGTGTAAAGCCAGTAAAGCATGTCCATCCAAGTCCATTTTGTTTGGGTTTCATGTCCGAAACAAACATTAATCTATGACTGAATAAAGGAAGGAAAGCATTGTTTAGTATTGTAAATGTCAAGGGAGGGGAAAATGAAACGCATGCAACACAAAAAGAGGCGCGATGTATAAGGTAAAATCTTCTCTACTCGGCTATGTTAGTTAGTTTGTTTGTTGTCCTAGTGGTGTCGTTATAAATTATGCAGGATGTCCTGCAGACATATACTCTTGTATTTTAACACATGATAAGGAAGGCAGAGAGAAAGAGGGTTGTGTCTGTGAGAGAGAGAGAGAGAGAGTATGTGATGGTGATGAAGTCAAGCGTAAAATCAAATAAAACGTTGTCTGTCAAACTGAGAGTCACTGCGACATAATGTTGCAACGACAACAGAGCAGAGGCCAACCAATGATACTATCATCCACATACGAGAAGTGTCCCCAAAATACCCGACCAGCATTCATAACTCAGAGCCTGTATATTGGAGCGACCTATGGGGGATAAGAACGCAACCAATGACTTAGGTCTTTATGAATTTATATAAATTTTTTCTTTAAATGGGAGCTTGTTTTTCCTTCATATGAGGGTTAATTCGAAAGATGATATGAGTTTTGAAATTTGGTCAGATATTTTTGGAACACACCTCGTCGTACATAGGCCAAAACCGACCACCGTCGAGCCATGTTGACTTCAATGTGGTAGAAGTGGTTAGTTGGATTGGTTCGGTTGGCATTGGAGACAAACTGTGACATGCAAGTGTCAATTTGGTTAGGCCAAACGAAGCCATGTCCAGCCAAGCCAAGTCAAGCCAAAGTGTGTACTGTGATGGCCTCTAAAGTGCTTTTGAAGTGGTTTTCGGTCATGAAATGGTAAAATGAAAAAGAATAAGCATCAGCAAAACCTCAAACAAACTTTTAGGCGTTGATTACCAACTTAAATTTAACCACAAGTTTTATACAAAACAAAAAATAAAAGGAAATGAATATGGAAAAAGATGTTCAACACCAGCAGAACTACAACTCGTAGAGAAAGCACACAAGAATAAATGTGCATTAAAAATGTTTAGTTGTTATTAATTTGTCAAGTATGTAAAACAGATGCAACTATATGCCACAAACTATGGTATGATGTGGTTGCTGAATAAAGCGAAAGAGGGGCAAATGCCAGATGCGGGCATACACACATTTGTACAATGTGGCATAATCTCAATGGCTTTGCTCAGCTTCCTCCAAACCAATAAGCAAATAAATACAAGAAGAAAATTTATACAAATACTACATGAGGCAGCAGCAGACAACAAATAACATACAATACACATATGTATGTATGTATCTGTATTTGTATGTGAGTAGCACGAGCCACAATATGGCATAGACGAAGGGGATCGATCTACTTATATTTATAGGGATAGGGTTGGCTTTACCGAATATACATAAATCGTATGTGCAGCATTTGCTTGAAAATAGTCAAAAGCTACGAAATATTTGTAGTATAATAGTATATAGAGAGATGAAATGCCTTGTACATCAAGTGTTATGTGTTGCAAGCACTGCATGCAACCACATTACGAGGCACGAAGTATATTGTATTCGAACATAAGAAATCCAAGACCAGAAAAAAGTATTTGTGCTGCTATTGCTATTTTTATATGCATTCAATTGAATGTAATGCCAGGAAAATCACTTTCAATTTTCATTTGAGATTTTAAGATTTTTGTGGTTTTTATTTGGTTTGAGCATTGGCAATTTTTTGGCAGTCGAAATTTTGTATTTGTAAATTTGCCTATAGAGTTTTCGTAATGAAAACAACAAATTTTATGCACATAAAGCTCATTTACATATGTGCGAATGTAGAGAACACAATTTTGTTTTTTATATTTAAAAAATAAAAACAATTTGCAATCAGTAACTTTGTAACGCAATCGATTTTATCATTTAATTTCGGATCTTGTTTATCTGTTATAAATATTTTAGACAGTTTAAATGATTTTTATATGAGATTTAATTCTATTATTCATAAAAAGTTTTATCTCTACAAACTTAAAAGTACCAAATTTCTAAATTTCATATCATTTATTAGAAACTTCAATTAAGTGATAGTTTGGGAAACTACTATTTTACTTACTTTAATTAATAAAATGTGATTTAATTCTAGACTTACCAAAATATGCATTTAAAGTATTCGTTTATACCAGAGTTCGCAAATAATTGGCAAAATTTTCATTCGGTTGCCAAGCAACCGGTTGTTAAGAAACCGAAATGTAAAGGGATGAAAGAGACTGTGATTTATTTTTCGTTTTTAAATATTTGTGGCGGACCTTGCCATTTATTTTTGTTTTTTTTATGGCAAGGTCCACCATAAACCGATGTAAGGTGATATTTATTCTAAAGGTTATTCGTGTGTAAGTATGAGGTTTTAAATATGTGTGTCTGCTTGTGCCTTGCAATCGACTATTTATTTTGTTTCCTACTTTTTTTACAAATCGGTTTGCTTTGTTGTGCTGTGTAATCATATTTATTCTTTCCTACCTGAATTGATTTCCATTCTTCTCCCGTTCCTTGCCTTTCAATAACTCAGACAACTCACTTCACACAACAACAAAAAAAGTCCTTTTTGCTTGCACCTTTATTTTTTCGAGCTCTAATTGCGAATTATTTTGTGTGAGATTGAGTAAAAGATTATTTTTTAAATATATTTTGCGACTTATATTTTTAAATCACAATCGTATAACCGAAAAAACTGAAAAATAAATGAAAAGGTCTGTGAGAGACCGAAAAAATAAAAAATAAGTGAAAATGTCGCAAAATATATTTAAAAATTGAATCATTTCAGTTTTTCACCGAACGTTCTATTTTGAAAATAAATGATAAGAGTTATTTCCGAACTCTGGTTTATTTCTAATCCCCATATTCTCCCTCTGTCTCTCTCATTGACTCTCTCTCCACTCTTTTTATCTACTTATGCTGTTTTTCCCATCACTTTATAATGCAATAAAACTTTCATGCTCCATATATTTTTTTTTTTTATATTTTCGCTTTCCCTTTCAAATGCAACCAATTAAGATTTTTAAGTGCAATTAATGTCTCTTTTTTCTATAAAATATTCAAGTACCCAAACTATTCAACTCTTTGAACAAAAGTACATTATTTGATCTTAAACCAAAGAATTTAAATGCAATTAACATAAAGTTGAATTCTGTTTAACACTCAAAAGTATTTAATGAAGTGTGGAAATAATTTTCTGGCTTTAGAATGCGCACAAAATTAGGTCAGGAAGAACAAAAAGAAGTAAATATAGCTAAATGTTTGAAAAACTTTGTTTATTTTATCAATAACTTCGACCACAGCAGGGCCCCATAAACATCAACAGCAGCAGCAGCAGGAATTAGTCTCCTCGTGAACTCCTTCTTCACTATAATCAACCTTAAATTTGTATATAAAATGAGTTTTGTTTTTGTTTGGTTAAGATCTTTTGTTTATAGAAATTAGGTGAAGAACTGTGAAAAGAATATTTTTACCTACTAAATTTAGATTAAAATTTTAATATTTTTTTTCTATTTAATTTTCTTTGCAGGTATGTTTCAAACTATTGTATGTACATGGAGGAAGGAAAGAGAACTTATATCTTTTGTGAATCACTTTCAATGAATAATGAATAATGAAATATGCAAATGTTTTGGGTAAATATTTGTTAGTTTCTGAGAAATGTCAATAACAAAACAACTTGTTGTTGAATGAATATTGTCATCAAAACAACCCAAACAAACTCGTCCATCACATTGTCACAAATTGGCAACACAAATCTGTCAATATCTTCTGGAAAATCAAATTCAAGTTGAACCGACACAAGTCAAGCGCATGAAATTCACCTGCTACAACACGATTACTTTGTCGACTGTAGTATCTCATTTCATAGTCAGTAAATGGAGTTCCTATTCTTTAGACTAGTGGAGCTAAGTCATGTCTTACAAGTTCAGACCAGTCTTAAGTTGTTTCAATTGTTGGTTGGTTTGGTCTACCCAGTCTCAACTTAGCATGGCTTGGATTGGCTTGGCTCGGCTTGGCTTATGCTGACCAAAATGCTTAACAAGTTTTCAATTTGTAAACGCGCGTGCTTTGAATATTCGTAAGACAATTTAAAAATCGTATATATTGTAGTATAAAGCGAATGATCAGCTCTATGAGAAT
This sequence comes from Amiota minor, assembly GCA_037043295.1. Taxonomy (NCBI): domain Eukaryota; kingdom Metazoa; phylum Arthropoda; class Insecta; order Diptera; family Drosophilidae; genus Amiota; species Amiota minor. The sequence continues at coordinate 626,733 of JBAMAW010000058.1, forward strand.
AATAAAAAGTCTTGTATATTGTCGTTGTCGTTGCCTGTATATGTAGTTGTATCTTTTGTGCAGTAATTGTATCTAGATGTTGTTGTTGTTGTTATTTAAAGCGTATAAAGGCGGCACGCGCGCTTCTTACGTCTTTTGTCTGCTGTGTCAGACAAATATGGCGAAAATTGCTCACAGAAATCGGTACAAGCAACATTTTTTCATTACTCGATTCTATGGGGACAAACAATCATCACAATAATCATCATCATCATCATTATCATCATCAAATGGCATTATCGGCCTAAACACAACAAGTTTTGTATTTGGAAATTTAATTACATTACCGAAATATGCAAAACATGATTAGGTAATTGATTTTAGTTTCTTAAATTACTACTTTTCGTTTGAAAAAGTACTTGAAACTACTACCAAAGTTGATTTCAAATGATCTCAAGTTAATTTCTTATTTATTTTCAAACAAATTTTATTGTTTGTATCTTACTTCGTGAGAGCTTCTTAAAACTTAATGGGTTTTTATTAGTTTTGCGATGTTTGCCATGCCTTTGGGGTGCCAGCACCAGTCATGTTTTACACCTTTTATGTAACCCATAATTGACACCTTTGTCTTGCTTGTTAAGTATTTTGATGACCGAACGCCCTTAGGGTAAGGAATTTTATAGCAAATAATGAATGAATGGGGGCGCTTAATGTTGGTCATCACGGCGAAGTTATGAATGTTAAAAGGAATATAAAAAATACTTTGAAATTTATAGGTACCCATATTTTTTATTATTTTTAGGGGATTGAGTATATCAAAGTATATAAAGCAAAAATTTTCTACAAAAATGTGTTTTGTTTGATTTAAAAAATTTTACCTCAAATTTAATGCGGCGTAAAACAGATCCACATTCTCAAGTTAACATGAAGACAATAAAGTATGTTTTTTAGATTCACATTTGATTGACTAAAGACATAAAGAAAAACATACTTTTTCAGTACATCAGACCCATCAGATTAATCTGAACTTGGATTTTTTCTTTAGATAATCACTATAACTAATAACTTCATATCTTTAACAAATGGATTCCATAATTATTTTCTCCTTGATTGAGCAAAATTAAATTCCACAAATGTTTTGTACAACATACAAAATTATTTAAATGCAAACTCTTTTTTATTGTTGTTTTGAACATTTTTATATAATGTTAAACTTGTTGTACTTAGTACGAGTATTTCGCTTTTTAATTTGTCTACAACTTTAAGTTCTCATTGTTTGCTTATTTCTTGGCATACTTTGCACGTGTTTGACATCATCTGACGACACAACAAGAATGAAAATGCGAAAAAAAAAACAAGTAATGAAAATGTTTAACAAAGTCTTAAAAGATACAACACAACAACAAACAATATACTATGCGGCTTTGAAATATTACACTTTGATGACTTAACTTGACAATGAGCCAAAAGAATAAATTTAAGTTAATGGTTTTTAATGCTTTTTATTATTCTTATTACAAGTCACACTATAGTAGAATGTTTTATCATTGTCGTATGATGTTTGTAAGGCATAGAAGCATAGTATGGAACATAGTATTGGGCTGACTTATTATGATTCAACTGGAGTACCTCCATTGCTGGAAGTGATAGTCTCTTTTTGTCTAATTTTTGTATGGAGAACTTTAGCATTTCTAATGTTCCTAATGCCGCAACTTATATCAAAGACTTCTAATCTACATATCTTGCCATAATATGTCATATAAATTGAAACAAAAATTGCAAGTTATTCATTTCCTTTGTTTGGGTGTGAAAAGCATAAAAGATGCTTTAAAACCGAAATTTTTACTCTATAAAACACTAAACGAGTTATAACTTTGTAATATTATTTAATAGAAATATCAATAAAGAACTTACAAGACTTTTGTTTAATATCAAAACATGAATTTATTGATTGTAAGTATGTAACATATTATGACTTAGCCATGGACAAATTGTCTTTGCCAAAAAGAAATCTAGCAAATTGATACCATAAATATAAATGCGACATAAACAACTCAAGAAAAGCCATAAATCAACATTGTTTATATTTGAAGCCTAAACCAAAAATATTATTAGTAAATTTTTCTTATATTTCGCATTTTATAATTCTTCAATTTCAACAAAAATGTTTAACACCCGAAAGGAGTTGCAAAAAAAAAAAAAATACAAAAATAAACATCATCACAGCTTAAAGATTGTTTCTCTTTTATTTTTTTAGTGTTCATTTTGAGTATTTTACAACATTTTAAATAACAATATTTTGGTTGGTAGTTTTGGTTTTGGTTAAAACCAATCGATCAATAAACATTTTTATGTTGAATGGGCTTAAAATGCCAAATGCAGGTGGTAAAAATTAGACAAGTTATAGCGCCAAAAAAACAAGCTAGTTGCTGCCTGGCTAAACCCAAATTGAATTCGACGGTAAATTCACAATCCGTTAGAAGACAAAAAATGAAAAGGAAAAAAAAAACTGGAAAAATTAGTACCAAAAACTGTGTAAATAAACTAAAAATGAACTGCAAATTTGGCAACGCAATCAATTTGTTTATTTAGTATGTTTTTCTGTTTTTCTTATACAATTTATTTTTCAGTATTTTTTCTGCACTTTTTGGAGGATAAAAAGAAGAAATTTCCAAACAAATAATTGCGCGAATTTTTTCCCAATATTTATCATTGATATTTTTGTATTTGTATTTATTGTTTGTCTGGTTTCGTTAAATTTTAAGTTTTTGTTCGCTACAAAATTGTAGTATATCTTTGTATATCTAAAAAAAAAAAATATTATTGGCAACAACCGACGACTGGTCAAAATTGATTGTTGTACTTTGTTGCTTTGAGCTGAAGGCGCCAGAATGTCATGCCAAAACAACGGAAATTTTTCCCATTCCAATCAAGTAGAATGTGTGATAAAATATTACAAAAGTGATAATTTTGTGTCTTGGCTTTTATAGTTTTGTAAATGATATAAATTTTGGCAGTATTTTGAGTTTATAAAATTTTAAGAGATTAAGATTATACACTTCACACTGCTCTGCTGGGAAAATCAAGACGACATAAGGACTTAATTCCCTAGTGAACCCAGAGCATGATGGATTTGAGGATAATGGGATAATGAAAGAACTGACTGATGGTTCACTTCATTGGACTCGTGCCTTTCTGTAGGTTAGGGAAATGATATAACTCCAAATTCGCAGGCAACTGTACAAAAAAAATCTTCTAGAGTAAAAGGAGTTTTAAAGTTATAATCCTTCTAAATAGATAGAAAGTATAAAAAATGGGCCAAGTGGGAGTCAGGATCGCACACGGAGGGTTCTTTAACGAATAGGGGATTTGTATGGGAGGAGCACCACCTTGTGGTCCGATTTGACTGATTCTAACAATTTCATAGCGCATATATAAAAAACTTATAGTATCTAAATTTCAGTTCGATAGTATAAAAAACAAAAAAAAAAAAAAAAAATCTAATAAGAGTTGGTACCTTAATGGGTATTTTGTATGGGAGGAACCATCCCTAGTGGTCCGATCAATAATTTTCTAATCCATTTTCACCAATCATGTAAATTTTAAGACCCTAGGGTTACTGGATCGGTTAGCTGCTATACAAATCTATAAGTTTCTTGTATGGGGAGTAATTTAAATTTATAATTTTATTTTTTTTTTTTAGAAGTTGTTGTCTTAGCCCTGAACTACTACGCATTTTGTGAAAATATCATATTTCTACCTATTATCGTTCATGAGATAGAGTCCGTGGACAGAGGGACGAACAGCGGTGCCATCGTGGTAGGATTACGTTTGGTAACCTTTGGGTCACCCTAACCCTAAAAACTACAAGAAAAATAACTAGTATAATTGTTCATTTTGGGTCTCATGATACCGAAAATGTTATTAATTTTTTTCAATTCTATCTAGTTAGCTACAATGTACAGAGATGTAGAGTAAATGGTATTTTGTGTGATTTGTTTATATCAACACAACAAATCAAAAAATAAATGCTACTTAATCAACTGACTTGATCATTACAATACTATTTCTTTTAAAATTATTTCTAAGTATTTAACTTCAACAAAAAAACAACTTACATTTTTGCAAAGTAAAAATTAAAAACAAAAAATTCACACAAAATAATTTGTCTTCATTAAGTTTAATGACCAAAAGATGACATCATAATATTTTTAGTTAATTATAATATTTACTTTGTGTTTATTCATTAAAAAATATACAGTATTTTTGCTAAAAATAATCTCATAGAACGCATTTTTTTCAAAGACTCATGTATCGTTTATACTCATATGCATATGAGCTACAAATATTATAAATATTTTCTATTGAGGTGCAGCGATGCGCGACATAACTCTCGATTGGTTTGGTTGGTTAGGTTTTGGTATGTAATGCCATGCCTCATTATATGTGATGCCTTCAACACAAAGGAATGATTCAAATAATTGATTCGTAATTTGTGTAGATGACAATAAGCATTTGCTAAATTCCAAATTTGCATGTTAAACAAATATCGAATGATGATGATTGACATATCTCTGGTTGATTGAGTGATGTGATTTTACTAGAAGCAAAAATCATTATAATTTGATGGCAAGCATTTTGTTAGGTTAAGTGATATTTGGAGTTATTTTTTGCTTCCAAAAGATTGAAATCTTTTGAAATTTTAACACATCACAAAACACCTAATAAAATTTTATGAAGGCTTCATTTCAAAAACGTATAAAACTTTAATTCTCAATCCATCCAACACTTCACTCAGTAATGTCAAGCCAAGCCTGTAGGTTGAGTTGAATGGTTTCAAAGGCTTGAGGTTGAAAGATTCTATAATAAAAAGCCACCGACAACTTCTGTGATACTCTGAAGGCTTTTCGCTTCGTTTGTTTGTTGATTCTTTTTTAACTTTTTTATTATTGTTTTTAAATATAAATCCAAGTTCGTTTCACTCTCTTATGGTAAACGTGCACAGCTTGAAATCACCAATTTAATTTTGAAAATTTTTGTTTATATTTTTTCTTAAAGAGTAACACGCTACAGTGAACACTTCCAAAGAACTTCACCCACATAAATTATAGATGTTTTTGTTATTTATTTGTATGCTTCATTTTGATTTTGCCATTTGTATAAAACAAGTATTTATCTTATACGAGTATTTCGGGTGTGACTTGACGTAGGAGATGCCTGAATGCGCTTTAAATTAGTTAAATACCATAACAAATTATATGAATCTCCTAAAAAATAAATGAGCTTTATTAAATTGATATCCTTGATTTAATAAAGCGACTTGGAGATTATTTTATTAGAATCACATTTAAGTTAACAGAGATAAATTCATTGATTTCAATGATATTATTTGAACTTGGAATGCACTGAGATTTCAATCAGCGTACAGTGTCAAGGTATTGGATTCTTGTTGTTCGCCTATCTTAGCTGAAGTATATAAGACTATTTGCCAAATGCAAACCATGAATATGATTTCATTGACTTAATTTTGATGAGAGAATTTTATTCAATATTCTCTAATATTGAACTTATAGTGTATAGTATTTGTTGACTTATTCTATTGACTTAGTTCGATATTTGATAAATTATGACTATTTGCGAAAGCAGCACACCTTTGAATGATACGATATTCTTGTCTGACTTAAAACAACAATCGCTCAATACAAGTAGCCAAGTTCAGAATTGCTTTTTGGGCACAAAGATTAAAGTGTTGTTAATCTTAAATATTAAACAAATGTGGGAGTGTGTGGCAGCAGCAGTAAAGATATTCAAGTTTATGACTCAGTGATATTTGGTTTTAACTTGGATCGAGTAATGAATAAACAACGAACGACAATAAATAAGCACATACGAACAAGTTTCAAAGTGTTAAATGAATTTTAAATATTTACTTTGATTTATATTCCATGCTCTCGGCTTAGAAGCAATGAAGCTTTAAGTGGACTATAAATATTTGTAGCGGTAGCTTACTCAGATATTGAGATCAATCTCGAGATTTAAGTAGTAAACATTTTAATATTAGTTAAGATATTGGCCTAATAGTTTAGCCTATCAATAAATATTTCTACATACATATATAAATTGTTATTTACAGTCTCTATAGACAACAGACGGGTTTTACCTTTTTGCCTTGAGTAGAGTGTTAAATTGAGTTTATGTTCCCAGCATTATCAGAAAACTTTACATATGTATCTGTGTATCTGTAAATGCATCTTTGTAAATGTATGTGAATGTATCTATACCTATGTGGATTACCACAAAAACCACACTACGGAAATTTAATATCTCAGAGTTTGTGTGAAGAAGTTGAGAGATTCATAGGATGAACATGACATTGCGTAAAAAATATATAAATATTGATATGAAAACAACATAGTATACTCGTACAATAAATAAATGTTGTCAACATTTGAGAAAGTCTCAGAGGAAAAGCATATTTTGTTTTATCTCACCAAAGCCAAAGTAAAGTCAAGTGGTGGTGACAACTTTTCTTTCTTTCTTTCAATAATCCAAGTGCAAAAGTTTTGCTTCAACGGATGTGTAATTCTTTAATTGTAATTGATGTTGAAGTTACACCAGTGGCGTCTTTGACTTGTAACAGTTGTGTGGTGGTTTGTGTTCGTGGTCCCCTTTTTGTTCGGGACTCCTGCTTGTGTCCCCTATGAAACTGCTGCACATCATCAACATTAACATCATAATCTATAGAAATAATAATAAGAAAATATTCTGCTATAAAAAAGCAAATAGATTTTTGTCGCTTATAAGATAAATGATTATTATAACATTTCCGACACACATATTTTCTTTCCATAGACATATTTTTCTTGTGTTCATTTTCTCAATGTTTTTTCAATTTGTTGCATTAGTTTATTTTAGAGCAAAACCATTGACCGCGTACTTAATTGATAGAAGACAGAAGCCGGCAAAGACTATTTCTCTTATTTTTTTTCTTAACCTATAGTGTCTCCCCTTGGTCTCCTTTCCTATGATGATGATGATGATGATGATGATGATGATGATGATGATGATTACTATAAAATAAACCCGAGTCGAGCGACAGACCACAACAAGCTGTCAACTTCAACTTCTTACGCTTCGAAACGCTTCGTAAACAGGATGTTCAACTTGAAGTGTGACTGTTTAGACGGTTTCTGTGTCTCACTGAATGACTGACAAAGACTACTTCTTTATTTCTTTCCATCAGGCTTAAGACACACACGGTGGCAGGCAACGACCAACTTTCTGATTTTGATGGCGATCCGATCTAGTCACTAGTCCACTAGTCACCCGCCATTTAGTCTGGCATGGTTTTCTTATAATTTTCCACATTTCTTCTTTAAAAGTTTGTTTTTTTTTTTTGTTTTTGCTATCTTGCTGATTTTTTAATTATTTTTGTTATACAAGTTAATGACTTTCATTTGCTGAAATTACGCAGACGCGGCACATTTTATTTCCACACAAATCAACTCAACTTTATTCACTTGAACGCCTTAAAAATAAATTACTTGGATAGTAAGCATTTAGTATGGTTACTTGGTTTCTTGGCTTGGCTTGTCTTATCTGATTGACCATTTAACGTTCAAATCGACTGTCGATTTGTCTAAAATAATTGCTTTTCATAAGTGTGACCTGTAACCTAAATTGTTGCGCTAAATGCTTTACAATGCACGTGTTGTTTGGAACAAGTTTAATCCGACAACTGGTTTTTGGTTTTGAACGTCGTAATACACTAGTAGTTTTGAAATTGTTGAAAGTAAACTAGGGAAAACTGGGACGAGGCTTGTGATGTGGAAAATTGCAATCAATTTGTTAAAATCCTTCAATTAGAATAATAAGAAATTCTTAACTAACCAGTGACCATTTTTTTTTTTGTTAGTGAGACATTAGTCTGGACATCTAATAACTCTGAGTGTTTACTAAGTTTGGGAGATGATATAGTTGAAGAAATATTTGAAATTGATACAATGATCTTCCCAATTAACCCAATTATAATCAGTTAATCGCTTAGTTGCATATTTGTTTAACCTTGTTTTCTGTACTGTATCTCCAATTTTGGTATAACTATAATATGTTTTTGATACATTTATTCAGTTTTCTTTGTTCTTAACTTGTTTTTAATTATAAATCAACAAGCTACTTTCTTTCTTTAGTGATTTGAACATCTTTGCTTTATCTCATTTTCTACACTGCATCTCCAATTGTAATATAACTTACTATTCTTCTAGTTTATAATAGAACAATAATGTAATATCTACAATCTAAATAACAACAATAAAATTATGAAACTACAATAACTTCAGAACGGAACATCATTTTATTATTCCACAATAACAATGAAATAGAAAACTACAATTTGAAAAAATCTTCCACACTTTTCTCTATTCGTACCGCAATATACGTATTTCCATCTATAGAAATTTAAATAACTGTCATTAGATAGAAAAAATATTCACATAAAAGGCTGAACCACAAAATGTATTTAGGCTAATTCTATTTTCCTTTGAATTCCTCACAATCGTTTATTCATACTATGCCGGAACATTAAAATAAAATGGAATGGAATGGAATGGAATGGAGTATGAATAGTGACAACCAACCAACAAACAACATTCAAAACCAGAACGTGCGAATATTTGCATTTACATTTGTGGTCGATCCGGGGCTCTTTCCAGAATCACATACAAAACCACATTATATTGTAGTATACATACTCATATAATAAAATGCATCATCATATGAGAGAGAAAACTATTCACTTTAAAATTTAAAAGTAATTAGAGTCGAAACATATTTAACAATTAGTTAGAAAAAACTTATAAATAAATTTTTTATTAATAATTAAAACTAGAAAAGCTAACTAAATGCGTCATAGTCATAAGTATTGAATAGGTTTGACAGGGGGAAAGGAATCTGAAGGAACTATGTAGATACATGTATCTATAATAGGAACAAGTAATACATTGAATGAGACTTAGTGGCGATTTTTTGTTTATTTTTATATCAAAAGTAGCAGCTGCATTGAACCTCGAGTTCAAGTTAAAATTGAAAATACATATGAAATTTCTATTATTTTATTAGAGAATGGAAAAATTAATTGACTAACGGTCAGGTGGAATAACGAAATCAATTACAATTAACTTTTATTGTATGAAATATTCACTTTGTGAAACAAATGCCGCTCATTTAGTTTCACTTAAAATGAAATATGCACCACAAACAACAATTATGATTATTTTCGACCACCGAATGATTTGTGTATCTAAAATACTCACTTATTCACTTAAACTGGATAATTGCTGCAGTTGCTGTTTTAATTGCGCACTTTTGCGTCTTAATTGCAGCTCAATTGTCATTCCATTGTCTTTAAATTTACTATAAGGTGACACCAAAAACTGAAATGACGGCGACAATGACAAATATTTTGACGTTGTTCATACTTACAACTCATCATTGCCGTTGTTTTATTATAACAGTGGTTCTGAAGCAACATTTTCCCTGACCCCATCGCAAATCTAAGTCAAAAAGTTCTGGGAAATCCCCGGGCAATAGCATAGCATTACAATTTAAGAACTGCTGTGCCATAAGATGAAAATTACTGCACCCAAAATGTACAAGTATAATGAGTTGCATGCATCCGTTGTCGTGTTCTCAAGTGCATTCGTGATTGTTTCAAAGTTTCAAAGTGTTTCAAGATTTAGTAGTAACACTGGACTAGACTATAGAGCTTGGAACTTATAACTAAAATGACTTTCTGTGTTTACTTTACCACCTGATTACAAGTTGATTGATGATTAATATAATCAAATGTTTCTGTTTTTGCTAAAACAAATGCAATAAATAAAACTTGTACTCGTATACTTGGTATGAGAAATCTTATAGATCACGTGGCATCTACATATTATCTGTATTAAGAAAAACAGTGGGTGATTATTCAATTAGTAGTGTGTATTGTATGTATTGAAAGGTTATGGAGATATCGAATAAGATTTATTGTACTACATTGTTATACTTAATGAAAGACTAGAAAAATAGTGAATACAAGTAGCATGAAAACTTTAAATAAATTCCAATTTGTAGAATAAAGCATACTCGTATCTTCAAAAGAAGACGACTGATTAAGTAAGCTCATCTGAAAGATTTAAGTTTATTTTTATCTCTTTTTTTTAAACACATCTCATAGCAACCATAAAGAAATTAATGCTATGAGCTATGGACATGAGAAAATAATCCCAAGCAATGATATTTCCATTGGATTTTACAAAAGACAAAACTATTATTAACTAATTTTGGTGGCCGCGGCCCCCAACAACAAAACAAAAAGCAACTACAATACTTTGATAAATATGCAAGCAATTTGTCAAATGCTATTCATATACCAAAGTTAATCCCTTTAAGCTATGCAAACAAACGAATCACATACTACAAATAGGCAGAGATGATAAAGGGGGCTTTATCCAAAAAAAATCCAACTAAAAATTTATAGACACCAAAAGCCTAAAAAAGGCCTTTAGTAAAAAAATTAAATACATAATAACACCGCCAATGTCTCCACCACCACCACTATAGTTCGAGGGTCAATCAACAAGTACTTAGCCTCACCGCCCGATGGCGCTGCTATTACAAAAGAGTGTTACCATCTTGCGGTACATTCTTATAGTAGCCTACTGCCAAAGTTTTAGTCAATTCCCTTCATTAATTTTGTTTTGATAGCAAAACAAAAATGGAAAAAGAGCAATATCGTTCGGTGATTCGTCTTTTGTGTTTGGCGTTGTTAAAGCGCAATACGGCGGAGTTCTTGTGTCGTTTTGTGACCGTCGACGAAACATGGATTCACTGGTACACAACAGAGACGATTCACCGGACGATATTGCTCTTTTTCCATTTGAACTGCACAATGGTAACATTTTTTTGTAATGGCAGCGCCATCGGGCGGTGAGGCTAAATACTTATTGAATGACCCTCGTAAATGCATTCTATTTAACGCCTAGCGATGGATTATGTCTGCACGCTTTATCAATTAATCAAAATCAAATAAATAAAAAAAATTATTTTTTATGTGCTTGGTAGAGCTTTAACTATTTTATATATTGTAGCGTATTACGGTGAGCCCCCATATGAGTCCATAAAAAATACAACATACTCGTAGTACATAAATAAATAAATTTATTTATTAAAACAAATTATTGTCGCGTCAAAGTTTAACTCGCACAATTTACATGTTCCATTGCTTTGGTTGGATTAAATGTAAGTGTTGAGCTTATCGGGAAAGGGTGTCACTTGCAATGCTTACAACACTTGCCACATCTGTTTATTGTCGCTGTTATCGACTGACTATCAGACATGCGACACTGCCGCCTGCATTGCAGTGGGGGATTAGACATAATGAGTTGAGTGCATTTGGTTTTATTATCATTCAAAAATTTATTTAATAATGTATTTCGTAATTGATCCAACAAATTAATTGCTTTGTAATTGAGAGCGAATGATGAAAGGAAGGAAGGATAGAGGAAGTTGTTATTAATAATGATACGAAATCATGTTCGGACACAATGGAATCTTTATTAATATTTACCCATAAATACTTCTATACCCAAACACCTTCAACTGTCATAGTATATTTAAGTTGTTTTTGTTTTGTTCTCTCAAGTAATAAATTCTCATTAGTTAGCAGAAGTTCACTATTCACTTAAGTATCTAATCAAATGTCTGATCTGTTCCTATCCATAGCAATATCTCTGTCTACTATTTACCATATAATGAGTCAGCTCATTTTATACAAGTATATTGTATGCATTACTTGTTCTCAATTTTATTTTGTAGTTTTTTTTTTGTTTTCTTTTAAAATTATAAACAATTACATTTGAATTTTTGAAGGTTAAACACTTATATGTGAAACCATAAAAAAGGTTTAGAAAAGTATCTCATTTGAGGTAAAAAATATTTATCCATAAATAAAATTCAACTAGCAGTGTTGAAGGTTTATGTTTTTATGATTTTATGATAGACCACAAATCATATTTTGAAATTAAAATAAAAAAAACTATTTTAATAGTTTCTCATCAATAATCAACAAACAAAAAATTGATGAAAAAGCTCAAAAATGTTTCCGTTCCACTTAAAGAGACTACAAAATAAATTTGGATTCCGTCTGCTTGTTCTATAAATTTGGTATGGTTTTGTATGTACGAGTAGGACTTCCTTTACGCGCATACACAATTCTTTTCACGAGGAAGGAAGGCTTAGTGGCATTACTAATATTATGTACAATGTCTATTTCAATAGTTTCAGCGAAGTGATGTGGTGTATTTATAATGTAAAACTATGACTATGACTATTCTGAGGTTATAACATTAATGAAAATCCATAATGACTCTTTTTGTCTACTTGCATGCGCATAAAGCATCAAGGGAACTCAGAAGTACTAGGGATTTTCAATAATTCTTTTAAAAGATTTCATATTATTTTCTGGTGGTTATTCCTTAAACTTTTTAAGGCTCAGTACCCAAAGGATACCAAACGGAACCCTATTGCAGAGACTTTGTTGTCTGTCCGTCCGACCGGCCGTCCTCGAGTCACATCTCATGAACCGTAATAGCTAGAGAGTTGAAATTTTCACTGAATGTGCAGTTTTATCCGGGCATCAGCAATAACAAAACTAACCTATTTTTAAAATTTTAAAGAGGTCTTCAAACAAGAAATATTTTGGTTTATATGGCAGCTATACGATCCAAAAACCCCTTGATCTTCAAATTTGGTTGGTTAGTGGCTATACATCAGAAACTTATATTGGCGAAATTTCAGTTTGATCGGACCACGAGGGAGGGTAACTTCCATACAAACCTTCCTTAAAATTCAGGTTATTATTAGAAAAACTTTTTTCTTTTTTGCCCTATCGAACTGAAGTTTAGACACTATAAGTTTCTGACATAGGCGCGGTACATTTGTTGGAATCAGCCAAATCAGCCAACTAGGAGGGGTACCTTCCATACAAACCCACCATTAAAATTCAGGTTTTTATTAGAAAAACTTTTTGTTTTTTTGGACTGTTGAACTGAAATTTTGACAATAAAAGTTTTTAACATAAGCGCTGTACACTTGTCGGAGTCAGTCACCACCACTAGGGGGAGTACCCCCCATACAAATTCCGATCTGGTGCAGAACCCTCCGTGTACGAATCTGACTCCTACTTGGCCGATTTTTTCCCCTTTATGAATAACATACAATACGAAGAATTTTGTATTTTTCAGTAACTGGACGACAATGAATTGCAACTGTACCAAAGTTTCTTAGCTTTGAAACTTTCCTCTATCATAAGCCTTATGTATAATAGTCATAGAAGTAAAGTATAGAATTAAGACAATTCCAACTTGTATTTTTTATTATTCGTATTATGTTCTCCATTTGCTTTACTAAAAAAATTCAAAATTGTTTGAAAATAACTTAAAGCAAATCACCACCTAGGGCTTTGTGTAAATGTTTGATAACCTATAAGTTTTCTATTTCATGAGCTCGGTGATCAATTGATATACCATTTCAAGAGATTATTTGCTTTACAAATTATTTCGACTTTTTTTTTTTTTGTTTTGCATTTTATCTCTCAATCCTATAGTTGAAATAATGGAATCATTAAATTCCTGTCATAAATCGATTTTAATCTGCCATATAAGCAAATTGTGAAAGCACCTAAAGGCTTTAAAGCATTTCTATTTTTTATTATTATTTCTTTTATAGGTTATTTACGTTTTTATTGACTATTTGCTTTTAATTAAATTTCACATTCTTACACATTTTATAACTTGAAAATCAATAAATTTGTTGAAATTAATTTTTGTCAATTTACGTACTACGCAAATCTCTCAATTTTTATCAATTCCATTTGTTAAGTATTGTGTAACCACAAAAAACATTACAAAAAAGAATTCCATAAAACTCAGAAAACTATAAAACAAGCACGTAAATGCGGTCATGTTGCAGGAGCAATAATAAATACTATATTTATTGGAGTAGTAGTGCCGCGGCAACCCTCAATTCATTAAAGCAATCATCAAGAAGAATAAGATGCTTGTAGAGTGTAGTGTAGTGGCGCATTGCACTTATTAATTATGACCAGTTCGCAGACAAACTACTCAGTGACTGCCTGCCACTTAATTTAAGTTTTTTTTTCTTTTCTGTTTCCCCCTCTTCAGTTTCAATTGAATGATGTATTGAAAAATACTTGATAAGAAGTACGTGAATTTGTAGCAGTACTCAATATACAATAAATAAAAAGCGTATCCGAAAATGAATTCTCTTCTCTCTAAAACGGAATTTGAAATGAGGCATAAGCGATTTTGTTTTCCGTTGATGACAAGCTACAAATCAACAGCAACATCCTTTATTTTTAGCAATTCTTATATTGTAGTACCTACTACATGAAATATGAATGAGTTAAGTCGACCAGAGACCAGTTCGTGTCGGTCGAACTGTGAAACGGTCAAACAGACTGCGAGACAGACTTGTGTATTTATATAGTCGGAAGGAGAGTGATCCCCCGACAAGATGCAGTCAAGCGCATAAAGCGACACGCTGCATGCAACAGCTGCAAAATTCAGTTCAGTTTTAGAATATTACGAACTCTTCTCTTTATATACAATATTAGGTATATTAAACAAATGTTCAGTAAAAAAAAAAAAAAAAAAAGTTTAAAATTTTATTTTACTTTTTTCCTTTTATTTTTGGCAAATTGCAAATTTTTGTTCTCAGTTTGATATTAAGGGATTATTTTGCACATGTTGAATGATGATGACTATTATGATGGTGATGATGAAGAAAAGAAGATGAAGGAAAGGGTGGTGAAGATATAAGAAAAATTTACTTCAGACAACATCAGGAGTGGATTTCTACCAAACCAAATCATGAAAAAGGGGTTGTTTATATGAATTGGTAACTGAAAAGGAAAGGAACGAGTACGCGAAAAGAAGAATATATGAGTCTATGCTTGTAACTTGGGGTGTATCATATTTCCTAAATTTGGAGGAAGCTACAACACAAAAAAAAAAAAAAAAACAGAAGGAATATATTTCTAGAAGAAGAGGATACTAAAAAAAGCAAGGTGGATGAAACATTGAACAACAACAATCGTTTATACACCTATGGAGGCCTCAAGAGCACTTGTTGTTGTGTCTAATGTCAGCTGTCAATAGCACGAGTTATTGCAATATACGTTTATTTATAGAAGGTAAAAAAGGAAGAAAAATCCTGTTTAAAGGGATAAAAATCAATAAAGTTGTTGAAGAGATGAAATACTTAAAAATGGAATATTAAATAATTTAAAATGTAAAGAGTAAATAAATCAAAAAACAACATTATTGCAAAGGGATGACAGAAGATAGAAAATGGTATATCAAGAAATTATCTTATTATCATTTCTATAATTCGTTATGGACAAAATGCAGTATCCTTAATGAATTTAGGAACTATATTTTATTATTCTTTGGGTGTGAGAACTTTCTAGTCCAACTTTCTAAACTATTTTTGTTGGTATATCAATATTTAATGTTAGAGCTAAATCTTTTCTAAGAATTTCTAGAACCAAAACATTATCATTCTCTCCTACTTAATAATAAGTTGTTAATGCTTATTATAAGCCTGCGAATTACACTCCGCGCCACTTGAATAGGACAGCTAACAAACTTTTAATTGAACCTTAATTTTGCAGATCCATAAAAATACCTTTTCTTTTTTATTTTTCAATGAAACTATAATTAATTCCAAATCAAATTCAGAAGGATTTGTTTTTCTAACTGATACAGCTAATTTGTTTTTTAGGTAAATTAACTATAAAAAACAAGCAGGTTTATGCGTCACTTGAATAGATCACCTCTTAAAAAAAGCTGTTTATTCAAATTTTTATGTTCCAAACATGTGATTACTTCTTTTGGAGTACATTTAATTAATGTCAAATGCATTTGAAATTGTTTTTGTTGTGGAAGGTTGTGCCCCTTTTTGCTCCAAAACTTCACAGATCCTATTTGGAAGTGATTCGTACAACTGTGCTTTTATTAAATCAGGTATGGTTCCATATTGCTGTCCGGCTCCATCCTAGCCATCGGGTCCATCTAAATTAATTTTTTTTCATCTGAGAGAATACGACGCTCCTTTCGAAGTGCATTCAGTGGTAGTGTTTTTTAATTGTTAACCTTTTTAAATATGCAGCTTTCGATATTGCACTGCGAATAGTGGTTAGGCTTGCGTTAAGTCCACATTTTACCTTGGTTTTGGAAATTGAGTAGTGAGAGTTTGAGGCTTTTCTCAAAATAAGTCGCCAATCTGAATCACAGAGGTACGGTCTTTCATATTTTTCCCATATTTTATCTCGTTAGTTTAAAGGCGGACTCCGCTTATTGGCTTATTTCAATTTTTTTTTTTTCTTGCACCTCATCCCTTGATACCTTTAGTTTTGCCTTTTTCCACCTCCGTTAAGGCTTTTTCTCGACCCATTTTAGTTATATTTGATGTGTCATAATTGCAACTCATCTCAAAAAGCGATTAAACAAAAACGCGTGTCCACACAGCACATGTGGGACTCTTACAAAACAAATGTTCTATTCAAGTGGCGCAAAAATTTGTGTATTTTTTAAGATGGGTATCAAAAGTAAATAAAAAAAAGATAAAGGAAAAGAAAAAAAATCGTTACTTTTAATGTTAATTTTTGACTTGCATTCAAAGTGTCAATTTGCAGGGTGTCCTATTCAAGTGGCGCGGAGTGTAAGTCTTCCTTATAACAGTTCTGACAATTGAAATGAAATCATACAAATTTGTTGTAAGTAAAATTTAAGTAGAAATTTCGCTCATTAAACTTTATAAAATATTCTTCGTATTTGAAATTAATTGTTGGTTTTATATTCTTTCAATTGTTTTTAAATGTTTAAAATAATATAAGCCCTTAAAAAAATTATGTCACTTGTGGTTGTTGATTCTTATTTCTTATATTTATTTGAATATTAAATTACTTAGTTTCTAATTTTTGTCTTGGGAACTTTCAATGTCTTCTCTTGACTGAGTCTGAGTCAGTGTGTGTATGTGTGTGTGTGTGTGGGTTACTTGACACTTGTTTTCAATTGTCAATGCGTGACAATTGTATCTGAAGTTTCTAAAAGTATCTTGCTTCAATGAAGCTACCCAAACTTAGTCATTGAAACACTTAAGGCTAAAAGTTTTTTAAATTTTTTTTTTTCAATTTTCAGCATTTTTCTGTTGATTCTTTGTTTTTTGTTGTTGTAATATTTTTTTATTGTTTCTTTGTTATTTATTGTATTTGTTTATTAATTGCGTACATTGTATTTTTTGTATCTTGAGTGCCTTCAATTATAGAATTTGCTTAATAAGATTTACAATGTTAATGGTTTTGATTTTGTTTTTTATTCTTGAATTTCTTTAGAACAACTTTTGTTCCCACGCAGATTTATATTTATTTTTTGTTTAGATTTTCTTCTTTTACATTTTTGTATTTAAGTTTTATTTCTTTTGGTATGTTGTATGTTGTACTTAGTTTTTAAACATTTGAAACCTAAGAATCTAAGACGACTTCTGAATAAATAAATTCTCTTGCAATTTTAAGGTGTCTTTACAGCTCAAATTACTTTTTAGTGGTCTACTGCATATTCTAAGCTCCTTTTATATGTTATATCGTTGTTATTTCATTTCATTATATATTTATAAGACTATTCTATTCTATCGTTTAGCTACTTTGGCACTTCTTACACTCATCTTAGTCAATTATGTAGTGAGTGTAGTGTGCAGTGTTCTGTCGTTTGTATGGGAAAAGTTTGCAATTTTGCGCTATTTTATTTCATACTTACACTTTACATAGGTACGTGTACTTCAAGCAGATACATATGTATCTATAATATATGTGTTCTTAATGTTTGCAGGTTTGCATGTACATATGTATGTATGCTATGAATGTGCTTGATTTTCTATACACACAATGCTTAACTTGAGTTCTCAATTACATGGCTTTTGCAGTAAGTCGGTTAGCCTAGAGTGAAACATGCTTAAGATACATAGATACATACTTACAAGTTGCTGTGCCAAGCCTACTAGGGGGTACGAATGTACTGAAATACTCGCAATATGTAATGTTGTCTATGGTATATTAAAAGAGACCACAAATTGCCGCAACTTGGCCTGACAACATTTCCGCTTCCGTAGTTGTGTCATTCATTTAGTAGAAGTTGAAGTCTGATGAGAAGTCGTTAGAAGTTCATTCGCTCTGCGTGTAATTTATCTTTTTCTATTATTTAAGTTCACTAAAAATGGATGAGTTTCTTCTGTTTACAATCCAAAATTTATAAGCCCACAAATTATTTAAAAATCAATATCAACAAAATCAAACTCCACTCTAAATCCAAATTAGTGAATGGCCAAAGAAGCAAATTAGTAACAAGAAACACATTTTAACTTGATTTGCCAAACTTAATAATTTAGTAAGAGGCAATACAACAATCAATTGTTGTATGGGGATATTTTGGTTTTGTATCTGTATAAATTAGCATTTAATTTAATCTGTAAATTGAGTTTAAGAATAGAATCAGCAAACCATAAGATAAAGTAGTTTATGTCTGCAATGCTGAGTTGTTTGTAGTAAAATTGAATTAAAATTCAAATATTCAACATACTAAATCATAATTAACAAAAGCTAATGTAAATAGAAAGACAAGACCAGACAGACCCCTCAGACTCTCTAGGAAAGATAGAGAGAGATTGAATTGTAAATGATTTATGACTAACCAAGCTGAGACAAGTTATTTAAGAATTTATTAAAAAACCTTACAAGGTAAACAAAGTTAACCTTTATATAAGAATAGATCATAGTTCAGTTCTAAGATTTATTGTTTAAAATGTGAAATTAAGAGCGATAAAAACATTGAATTGAATTCAAAAGTCAGCTAGACACCGAAAAATGTCAAATAAACAGTTAAGATACATGACATAAAGTTGTAGTAGATACTACATCTGAAATTGCTTAAAAGCTATAAAAAATAATTACAAGAAAAAACAAAGATAAAGAATTGAATTAAATTAGAAATCCAATATTGTGTCGACTGACCATTGCTCAAAATAAATAAATGTTCTGGTAATAAAAAGTCATGTGTATTAACATTCAGAGGTTTATTAAGTTGCCACAAGCATCTGACTAATTTAATAAAATGGGCCAAGTGCGAGTCAGACTCGTTAATGGAGTTCTCCGTATCAGATTGGGGTTTGTATGGGAGGTACTCCCCCTAGTGGTCCGATTTGACTGATTCCAACAATTGTACCGCGCCAATATCAGAAACTTATAGTGTCAAAATTTCAGTTCAATAGTCCAAAAAAACAAAAAAGTTTTTCGCATAAGAACTTGAATATTATTATTATTGAATTATATCGTATAGCTGTCATGCAAACCAAAATGTTTCTTGTATGGGGACCCCTTTAAGTTTTTGAAAATATTTTAGTTTTAGTATTTGTTGCTGATGCCCGGTTAGAACTACACATTCTGTAAATATTTCAACTCTCTAGCTATTATGGTTTATTAGATATGACCCGATGACGGACGGACGGACAACGAAGTCTCTGCAACAGGGTTCCTTTTGGTACCTTTTGGGTCCGGAACCATAAAAAGTACTTTAATCTTGAGCACAACATTTTAAGAGGATTTAAATTCATTCTTAATATTGAAAACTGGACAGTTGCCTAACAATGGTCCACTCTGTACATTTCTTATAAAGTGATAAACTTAATCTTAAAACATTTGAAATTATTAAAACAAAACCAGACAAGTTTTTCAATTGTTTATTTTTCTTCAAGTACTTTTGCAAAGATGTTAATACAATTACAGAAACAAGTTGATTAAAACTTTAGAACATTGAAAGAAGTCATAGAGTTTGACGGCATCAGACATGATAGCAACAATAACCATTACGACGAGTGTAGTAGACATGTTGGCAACATGTATGTGACTATCTTCTATGAATATCAGTGTTTTATTCATGATTGTACATATGTACATACATGGATATGGATATAGAGTTTAATTCAATTCAAGATACCGATTGTCGGCCACCGACAACAAGATAATACCACTTCAAGTTCAATACAAAGAGAAACAAAACAATAAATAGAAACTCACTTGTTCAATCTGAGCTTCAATATGAACGAGTGCTTTTGAATTGTCATTGAGTGAGTGGCTAAATGTCTGACTAAATGAATTTAAGTATGTACTCGTTTGATGATTGACTGAATGAGTGCAAAGATCAAACGTACAAACCCAAGACCACCAACCACACTACATGTATACGATATGTATGATACCAAAAAGACAATGTTGCATTCGCTTACATACTCGTACTTAGTTCCTGAGTTAACTTATTGATTGGGTGTCACATACTGTTTTCAATGACTATGGCTAGCTAAGTAGTACTGACAAAACTTCAAGAGCTCTGGCGGCTATACCGGCTTAAAGATTGGACAAGTGCTGCCAGTATCATATTGTATATTTTTTATAAGACGTAGATACTTTTCGAAAGCGTAACTGAAATGAATTTAACGCGCTGCAAAATGAGATGCCAAACAATTTCATGCATGCAAATCGGTTTTATGGCGAAACAGGTTTCAAACAAATTATTGTAGTACATACATTTATAGATAAAACCCATGCCACTATCACTTCAATGTGAATGTATCTGTGTGTGTGTAAGTCAGTGAGTGAGTGAATGACTGACTTACTTCAATAATTTTTGTTCTTTAAATATGTTTTTTTGTTTTGTGCCCCTGGTTTTGATTGGCAACAAATATTTTCCCATGTTGCATGCTAATTTAATCAAAGTCTAAATATAAAAAAAAAAAAGAAAAAAAGAAAAACTGAGAATAAAATATGGTGCACGGCAATATAATTGTTGTTTGCTTAGAGTTGCTTATTGTTATTGTTATTGTGGGCTAGTAACTTGGTCTAGTTGGGCATGTACATAATAAGTACAAGATGAGATGAGAATGGATGATGTTTTTGTACTTAGAAACATGAGTACATGTAATGTTGATGTTGCACTTGAAAAACTTACTCGTGCATATCCTAGAGGCATGCGTGAGAAAAACATCATAGAATTTCTCACGGCTACACATGGTTAACGTTGATGTATCTTTATACAACACATATATTTTTATAAAACAACCTAAGTCTGTCTAGTAGGTAAATAAATAAAGAAGTGTTGAACAAAGAGTTGTGTATCTATGTACTACGAGGGTCAATTAATAAATACTTAGCATACAAATGAAAAACGAAGTGGTATTTTATTTTTCCACATAGCTCAATACACTTGGCACAGCGACGCTTCAACTTTTCCAACCCGTCCAAAAAATACGTTTTCCCGAGGTCTGCAAAATAGGCCTCCGTGTAGCTGATGACCTCCTCATTCGACCCAAATCTATTCCCGGCGAGTGACTTTTTCAGGTTTGAAAACAAAAAGAACTCACAGGGGGACAAATCTGGAGAATATTGGTAGATGGTGCAGCAATTCGTAGCGCAATTCGACCAATTTGCCAATGCGACGGTGGTTACGCTTGTTTTCCGATGTGAGAACATGCCCAGTTATTCGTGTACAATATGATGAGCCGTTTCTTCTGCGATGCCTACAGTCTTAGCTATCCCGCGAACCTTCAATAGGCGGTTTGCCAATACGAGATCGTGGATTTTTTTTACATTTTCCTCCGTAGTAGTCGTTTTCGGGGCACCTGGCCGTGGCTCATCAAAAACCGACATGCGGCCACGAACAAACTCGTTGAACCAATTCTTGACGGTCGCCATCGAAAGAGAAGAGTCACCATACACAGCATCCAAGCGATCTTTGATTTCGCTGCGTGTTTTCCCTTCCAAAAACGACAATCGAATCACCGAACGATATTTGCTCCTTTACCATTTTTGTAACACTGACCGACACACTCGCATCCAAAGGCATAAAAACAAAACTAATAAAGGGAATTGACTGAAACTTTGACAGTAGGCTACTAAAAGAATGTACTGCACGATGGTAATAGCAACGTCATTGGACGTTAAGGTTAAGTACTTGTTGATTGACCCTCGTACAAGAGTAAAGATGCTTGTATTAAATGTAACAATAAGTTGAGTGGTGGAGCTCAGGTGAGTTGTTTAAAGACAACATAGGAGTGTAACATTGTATATACTAAATAATGAATGCAACAAATATACAAAAGTAAGTACTAAAGAAGTTTACTCATACTAAGTTCACTAGGTGTTTATATAAAAAAATGTACTTTTATAGACTGAATGCATGAATTTATTTACCTTGGAGCAAAATCCAAAAAGGGTAGTTTGAGTTTGAAATAAAGAAAAAGCAGGCCATATTAACCATTGAATGAGTTCTATGCCTTGTTGGCTTTGTATTTGAAAGATGCTTTGTTACTTTTTATAATATGTAGTTGGTCTTCAATTTCAAAGAATATTAAGGTAAACTATAATTAGCCACGAGGAGATAAAAGAGGCTATGAGAAGTGCTTGCGGTCAGGCCTTCATACGGTCAAGTACTAATTGAACTTGCCACAGAAAGCTCTGAAGGTCTGCAATATATAAGAGTAGTAAGCAAGCAGCATCCATCATAAAATTCATTAAAATTTCTTTTAAATTTCATTCAAAACTTCATCTATATTTTGTTTTCTCTCAATTACAGATACAACTTTAAGTCATGACAGTCCTGGCGAAGAAAAAATTCAAAAAGATATCGAGACGATTGATTACATTGACAAGTGAGTACAACTTAAAAATTACAAGTTATCAACAACCAAAAACAGAATATAAATCAAGAAAATCAATGCAGAGACCACAATGGTCACGCCTCACTGTATAAAGAATAAGTTACATATACAAAAAAAAAGAAAAAAAAAAAGGTGGCAATCAATTAAATGCCAATCAGAAGCAGCAATGCTGAACAAAACACTGAACATAAAAAGTACTCAACGTCAATGCCAATCTTTTGTTTTTTTGTGGTTGAAATGTAGTAATTTTGTTTGTGATGCCAAAAGTACTCGAAACGGTAACACCCCTTAAAAAAACTCCACAAAAAATAAAATATACAATAAACAAGTTTGTTGAAAATGAAACAAAAATGGAAAAAACAAAAATAAAAATCAGTATCAGCATCAAACAAAAAAAAATTTAGGAAAAAAAAACCCAAAACACCAACAATTACATATTGAATTAACTTGTAACCGATTTCAAAACCATAATTGTTTGCTAATCGCAATTGAGAGTGAAACTCTTGCTTCAGATACTTTTTTTTTTCTTTAAAGAAGTTGAAGTTAAAATTGCCTTGTACAACACTAAGAGCAAGCGACCAAGCCCAATTTTGGTTGAAACAACTCTTGTCTTGAAGTTTCAAACATCATCAACATTGGCAACAAATGCCGCCTTTTATCCCGTTTTTTGTTTTTATTATTTCGTGTTCCATAAGTGTGAATTATGCAGCAATTTTTTAATTATTTTATTACTTGCGGTCATGAGCAGTAGATTTCTTTTGTTTCTTTGAAAGAGAGTTTTTTTTTTTTTTCGTTATCCGATTTTGAAAAAAATAATACACATTATTTTAAAACATGTTTGGTATAAGTAGCAACAGTTACATATGTTGGGTTGTGTTACCCATTCTACTCTAATACAAGACAACAGCAGGAATAACAACATCAATGAAAAATCGAATTGAAATTGATATTGCACAATCTTTAATTCGTTAAAGCAACCGTGAAACAAACAAAAAAAAAATAAAACAAAAAAAAAATGAGGTGACTTGGTGAGTGAAGTTGTTATTTTTCATTCATTGATTAATACTCATAGTTTTTATATCTATCACATACCATTTAATATGAATATGTATTATCACTTTGGTATGATGTTTGTAATGCATATCGAGAATTGTGCATCGAGGGGCCTCATAAGGAGAAACAATCCTATTACTAGACTCCTTCCTCCTTCCAATACTCTTTTGTCATTTACTCAGTTTTTAAAGTTCTGATATGAAATTATGCATATTGAGCTCGAAAAGTATAAGTCAGTTGACTTGATAAGCTTTGCAAGACTTAGTTTTTGAGATGCTGATATAAAATATTGTATATAGTTTTTCCATGACTCATAAACTTTGATATTGTTTCAAATACCATACTAGGGAAGACATCTAATATATCTCCTAGTTAGGAGATAATAATGAAAATCAAAACTTTATACCGGCACCTTTTTACTTGGTATTGAAGCCCTTTCTTGATAGAAGAACATTTTAAGTAAGATGCAACGAAAAAGATTCTGACATTAAGGCCATCCAAGCTGGAGTACCTCAGGGTAATGGCACCCATTCTCTACTCGCCCTTCACTGCTGACCTACCTATTTTAAGTGACGAAAGATTCTTGATTGCAACTTATGCTGATAGCGATCCAGAGACAGCCTCAACCATTTTGCAGAACCAGATTAATATTCTGGAACCATGGCTCAAAAGATGGAACATTGCCGTGAACACAAAGAAGTCCATTCATGTAACCTTCACCATGAATCGCAAGAGCTGCCCTCCCATAAATCTAAATGGAGACACTATTCCGGAAAGCACATTTGCGAAATACCTTTGACTAACTCTCGATAGAAGGTAAACTTGGCAGCCCCACATAAAATTGAAAAGAAAACAGCTTGACCTTAAACGTATAAAAATGTCCTGGCTTTTAAAATTAAGCTCGCAGATTGAAAGACAATTTATTACTCTATAAATCCATACTAAAAACCGGTGTAGACTTATGGAATACAGCTTTGGGGCTCTGCATCCAACTCAAACATTTAGATCCTTCAAAGGTTTCAGTCCAAACTACTATTGAACGTATATTGAATCGGCGGCATCCGTTCCGAGTTTATCATTAAAATTAAAATAGAGTGTTCAATGAAATGCGTCATTCAAATTCATTGTGTAAAAATTTATGGTAAGTTAGTATTGGCCATCATGGATTATCACGTTCTTTTGTAATGCATACTTGTTCATGGAAATGTGCATCTGCGGCACCACAAAGTATCGTATATGGAAATGATTAACATGAAACAAAGAAGCTCTATGTCCTAAAAACTTTCTATAAGTACAAAAAAGGCAAACAGTTTTTGAGCTATTAAACTACAATAATATTATATTTGATTCAGACAAGTCACGGGTTAATACCAAGATTCCGTGATTACTGGTAAATGAAGTCCCATACAAAACTACAAATAATTTTAGATTAGTGAGACAAATTGAATTTGCATACAAATTGACAACACAAGTTGATACGCAACTTAGATCGATGGCCATAAAAATTGATTATTTGTAATGTGAAAGGTACATAAACTTCGGTGTCACCACATTTTTATTTTCCCTCTTATCTTATTATTTCGCTTTCAACTATATTTTTGCATAAGGTTGCACTTGCATTCATTCAGTCGATTTGTTGTGTCTCAGGTTATGATGTATGTATTTTTAATAATTTCCTTATATTGAGTCACCATCGTCTTAACCTGATTTTCTTTTCCTTAACTCTTAACTCTATTATTGCTTATGTCAGATTTAGGCATTTGGTAGTACATAATACATAATAATATATATATAGCTTTTGTGCTTCGTTTATTATGATTTACAAGAGTTTAATGACGTAAAATTGTTTTTATGAGGCACTTTTTTGGTTTCTTTCTTTTACTTATTGCTTTGCTTTCATTTCTTTTTTTTTTTTCTTTCTCAACTCCAATAGTTTTTTTTCTTCGTAATTTTATACTTGTCTATATTGTTAATTTACTTCCCATAAGATATTAATTACCTTACAGGCGCCTTTTGTGCATAACTGAAAGATTAAAATTGTATAGAGGATAAAGAAATTAAGGTAAGCAGACAATAGAAGAAACAAAAGACTTAGGCAACGAACTCGCTATGAGTCTCCTACTGGAGGCAGCATTAAATGTTTTATAATTGGTTTTTGATTGTTTTTCTGTGTCAGACGATGATGTGGGCGCGCGATATTAATAAAATTAGAATGTAATAAAAATTTTGTATTTTTCGGGGTTTTTTTTATTAATAAAATTTTGAATGTTTGCCATTTGTGGCAAATTTGTTTGTTTATATTCCGTAAATAAATTTTTATCTCTGTGGATTAATTAAATTACAGTTGTGCTAGTTAATTAGTTGTTCTTCTAGTTTGTTTTACTAAAATTGTCTTAATATAATTTAAAAAAAAAAAAAACATTATTCATGACTTAATTAGGCAATATATGAAATAAATCTAACTCGTTCTACGTAGTAGAGAAAGGGAAAATCATTCATATATATAAAATATCTAAGAAAAATGAAATGAAATTTTATTGAAATATAATTTTTGTTAATAGAAATGGTTTAACTTTCCTCATAAGTTCATTTAAAAGCTTCTTAATCATTTCAACTAGATAGTGTCATCTTTCTTAATTTTTATGTATTTATATTTCTTTTTTCGTTCATAATCTCCACACTTAATTTCTATGTAGATTAAATCATAAAATGTGAATTTCAATCAAACGCTCTAGTAAAATCACCTACTACTACTACTACTAAACAAGCTAATGAAACGAATTTATACATATTTTATAATACATAATATTAATATCTTTAATTTCTGTTTCATGTGACAAAAGACAAGAAACAAATCAAAAAAGATATACTTTCTTCTCGGTGTGGAAACAAAGCAACGCTCTAAATTTCACTTTTGTTTCGTGAACCCGCATAAATTTTAATACATCGAAAAAGTCTCTTAATGTTTCACTTATTGGAAACTTTAACAAAAAAATAAAATCAAATGTTATCCTAAAAGATACTCGATGATGAAGAAAAATAAACGATAAAGTTATGTTAATTTTATTGCTAACCAAAAACAACGGAAAAAAGTTGTTAAAGTCAACAAAATCACGATTTAAAAAATAAGAAACCAAAATGTATATCATTTTTTTTTCGGTATTTTTTTTTTTACTTCATTTAAGTTTCTTTTTTCTCTTTGGTTTATTTTTTTTTTGCATAAAAAATTAGCATTAATTCGTGCGAATATTGAACTGTTTATAGCGCGAAAACGATTTTTCATATCCAAAAGTGAAGCAAACTTGTTTCAATAAGAAATGAGGAGTTTGTTTTAATCCAAAACTTTCACTGAAAAATTAAAGCATAAAAGGCTTTTGACTTAACAAACATATTTACTTATATAAATTTCTCATAAGAGGATTTTTGTGTTAATCAAAGAAACTTGATTTTTTTAATTGACGATTTGATTTTTGTTACTTCGCTTGCATGCAATTAAAATTAAAATTTATTAGTATTTTTGATCGATCATTCATCACCATCATCGTCTAACAGCTTAATAATATTTTATCAAAATATCAAAGCGTGTCAAATTTGTTGCAATACGCTTTTTACTTGATGAGTGTCGGAGTTTCTTACTTGTTTGTTTTATTTGCGTATGATGATGAACTTTTAAAATAAAGAGACCCCACAAAACCACCTTAAAACAAACAACATGTTTTTTGAGGATCAATTTGAATCTCAAATAAGTATTCAATAGTCATTGAAGTTAGTTGACTTTGGTTTGCGGCTACTACTCGTAGATACAATACATGATGATGATGGTTCAAGTAAGCAAATTACGTTAGCATAATTTTTTCATTTTTATTTTACCATTTTTTGAGGAAACAGGTGTGACCAGTCTATGGTGGTTACGTGACGATGAGGTTATTTGTTGTTATTTTTTGGAGAGAAAAAAAAAATACAGTTTATAAATATGCAAGAAAAACCAATAAAAAATTTGTGTAGTTGTTTTTAACTGTTTTGCATCTTTATCTGTTGTTTGTTAGCTGCTAAAGAGTTGCAAAGAGTCTTTATGATTTTGTTATCTTAACAAACACAAGAAACAAAAACAAAAATCTACAATGAAAAGTATCAATAGACTCTTTTTTTTTTATTGAACTTCTTCAACATGTTTGTTATCTTCAGAGTTGTTAACATAACAATAGCACAAGTTATTAAAGATTATATAAATAATTTTGATTTATAAAAAAATAAAACCATAGATTTCTTTGAATGTCAAGTGGATTTAGAGTTTTAGAGGATAAAAGTGCAGTTAATATTTTAAAATTTAATTTGTTCAATTTGAATTTATAAAGAATCTTGTTACAATATAATTTCTCATGAGATGATCGCTTGTAAAGGGAATAAAATTGAAGTTACAAATCCAATTTGGAATTTAATTTAGCATTTCTCAGATAAAGAACCATCAATGAGCTTTCTGTTCAGATAGAAATAACACCATCCAACTAATCTGTCAGTTATGCAATTTAATAAAACAGAATACTAAATCTGAAGTCTTCTATTCTTATTAAGCTGTTCCACTAATCAAAAATATCTTAGCCTCTTTGCCGTAAAACATCTTTGAATTATTTCCATTTTATTCATTTCAAAATAGGAAAGATCTAAGTTTCTCTTTATGGGAATTTTTCATCATTTTCTCTTACAATTATTTAAGTACAAAAGCCCTTGATTTTTTTTTTTTTTGTTTTTCTTTTGTTGTATTTTCATTCAACCTTTTTTGTTTTTATTAATTAATTTTAATTTATTCAGTTATTCCAATATCAGTCAACATCTTCGATTATAAAAACTTAATGGGCATAATACATTTGAATGCCTGTCAACTAAATAAATCGAGACTATCCACGGTTTAATATTGTAAATATATAAATACTTCAATACACCTTATGCACACACTTGGTAAAGTAGTAATATTACAAGTAGTAGCCGCTTTAATGGTGTTGTTTAACAAATTGAAAAAGTAAAACAAAAGCCCAAAAAACCGCATAAATTTAATATTTATTTTATTTTGAATTCACTCAAATCAATATAACGTAACACCTCAGACAAAGAAAAAACAAGTTTGTCGCTTAAATCTTTTGTTTTGTCATTTAAGCAAAATAATATTTACAATAAAATAAAAACAAAAAATGTGTTTCTCTTTCAATGAGTAAGAAATCTTATAAAACAATCATAGAAAATCCGATCGATCGCAACAAAAATTAAACACAAATCAAGGCAAATAAATTTACAACCACAATTTCAACGAAACAAAGTAGAAAAATGCATTTATTGCACTAATTAAAGAGATATCAGATTTTGATAGGAAACGCCCCATACACAAATCTACAGACACATAAAGTGAACTTTCAAAAAACTGTCGATTTCGAAAATAAATCAGTGAAAAATCATTCCCATTTTTTTTTAAGTTGTACTTACAATACAATTTAAAGTGATTTTTAAATTATTATTTAGAGATAAAGATTAGATCTACAAGTATTTTTATACACTTCACAATACATACTAGAATGTAAGGTATCAGAGACACATAATAGAAAAGTAGAGAGGAAATTTCAATTACCATGTTGCCATAAAATCTGCTGGTTAGTTTTTTGATTGACTTCTTAAGGTTTGAGATGTTGTGAGACCAAAAAATTCCTGGTGACACCCAAACTCAAAGAACTTAACTCGCTAACAATTGGAAATTAAAGAAGGTTATATCAGTCCGTCAGTATAATCAACATCTAATCCCATAGTTCTGAAAGTTTTGGGATAAAATTTTGTATTATGTAACAACTGAAATTTTAAGTTGTCAACACCATTTTAAAGTGAAGTGTATGTAAGTTTTATTAAGATCTATAGTTGCCTTGCCTACTTTTATTCCTGATTTGTCTTATAAATAAATAGATTTTTCAT
This sequence comes from Amiota minor, assembly GCA_037043295.1. Taxonomy (NCBI): domain Eukaryota; kingdom Metazoa; phylum Arthropoda; class Insecta; order Diptera; family Drosophilidae; genus Amiota; species Amiota minor. The sequence goes on from JBAMAW010000058.1 coordinate 656,544, forward strand.
TATAGGCATTAACTTTAATTTTACTATACCTATCTCTGTAAGATCTTTCTCTGCTCTTGTTGCTGTTGTTAGGAGACCACCTACAATTATTATTCCATTTCATTTCATATCTTTCGTCTCTATGGGTTTATCATATTCATAACGACAATGCAAGTACATACAACAAATATTGTACTAGTTTGTTGTTGTAGAGATCAGTTTGTAGTGCAAAGGCGAGTTCAAAGAAAAGTTGCAACTTTTGGCGTGGCACGCGCTTTTGTCTTGTATTTCAGCTAAGACTTCGTTTCGGGAGTTGTAATGCCAATGCAATACAACAAGTTTCAAAAGGCAAAAGGTGTTTCAGTATTTATTATATACTCGTTTATATTTATTGCAGCAATCGTTGTTGATGTTGAATAAATTGTTACAAATAAATTTTATTAATACATTTGTTATGAGTTGAGTCGGTTGAGTTTTCAAAATATTTTAAAAAATCTTTTGTTGTTATACCCTGCAAACTTAACAATGAAGCAATGATCACATATCTGTGATGTTTATCAATCCACTTTCTCACACTCAAAGCTCTTGAAATAAATATTTCTAATAGAAAATACTTAATTTTTGATTGCCTTCCATAAGAAAAAAAAAAAAAATAAATAAATAAAAAATTATATTGTAATTTAGTTATTAAATTTGAATGTATAAAGGAATACAGAGAACAGTCATCAAAAGTGTCATGAATTGCATGTAAAACAGGTAGAAAGCAGTTAAGAAGAAAGAAAGGTTTATTTCTATACAAGTACAAAGCCCATTTCTTTCAGCTTCAAATAAAGTAAACAACTCACGTCTCACATTCATAACGATGAGTTGAAACTAACAGATAATCAGATACAAACAAATATATACAACGACAGAGAGAGAGAGAAAGAGAATGAGATACTTTCAATACATTATTCGTTGGATAAAGATTGAGAGGGGAAGGAGTACGGAGTCCAGTGTAAACTTTTGCTTTAACTTCTTCAATTTCAGCACAAAAGGTACAAATTATTAACTGTTTAACTGTTAAACGAAACTTAACAACATGCAATATAACAGTTTACCTTTTTACATTTGGTGTTCACACCTTCTTTTCTAGCAGCCAAGGTAAACTCATAAAAAGAAAACAGTCAAATAACACTTGCATTACACAACATACATAAAGAAAAAAAAAAAAAATCACACACATACAGAAAGGAATTAAAACAAAAAAGATGGAGAAAAAAGAAACATAATAAAAATATAAAAAAATATTATATTTTATATTATTATATTTCAGTAAAATGGTAACATCATCAAAAACGGATCAATTGTAAAATGTTGTAAATTGTAAAATTTTGATTGAAAACATATTAAAATTATTGAGAAACTTTTGTCTCTGATAGATTTTGCTCAATTTCTATTAAAATTACAATAAACAGGTTAGTTTGCAAAGAAGAAGAAGTCCTCGTATCATAAATTTAAGAAGCTTTTGTATAGATATCCCATTTAAATTTTCCAATCCGAAACTAATAATGATAAACCTTAAGACTTGATTCATTGCCTTCAGTAGAAAAACCTCTTAAATGTTGTTTATGACAAAATTTGACATATATTTATCATTTTTTTATTGGTAAAGGAAGGGCTAAATCGTTAAAGAAATAATCAGTGAGCCATGTAGCAAATATAATTAACTGTAAACAAAGTATCCAGCGATTCAGGTATTAGAAAAAATATGAAATTGTCAATCTCTTTTAGTTTCCAAACTATATCTGGAACACTTCAAAGAGGTTGAATTAAACCTTGCTTATGGTATTGTTAAACTTATTTGAAAATATCACATAACTTTTCATTCCTTTCCAAAGGGTACCAAACGGAATCCTATTATTAAGGTTACACAGTCCGTCCATCTAGAAGCTCCATCTCATGAACCGCAATAGGTAGAATGTTGAAATTTGATTAGAATGGGTAGTTCTTTCGGGGCTACAGCAACAAATACTAAAACTAAAATATAAATAGAAATTTAAAGGGGTCCCCATACAAGAAACATGTTGGGTTCTATGAAAGCTATACGATTTATTAACCCTGGGGTCTTGAAATTTGCATGGTTGATTGAAATAGGTTAGGCACTTATTGTATCCAAAATTTCAGTTTGATCGGACCACTAGGGGGTGTACCTTCTCCACAAACCTCCCATTCAAATTCTGGTTCTTATTAGAAAAACTTTTTGAAGAAAACTTCTGTAGTGAATGAGGCGGAGTAAATACAAAAAATATGAAAATTAAATGTGACGAAAATCAAAATTTGACGATATTATTATTATATTGGAGCTATTTAGGCAAACATAATTGAAATGTCTCCGTGACTGGCGAACCGAGGGCGTGAGGTTCGAGTCCTGCACTGGGAATTTTTTTTATTTTTATTTTTGAAATGAAACTTCTTTAGCGAAGGGGAGTAAATCCCAAAATTATAGAGATATTTAGGCAAATATAATATGGAAGTGAAACTTCAAATTTTGATTTTCTTCATATTTCATTTTCTAATTTTTGGATTTACCTCCCTTCGCTAACGAAGTTTCACTTCCATATTGTGCTTATGAGAGTGAGGACACTACTTAAATTTTTTTTTTGTTTTTTGTATTCTCGAACTGTAATTTTAACATTTACATAAGATTTTGAAATATGCGCTGTACATTTGTTGGAATCATCCAAATTGAACCACTAGAAGGGATACCTCTCATACGCAACCTTCCTTTAACCGACTTTTTAGATTTAACACGAATTGAATGCAGCAATTCGCTCATCTCTTTATTAAATGAATTAAATTTTTTATAGGACTAAATTGCTATTTACCTTTAAGTTCAGATAAATAAAAAATTTTACTAAAGGGCAAGCTTTTGGCATTCATTGAATGTACAATTTCTCCTGCAAATATTTATGATGTTTGACAACAAAGAAATAAAAAATATATCTAACAACCGCAAAAAGAAAGAAAATGATTTTTATGTTTACCCACAAGAAAAGGTGAGTCGTCTACGTTATCATCATCATTGTTAGGTTTTGCAACAAAGTTAACTGAAGTTTAAGCGCCACATTTACTTCTTACTAAAACATGTTTTACTTAGTATTACAAAAGAATAGTTGCTGGCAACACGCGCCCTTGGCAACATGTTGCTGTCTGCTGTCACTTTAGTTGTGCATATTTCAATTTTTTTTTTTTGTAGTGGAAATCAATTTTTTTATATTCCTTAAACAATTAATTGTTAGTTAATGTAAGTAAGTTTTTGTTACCAATTTTTATATAAATATACTCATATTAAATAATATTTATGTATAAAATTCTATTGTATGAACTTTTCACTGATTTTGATGACATTTTGTGTCTGTGTTTTTGAGTGGAATCCGTTACCGGGGCAACTAGTAGTATATTGCATAATATTGACTTGACTTAAATTACTTTTCCATTTTCCATTTTCCAAATTTTTGAAAGTAATTAATTGCAACATTTTCATGGTTTTTGTGTTATTTAACATTCATTTAATGCGGATTGAGTTTTGGGGATTTTGGTTAAGTTGATGGCCGTTGAAAAGGTTTCAAATAATTACCATCATCATCAGGGCGCAGCAATTTTTTCAAATGCTACTGTTTTTTGTTGATTTTTATTTGTGAGTTAGTTCCCCCTTGGTTATACTTTGATTGTTTAAGCGCTGCAAGCTTCCAAGTAGAGATTCCAGTTTTTGTTTTTGATTTCTTTAGCTTTTTCTAATGTTAATAATGCCCGTTGGTCGTTATTTTGTTGTTTGTATCAAAATTCGTGCTTTTCAAGTTATTTAAGATTAGTTGCGGCCGTCCATTAGTGTAGTTGGGTCCATTGCAATAGCCACGCGGAGACCACACTTTATTCACAAGCTTCAAATTTGTAGATTATTTTTCTACAATATTTCCTCTCTCTTTTCTTTTTTGGTTGAGAAAAAACACAAAAATTATGACTCAATTTGCTACAATTTAGTTTGCTGCTACTCTTACTTACTACTGACTGCTCTGACCGCTATTGCAAATGCTGTCTATCTTTCTATTTATTTCGAATCGATTCGTGTTGCATTTGTGCCCCAAAAAAATTATAGCAAACTCTGCACATCTCATTTGATTTACTTTTGGTGCCATGGTGCCATGAATTGCAAAACTCTGCAGGCTGTTGGTGGTTGGAGTTTATTGCTTGCTTGGTTACTTACTTGCATCAATTCCATTTCGTGATTTTGCACAATTTTAAATTATATTTTCTTTCTGTTTGTTTGTTTGTTTGTTTTTCTTTTTGAATCTATTTTTGCCATATTTTCCACCCGCGTTTGTTTTGCTGTTTCTCTCGTTTCTTTGATTTGTTGCATGTTGCAACAAGTGTCAATATTTGACGTTTGCATGTCAAACGCATACATCAAATTCATGCTTGTCATTTAAAATAGTTTGGCAGCTTTGAATGAATGATTCTTTTTTATGAACACATATTGCACACAAAATAATTCCAGGTGTTTGCATGTTTTGAAAACATTTTATGATTTATGAAGCCCACATAAATTTTATTTTTCAATTTGAATATGTAGAAGTTTTTGATTTCATTCCGAAGAATATGCATATAAGTTCTTGTCTCTACAGTAGGAATAAATTAAATAGAATCTTAAGACGAATTCTATTTTATGAACTGAATGAAGGTAGATCTTTTAGTGTGGATTGTATGTACTATGATTTATCATCTCTATGATTAATATTCTTAGTCTCTGAGATTTTTCCATTCTCTTAAATGATGATTGAACCTATGTACAATATATTTGATCACTTAAATAAATGTTAAATATTTTCTTTAAAAACACTTAAATTCTGAGTTATTTTCCTTTAAAAAACAATACATTTTCTATTAAATTTACTGAAACGTTTAAGTTAACCTAATTAACTTTCTGAGTCATAGTTTTCGTTTCCGATTTTCAAATTATGAAATCAGCATGAGATCTTTTAACACACACTGAGTAACTACCACTTAAAATAGAAAAAAAAAATAAAAAATAAATACAGACCAGACTTATAAAGAAATATAACATAGCGGGAGATGACAACTCATATTCTCATAATAATCATAATAATAATATAATAATAATCATTAAATTCACAATCAACTTATACAATTTGTAAAGAAAAACCAGCATTTCACCAAATATTTTTAACAATTTTTTTCTATCAATTAAAAGTGTTAAATGTTAACATACTCGTATGTAAAATGTTTAATAATATTATAATGTCATTATACAAAATGTTTAAAGAGAGAAAAAATGGAGTAACATGTAACAGTAAATTAAAGTCCTACTGTGATAATGACTTTGGATGAAGATACTAATGATGATGATGATCACGATGAGATGCACAAGTTAAGTTGTAACAATAATCAATTAACATAATTTTTTTAATCAAACTGTCATGATAAATGTTGATTATGTCCACAAAAGTTTTGATATACTATTACAATTTTTTTACAGTCTCTTGCAGTTAAAATTATGTGTTTTAACAACTTTATATTGTATTATATATCAGATTATAGGAAAATGTTTACAATACTTCATAAATTAAGAGATTTATTCAATTCCCCTCGCAATGCTGATCATCACAATATGCCTTATGTCTTATGACGTGTCTCGATGCATGCAACTAAATGTTACAAACTGTAGACTTATTTAATATTACGGTTCACAGTATTGTGAAGTGTAAGTATAATAAAAGAAACAATTGGCCAAGTGCGAGTAAGACTTGCACATGGAGGCATCCATACCAATTGAGGGGCTTGTATGGGAGGTACCCCTCCTAGTGGTCCGCTTTGGTTGATTCCAAGAAATGTATAGCGCCTACATCAAAAACTTAAAGTATTTACATTTCAATTCAATTGTGCAAAAAACAAAAAAGTTTTTCTGATAAAAATCAGAATTTTAATGACTGGTTTGTATGGTAGGTATCCGCCATAGTGGTCCGATCAAACTGAACTTTGGACACTATTAGTTCCTAATCCATTTTCACCAATCATGTAAATTTCAAGAGCCTAGGCTTACTGGATCGTATAGCTCCCATACAAATCGATAAGTTTCCTGTATAGGGACCCTTTTAAATTTTTCACTTTATTTTAGTTTTAGTATTTGTTGCTGTAGCCTCAATAGAACTACGCTCTCTGTGAAAATTTCAACCGTTTACGTATAACTGGTCATGAGATAGAGCCCAGGGGCGGACGGTGTAGCCTTAGTAATAGAGTTCCTTTGTGTAGGGGGTAGGGAACCCTAAAAACTAACCATAAAAGTGCGTGTTTATAGTTTTTTAGTTTTTGTTTTTTTGTTTTTAATACTTTCACCTAAATTTCGTGTCTGTTTATACTTTAATTTGGTGCGTGTGGCACAAGTCTCGCAAGTGCCACAAGTTAAATGAGCCTTGGCTTGTGGTTAAGTCATAAGAGCAACAAACTTTAACCAAAAAGGCGCAAAAAATTAGTTTTTAATCGTTCAAGTTTTATTACTTCCGCGTTTTTCTTTTTTTTTTTTTATATTATTTATATAAATAAAGTGATTATTATAAAAAGCAAACATTTCGTTGAGTTTCCGAAATAGGAAAATAAGGTAAATGGATCGACAAAGATTACAGCTAGTAGACACACAATTAATGTCTTGAAGACGAAAAACTTATATAGATAAAATCAGTCTAATATCGTTTATCGAAAAAGTATAAAATTATCTTAATTAGTAGAATAGGCTTTTACTTTGAGGGTCGGTCCTGATACAGAATATGTTGTATAGGCAGCAAGACTTGTTTATTGTAAAAGCAGCCAGACAAGTAGATAGATATGTATTGTATGTTGTTGTAAAAGACAACAGTCTCTTCTCTCAAGCAATGTGATTTATTGTCACATTACTATAATTATAAAATCACCTAGAGAGGCAGAGACGCCACTCTGCATGTTGCCAGACTCGTGCCACATTTTATGTGCAAGACACTAAGTAGTAAAATGTTATACTTATACAGAAATAGAACCAGGTGCGGTTTAAGTACAATATAAAATTGTTATAATGTTTAAAAAAAAAGTAAGTTGTTTGAAAAATACTTTAATAGTTAACTTTGCATTTATATACACTTATTTCACTTGTGGTGGTCTTTTTCTTTACTATAAAAATCTAAGTAAATGTGCCAAATTCAAATTACGTATAGCAATAAAATGTTTTTGATCTTTTATTTGGCGCCTTTTATCCATTATCTTCTATTACTACTACTACTACTACTACTTCTCGTATTTCATTCAAAGAAACAAATGTATTTTTCTTTATTGTTGTTAGTTTCATTGGCCTTATTTATGTATGACGTTGCCATCGTTTATTTTTATTATAGCATTTGTCTTTATAATTGTAGCAACAAAAAGACAGATAAACAGATAGATAAACTCATATTCGTTTCTATTTGACACACTTCATCATTGTATAAAAGATTTTTCTCGTGTAGAGTCATTCTTTTTTTCCAACCATAATCATTTTTTTTTATTCGAATATATTTTTCAACACATTTAGCACCTCAACTCTTTTTTTACAGCTAATAATAAATTGAACAAAAGAGTTTTTTCTTGGATATGTTTTCCCTTACCCCCCAACTTTATTAAATCATTATTTATGTTGACAGATGCAGGGCACAAAAATCTTTGTGAGATACAATACAAAGATTGAAAAACTAATAATATCTTGTAAGATATTTTGTTTGCCGCCTTTTAATTTGTTTAAAGAAATTTTTACTAGACGCGCGCGCTACCGTTCAAAAAGAAAATTTTATAGTTTTATGTATAAGGGGGGAAGAAAATGAAAATCAATACAAATTTTATTTTTCAATTATAGATGCTTTTCACGTTCATTCTCCTAGAATCTCCTTGATCTCACAAAACCAATTGATTGTAGTCTTTGTTTTGTAGCAACGGCAATGGTGGCGGCGCCGTAGCTTTTTATGCTTTGATTAACGAGTGAAATGTTCGAGATCAAGATCAGATCACTAAAACCATAGTATAGTGTATAGTCTGTACAACATCTGGAGTAAATTACTCAACCAAACTGAAAATACATTAGACTAGACTGGACTAGACTAGAGTGGTGGGGATGAGTCGTTTTTACCAATTTATTTGGTTTGTTATGTTTTAGGAAAAGCGTGGGCCGGTTTGCCAAACCAATTGTAGATACTTTTTTCCATCTATTTTTATTTTATTACAACTAACATGCCGTGACTCAATAAATTTTCTGCTCAAAATTGCATGCTTTGCAAAGCAATGGGGGCCAAATGGGTTGGTTGTTTGTCTGTCAGTCAGTCGGATGTTTGTTCGATCAGTTTAGAAGAATATTTTGTATTTAAATAGCAATATACAAGTTGGTATATTGGTTTGTGCTAGTGAACTTGAACTCAAAATTAACCAGTATTGCTTTAGTAGAAGTTGCTTACATTTTAGTATAACTTAATCCTTACTCATTATTATATTGTAAATAGTTTCATGCTATAATATTTTGCCAAGTTTTTATTATTTTTGTATCTTATGACACGTGCCAACAACAACAACAACAACAACAAGCATCTGTCATATGCTGAGCTGTCATCTGTCAATGAATTTTAATGTATGCATTGCATGTATCTCAAAAAAAAAAAATATCTATATAGCTGTTACCATACCATAAAATCATTGGGTGCTTTATTATCGCAATAGTAGTTTAATTTGCCCCCATGCCATGCCATGCCATGCCATGACTTTGTCATTTTCTGTCTTTATAAATTTTATATTCACTCATAAAAGTATTCGTTGCTGTTACTTTTTCCATTGCAGCTGTTCCTCTTTTACTTACTTGAATATGCGTCTCATGTATGTTTTTGCCATTTTGTGCCAATTTGTGCCTAAAAAAATAAAAAAAAATAAAATATTGTAAATAAAATGAAAAATTATGAAAAAAAGGTTAAAATCATTTGACACTTTTGTACTGCAAGTACAATATAATGTAATTATTTTATGTATTGCATTTTCCTTTTTATTATTTTAATTTAACATAGTTGGATGCAAGTCATTAGGTCGTTTTGGTGCTCTCATGGTGCTTTTTTGATGTAATTAATTGAATTATCGTTCATTGGTGAACCGAACCAGTCTTAATATTGTTAATAGGATTTTACTTAATGTGTCGACAGCTGTCACTTGCCACTTAGTTTTCTGCCATCGATTTGCTTAGCATGGTTCGCTTTTGGATATATAATTCGATAGCAGTTTGAATTGGTAATGATGGAGTTGCTTGCCATTTTTGTAGAGCATACAAGATTTTCATATAAGTAAATGAAGGCTTTAATTTAATTGGTTGTCACTATATATGAAAGATATACATACTCGTACAATGTACAGTTTTGGAAGGAAGTTTAATACTTTATTAATCGGCATTTATATTGCCATGTACTTATTTGATTCAGTTTTTGAGAAAACTTTGTCATGCTATCCACAAGAAGATATGAGAATATAAAAATTTTGACTATAAAGTTTCCCAAGTTTTGCATTAAATATTATTAAAGACCATATATAATTAACAAGCATTGCTACGCCCCCAATGTGATGTTAATATGTGTCATGTTAATAATTAAATAAATAAATAAAATAAAATCATTGTTCATATTACGGTTCATGAAAAACGGCACGAGGACGGTCAGCTTAAACTTAGTAAGACAAATGGCAAAAGCCTGTCTGTATCTCGACAGTCGCGCCATGTACCAGGTCCAAATATAGCTAAGAACTAGTCAGGTGACCCCACTCATCATACTGCATTAATAACTGTACTTCTTTTTGATGTCTATGACATTATTGACACTCTGTCATGTTATTTACGGCATAATCTTTTCAGACATCTTCAAAAATTATCGTCATATTTCAGTCAATTTATACATAAAATTAATAAATCATATATTCACAACCTTTCTCATGAATCACTTCATTCATTGGAGAAAGGCATATGCAAATACTTTCGGTACTTATTGAGTTTATCGCTTTCATACAGACAAATGCGGCCGGGAGATATTGTTTTATAATGTCTATTGTATAGATTGGAGATTAGAATTGCAGGTTAATATTGATATCCTTATGTTTTGAGTTGAATCCCATTTAAAAAGAATTTTTATTAAGATTTAATTGTAAATAATGTTTAGGTTGAAAAGAATGAAGTGAAAATCATATTTTCAAAAAATCTCCACTCAACCACTTAAATTACTACATATAAATTGTTGGTTGTTGTCTCCTTTCTGTAAAAGCTATTTGTAGACCATCTCTGTTATCTATGCTTATTTTTACCTTATCTCTTTATATCATTTTCTCTCTAATATTCCACGATTACAAATTTAGTTATTGTCAATTGCATTTAACCAAAATCGCACACCCCACTATGACGACTAACTTTAATACTCGTACAATACTTGCCTACGCATAGGAAAAATCTGTTTTTTTTTTTAATTTACCATATAACAATCTCATTTGATCGATCTTATCTTAATAACACTATTACAACAAATGTCAAATGAACAACCAAATACAACATACCAGCATTACACACACTTTACTATATCGAAGTAAAACTACTGTCTTTTTGACTGCAAGTAGGATGGACAAGATGGACGGACACAGATTTAATTGCATTTGCAAGCGTTCGATGGTGACACAGTCCACAGTGCTGCACCATGATGAAGAGTGTAATGTGCAATAAAGTGCGTGACATGCAACGTCGCATGGTTTATAAGTCCAATAAGATCTATGTATTCAGTGTACGAACTACTATGCGGGTTAATACACACTTACGTTTTACAGTTAATTAACAAGTGTAATTGATAGTATAAGAGCTCTGAGAGAATATTATACACATCATGGGACATGGAACATGATGTTATTGTTGTTGTTGTTGTTATTGTTGGGGGTAGTGTAATACTTTTTGTTAATCACGGCACAACGAAAAGGAAGATAAAGAAGAAAAAAGACAAATGAAAAGAAGAATAAATGTCAATAAACCAATGGGAATGAAATCGGGTAAGTAAGAAGACCCAACAGAGAGACACAAGAGACACGACACCCCATGACACACATTCGCAGACATATGAAAATGCCTCTATAAAGAAACATTTGATGAAAAATTAAGAAAAATATGTGACATGTGAAATGACAACCAGATAAATGTATCTTTTGCTGGAGGAGTTATAAAAAAAATAACACAGTCACGTCATAGTAATTTTATGCTGCATTGCACTATACAACAGGGTGGCAGAGGGGAAAGGGGAAATCAAGTCTAGCAATTTATATTGCGTGATATTTTAGCTCAGATCGAGAAACGAAAGAGGCACCTCAGCGCCTCTTTTACTAAAGTGTTTAAGTACAATATCTACTTTTCAATGAAACGATCACGATGATGATGATGATGATGATGATGATGCCGGCGTTGTCACCGTTTATCCAATTTTGCTTATGTCAACAAACAGAAGGAAGTCTTCTTCTACTTTTGCTGCTCAGACTGATACACCGAGTATCATCTCGGTTCTTCTACTCGCACTACAACCGACAATCATCGAGCTCGGCTGTTCGCCTATTATTCATTTATTTTTGAACAAACTAAAATTAAGCAATTTAGGCGCATCATCGTCTAGATATTTTGGTTTTTCATTTTCTGTTTTATATTATTTTATGTTGTTTCTCCTGCTCAATGTATTTCATTCATTTTCGAGCAGCAGCAGATTTTTGTCAGTCTTGTCGGTCTCATGAGTCTCTCAGATTATGGCGCATGGTGATGTCTCCTAGGGAGGGTTGCCTGCCTGCCTGCCTGCTTGCATTCATTCACTCACTTTCTCACTCATGAACTTATTTTCCTCCGTTTCCGTTCTTCCGTTCTGAGTCTTTATTTGTATCTTTTCTTACTCTCTCTCTCTCTCTCTCTGTATCTACTACTTCTTTTCATTGTGCGGCTTTTTGTCTCAACTGATTTTTGTACGACCGACCGACTGCCACTCGACCCACTCGTCCAGGCATGAAATGAAAAGAAATTTTTGTTTTTTGTCGCCCGGTGTTTTAAATCAGTTGAAAATTAACTCGCTCGGGCGCTGACGGTCAGCAGCATGTTTTGTGTTAAACAAGAAACATTTTTCTATATATTTAAATTCGAAAATAAGAATTTTTAAGTGAAATTTTTGTAAAATAAAAATAAATAAAAAACAACTTTTTATTCTTAATCTTTTTTTTTTTTTTGGGATTTTCTTTCTGAAAACCAAATGAGTTTAATGAATGCGGGATCATTATGAAGTATAATAGAATTACGTATACGTAAATGTTTGTGATCATTTTTATATGGAAAGCGAATTAATTTGTCTCGGAATGTTTAGTCAAAAATAGTACATTTTTTGTTTAAATCAATTGCAAGGCGTCTTAATATTTGGCAAATGCATCACAAATACAATAAAATGAAATACATAAAGTGAATATAAGAAAGTGGATAATATGAAAGAATAAATATTTTCTGTATATTTCATAACATAAGTGGCCGGTTTTATTAGATTTGATGTTTGCTATAAATTTATAATGTGTTTTCTTGAGATATATAATAGAATCTTTCAACTTGAGAAACTTAAATTGATGTCTTTAGAAGAAATATTAATATCACATTTGTTTAGTGCATTCCATCTTACTTTAGCTTTTATCTAGAACTCAGAGTCCATTTTCTTATTTAAAAAAAACCCATGAGATCATTGAATTTGTCATTAACCAAACAATGAGAATCCGCTATATATTCTTCTTTTACTTCCTAGTCAATGAAAATGCATTTCTTTCCTTTTTTATGCATAATTTTAATTAAGTTTTATAATAATAAAAACAATTTGTCATGATGCAATGTAACCGACAACAAAGTGTACAACGGATCATCCATAGACGACTTGACCCATCCGAAAAAAGAATTGAAATAATTTCCATGACTATGCTAATTGAGTGTGTGGATCTCTTTCTTTGGTGACTTCTATGTTGCATCATCATCATTCAGAAACTTCTTCCTCTCTCAACAAATTTGTCGCAAAAAACTCTTTTTTTTTCCGGTTTTCATGCTGCATTCATTTAATTTCTATATTTATATAGACTCCTCCTCCTCTTGATTGAAGTCATCACAACGTTGTACATTTTCAATTATGAATATTTATACATTTACATTTGATGTAAAAACAAAAAAAAATAAAAACAATAGCAACAAGAGAATAATGAATGCAGATGAGGAACTTCAACTGTGCGGAAGAGCAATTCATTAACAATTCATAATTTTAATGCAGAATACTACTTCTACCACTACTACTACTACTACTGATGTTGATGATGAATTTTGTCTCTCAACTCCAGTTGAGCCCCAGTCTGTCTTTCTATTTCTAGATTTCTTTAATTTTAGTGTGGGGCATGCAGAATATAGAACACTTGTTTTATTACATTTTAAACTCATTTATAGTCATTCCAATTGCGATTTTATAGTGCTGAGAAACATCTGTGCACAATTTTCATTAAAATAAGTAGTATTTTGCCCTTTTCTGTTCTCTTGATTTTGTTTTTTTTTTTTTGCCAGACTTTTTGGCTTTTGATTTCGTTTACGGTATTTTCTTGACATTATAATTAGTTTGTTGATGGATTTCGTTGTTGACACTTTTGCCAACCCATTAAAACTTAATAGGATTTTATGTAAATTTCATTCCAATTCAAATGGAAAAGGAAAGGGTTTAATTTTCTGTTAAATAGTAAGAAATGATTCAATCTGAATTTTAATACATCAAATTGCCAAGTTCTTTTGAAAAGATTTTCACTTAAATTCATTGACTTTTCTTTTTATCAAATAATAAACATTTTCTTTTCAAAACCTCTTAGAACTTTTTTTAAAATTTGTTCCGAAAATCATTTAGATTATAAGAAAACTGAACTTCAGAACTTCTTTAAGGTTTAGTCTTTGATATTTTTTGAACAAAAACTAAATAAAGTTTCTTTTAGTTTTTCTCTTTTTTTCATAGACGCAGCATTTATCCCCTTGTATTCGATCATTTGTCTTCTCCCCTTTTTGTACTTTGTATCTCATCACGAGTCTATTATTAAGTTGCTTCTAATAATTTTCTCATTCTTATTTTTTTTATTTTCGAAATGATTCTTTCTTCAACCAATGTTAGTTAATTATAGTTTAGTTTCAACTCTCTTTTTACCACGTTTGCAACTCACAAAAGACATCAGAATCTTCAAATAGCCGTTGATATGAGCCGTGACATTCAACAAGCATCTCCAACTTTTATTTTAAACGTTTTTTAATTGTACACAAAAGCAGACTGACAATAAAAAGTAGAAGAAAAAATACAGAAATATTGAAGATAAAAAATACGCTTGTCAATGGCAATTTAGTGAGTGACCACGAAATACTTTTGACCACATTTTCTTTAACTTTCGAACTGTAATTAGAACATTAAATTGTTGTTTATCAAGCGTAAATGGAAAATGCCAACGTGAGCGTTAATTAAATAATTCAAGTGAAGAATTTTTGTTGATAGAAAAAATAAGAAATAAAAAAATTAATATATAAAGAAACAATTTAAGCGCGGGAAGAGTTACGGAAATCAAAGTCAAATCCCGCGCGTGTGCTTTTTAGATTTTTTGGTTTTTTATTATCAAAACATGTCTCAACTTGACTTCAATGCTTATAATTACACTTGCTATACATTACCCGAATGTAATTCTGGTGAAGATGATGCTGATGATAAAGATAACCCGCAACAACCACAACAACAAGAACAACAGAGTCAAGCATCCCGAGAATGTTGTAATAGCAGTTGTTCTTGTGATTCTGATGATGCCTCGACAAGTTCTTCGATAGAAAATAATATTTTACGTCATCATCAGCAGCAAATGCAACACAAATTCTATCATAAGAAATATTTGACGCCAAATCCAAATTTTTATCAGCAACGCGTCTCATTGCCACCAATGTTGCGTAGTATGTCACGTGAAATGACACCACAATTGGGTGCTTTCCATGATCCCAATCAAGCAGTGGGTACACCACCACAATGGGGCTATTTTGTACCTTTAACAGCAAACTGTTTCTTTAGTCCACCAATGCAAAGGCGTCGATTTAGGTGGGCTTCATAGAATAATATACATATTTTATTAACACAATTTACTAAATTCTATTCATTTTTCTGATTATCCTTTTGCAGAGATAAAGAAAACGATCGCAATCGTCGCGCTGTCAGCTATGGTGGGGACATTACTACTCCTTCAACAATACCACGTGCCGCTCCAAGGCGTGTACAACTCATGAAAGAGCCTCCACCACCGCCGCCAAAACCTGCACTGAGTGGAAAATCATCATCGAGTACGAGTTCGACCATACCAAGCAAATATCCACAATCAGAATATAATCTTATACAAAAGATAGATTCGAATAGTACACTCACGGCTCCGGCACAATATCAACCACAAAATTATTATGCCAACGCTGGTACGATCTCATCTACGAACGGTTATTCATCATTGTTGTGTCATGCAAGTTCCACATCGAGTCCATTGGCTGTACGAAAACGAGAGAAACTCTTACATCGTTTTAGTGATGCAGCAACATTGGGTCGTAAGCTTAAAAAGAAGAAAAACACAAATCGAACATGCCGCTCCATGACAGAAGCCATTGAAATGCTTGCCGATCCGGTGATCGAAGATGAATTTTTTGTAAGTACCATAAATTGATTTCTTTTCTTAAACTTTTTGTACAATACAATATTGATAAAGTAATGAGGGAGATTTCGATCTTTTAATACAATGGAAAATTTGTTTTTGGAGAACATATAACAGTCACATGGGGGATTGTATAAACATTCATTCATAAGTTTCACAAGATACATAGATCTTATACAAAAGGAGGCAATTAAAACAAAAGGCTTCATTCTACACAGTTGTATCATCGATGGTATGACTCTCTATAGAAAAAAGTAAAAGTAAAGTAAAATATTTTCGAAAATTTAAAGGGGTCCCCTTTCAAGAAACATTTTGGTTTGTATGGCAGCTATACGATCCAGTAATCCCACGATCTTGAAATTTGGATGGTTGGTGGCTATACATCAGAAACTTATACTGTCGATCAGTTCAGTTTGATCGGACCACTAAGGAGGTTTCCTCCCATAAAACTCCCATTATTCGAAAAACTGTTTTGTTTTTTTGACACTATAATTTTCTAATATAGGGGCTGTATATTTGTTGGAATCAGCCAAATCTACCAATTAGGGGGAGTACCTCCAATACAAACCCCAACCTGGTACGGAACCCTCCATGTACGAGGCTGACTCGCACTTTGACCGATTTTTTTAATCAACTTGCGCACTTTATTTCGAACTCAAACATGTTCGAAGGCAACATACTCGTACAATCAGTCAATCAGTCAAATTGAAAAACCACACGTCAAACACTTGTTAGACTTCGCTCCATTTTTATTTATTTTCCATCAAAACTTTTTTTCTTTTCTTTTCTTTTCTTTTCTTCAATCCTTATCCTCCTCTCTCTCCTCAACGTTGCAATTATATTCATGCAATTTTTAGGGGGTGTCTTTGTTTCCCCATTTGTAGCTCTTTGCCTCCTCCCCTAAGTGTTTGGTGACAACACTTTATGAGCTTAGTTTTTGTATCAACTCTTTATCGCATTTCTTTTGTCGTCGTTATTATTGTTCTGTTGGACATTTTTGTCCGGTTCTCTTCTCGTGTATGTTGTTTTTGTTTATTTTTTTATCTGCCATAGTCTTTTGAATAAACCATAGTTAGTTTTTCAAATTACAAAATGGAAAAT
This sequence comes from Amiota minor, assembly GCA_037043295.1. Taxonomy (NCBI): domain Eukaryota; kingdom Metazoa; phylum Arthropoda; class Insecta; order Diptera; family Drosophilidae; genus Amiota; species Amiota minor. Next base: position 673,422 of record JBAMAW010000058.1, read on the forward strand.
TTATGCGTATTTTCAGTATAAATTTGACCATTGGCGCGTAGCGTACGAATTCGTAGTTCGTTTAGAATAAAACGGAAACGGAAGTGCAAGTCCAAGTAAAACGGATTCTGAAAGTTTGTGAATTTGTTTAAAAATGAAATAAAATTGTCTTCAACATAGAAAATGGCCAAGTGAAATATTTATATAGTTGGATATAAATTTAAAATAGAAATTGGATTCTTTTACATCTTCCATCACCATTGTGATATATGTATGTATGAAAAAAATCTCCACAGATTCGTGTCAATGTCCAACAAGTAACATGCCACAAAATCAACCATATAAAGGGGGCGTCAATTCTATAATCTCTACTTGTTTGCCGAACTGAAAAGAAAAGAATAAAAAAACTGACAAAAATGAGAGTCAAATTTCATGCCATCGATATATCATCAGTGGGCATCGGCATCGACACTGGCTTGGCATTAACTCGTTTGCAAGTATTTGGGTCACTTCAGAATGGCTTAGAAATCAAACGTTGTAATTAACTATTGCATCTAAAATTGACAGATTAGCATAGAATTTGATCACCATAATAACAAAAAAGAACACCAAGCGAGGAAGAAAACCTTTCAACCTTTGTATTGTGTGTGTGTGTGTGTGTGAGAGAGAGTACAATTAAATAAGATACAAGAAAACCAATAGATGAAATACAACAAAGAAAAAAAAAAAAAAACAACAACTGTGTCAATTCTTTCGAAAAGTTACCTTGTGCAAATGTAAAGCGTTTTTCTATAAAACAACGAAAAGACAATTCAACCAACTGACAATTACTACAGCCTACTACAGAAGAAGGAAACAGAAAAAAATCAAGAAAAGTACTTGTAGCTAAATTCATGAATGTGTATATGGCAAATAAAACAACAACTAATTGGATTAGACACGACAGAATGCAAAAAGTTGTTTGCAATATCATCAAATCTAACGCAATAGTAGCAGTGAATAAACGAACGCGATTCGCAGAAGAACGTTGCTGAATAAAAAGTGCGGAAACAAAAAAAAAAAATTACTGAAGAAAATGTGAAACTCAAATCTCAAATTTCAAAAAAAAATTGTTCTAAATTTCAATTTAAAATTTTTAACTTCGAATTTCAAATGATGTTCTAAATTTAAATCGAATTCGAACAAATTTCATGTAATTTCAATGAATTGAAAAAGTGTTGCAGCTTTTTTTGCTGTTCATTTTAATGATATTATAAAAATCTATTGCATACTTTTGTGCTGGTGAATTGAAAAGTTGTAGAAGAAAAAGAAATTCCGCAGACATGACCAATTCCTTTGGTTTATGTTAAAAGCAAAAGCCTTGTAACCTAAAGCAAATTACATACAATATGATAAATTTATTTCGATTTCTACATTTTTTCGAACACAATTGAAGTTTTATCCAAACATTTTCGTTATATAAAGAAAAAAAAATATATTTCGTAAACATTCACCATGAAAATAATGAAACCCAGTTTGCGTCGACGCAGTTTCACAAAAACGAAACCCCTTAAAGCAAATGTTTATAATCCTTTCGTACGTTATCGTCCCACTGCCTTCATACGGAATGGCATCATTGGCGGTGGTGACGGACCCGGTAGCAATGGTCTTTATCAGATCGATGATCGTGTGTATACGACTACAAAAATGTTTATACGCGATGGTTATATGTATCCAAGACAACCTGGTCAGACAATGGATCCACGTTTTCCACTTGAGCTACATGAATTTCCGGAGCAATTCGGTGCCACTGGTTTACAATTGGTAACCACACCAAAAGTTCATATCTCTGGAGAATATTTAGCCAATGGTGGCAGCGAAGGTGGTGGCAATGCTAGTGGTGGCGGTGGCGGTGGTCCACATGCTCCATCAACATTAACTCGACGTAATGCACGCAAAGCAGCTGCTGAGATAAATCTGGCGAATCAAGTTTACTGGTTACAAAAGCAACAACGTTCTCGATCGCGTAGCAATAGTTTAGGAAATAAAAGTCTTGGCGGCTTAAACTGTACGAGCAGCAATAATAGTAATGATGGAAATGGTGGTGGTGGTAATAGTATCATTTGTGGTAATGGCACGGATACAATTGAGCGGCCATATATTCGGAATGTTGATGATTTGTTGCAATCATTATCGGGTAAACAATCAATTGACAGTGGTACACCGCATTCGGTGACGTCGCAACGTCGTTTTAAAAAGGTGAGTAAGTAAAATGGCTTAGGAATGACATAATCTTAATACGAAAAACATCTTAAGCACTTAATCCATCATTATATTTATAAACAAACCAGGCACTTTGATCTTCAGCATTGTTGGCTGAGTGTTTAAATTTCAAAGGGATTTAATTGATAAGACAAAAAAAAAGGGTTGGGCTTAAGAGCAGCTGAATTTCGAAAATGGATTTTGTATAATTTCTCATTATTTATTTATTTATTTTGCCTTTAGTGATCAGACTTTCTTTCATGCTTACAATGTTCATCGTTCGTAAAACCAAACTTGAAACTCATGCCAACTCCAACTTTAAAGTGCCAAAGCAGTAAACACCCATTTCTTGAAAAAGTTAAAGTAGTGAAAACACCAAGCACTTGCTACTTATTTGCCAAAAGTGGTCATACAAAATTACTTACTCACTTCATAATGCAATGTCCAAAACGCAACCAGCCTACAAGACTTCAACGCCAAATCGAAATGCGTCTGCGCAAAATTGAAATTAATGATGTTCGAAAAGAACACACAAAAAAAAAAAAAAAGAATAAACAATGCCGAAGGCTTTGGCTTTGTAGTTGTCGTTTGTAGCCAACTGAAGCGTCAAATTGAGAAGCTAATTTGTTGATGATGACTTACCCATAAAAATACACCTGCCCCAAAAATGAAAAAAGCGACAGTGCACAGACTTTAAATTTGAACGACTTTTAATAAATTTTTAATTATTATTTTCTGGTTTTTTGTTTTAAAATTTCTACAGTCTCAAATTTGCTGTGTTGTTCCTTGGCCTAAAGCAGCAGCAAAGCTTTTCTTCTTCTTGATTTTTTAATTGAAAAAGAAATCAAAAGCCATGAAATAATTCATTCAAAGGGTTCGTTCGTTCTTCGTACTCATCGTATCAGAGTTGTAGTATTTACTAGGTTGGTTGTTTGTCTTATGTACTAGGTATGTTGCCACAGAAATTGCCGACTGGTTGCTTCTTTGTTCATTCATTCATTTATTTATTCATTTATTTTGACGCATGTTGCAATATTTTGTTTTGTACTTATTTTCCTTTGGCTTTTGTGAAAAGAAACCTTGGCACAAGGGTTCGCAAGACCCGACCTACTACCTACCAATGTTCGTTCATATGCCGCCTTACCTTCGCGGTTTAATGCATTCGCTTTTGCTTTTGGCTTGTTGTCGTTGTCGGTCTTGAATGGATTTCCACTATCATCATTAGTGGTTCTTTTGCTGTGGGCACAATTTATGCGCTTCTGTTTCGCTTCTGAAGGGCATTTGAGTTTGAGAAATTGGTTCTGTTGATTGTATAAGTAGTGAATACAGTGGGTCAAATGTGGTCTTCATAAGGATAAAAGAACAAATTTTAAAAATATTGCATTTTCTTTAGATTTTGAAATAATTTCATTTATTTCAAAAAACATTTCGAAGAACACAATTTTTTTTAGATTAGAATTAGAAAATAAACTTTTTTGATCTTATGAAAATCACAGTTTCCGTTTTAGGGTTCCGGACCCAAAGGGTACCAAAAGGCACACTATAGCTGAGACTTCGTTGTCCGTCCGTCCTCGGGTCATATCTCATAAATCGCAATAGCTAGAAAGTTGAAATATATAGATCTATCCGGGCATCAATAACAAATACTAAAACTAAAATATTTTCGAAAACTTAAAGGGGTCCCCCTGATTTGTATGGCAGCTATACGATCCACTAAACCCATGAAATTTTGAAGGTTGGTGGCTATAGCTTAGAAACTTATATTGTCGCAATTTCAGTTTGATCAGACTGCTAGGGAGGGTACGTCCCATACAAACCCCAATTAAAATTCTGGTTCTTATTAGAAAAACTTTTTTGTTTCTTGTTTTATTGAACTGAAATTTAGAAACAATAAGTTTCTGATCTAGGCGCGGTACATCTGTTGGAATCAACCAAATCGGCCCACTAGGAGGGGTACCTCCCATACAAATCCACCATTAAAATTCAGGTTCTTGTTCGAAAAACTTTTTTGTTTTTTGAACTTTGGAACTGAAATTTAAACACTATAAGTTTCTGAAATAGGCGCGGTACATTTGTTGAAATCAGTCAAATCAAATTCCCATCTGGTAAGGACCCTAACGTGTACGAGTCTGACTCGCACATGGCCCATTTTTTTAGAATACAATTTACTTAAAATTTTTCTTTCAAAATGTCTTGGGAAGCAAAAATTTGTTTAAGAATTGTTTGCAAATATTGGGAAATGATTCATTTTTACCCCACTGTCCCATCCCAACCCAATGACTCAACTTCCGCTGAGTGAATTCCATTTTTAAATCATTCCAATAAAAAGCGCAAAGCGTAAAAAAGGGAAATGCAAAATTACTATGTTGTAAAATATCTACCTGTAACCAGATTTGTTAAATCTGAAGCGCTGCGCCTATCCTAAGTTAAGGTCGTGTGAATAAAATGAAAGAAATCCTTTAAATTACGGGCAATGTGTTGGAATTTAAGCCAACATATGAAATAAATTCCTGACTTGCATGCAATACTTTCTTTTCTATGATAGCCAAGCCAAGCAAGTGTCGTTCGCCCTTCAATCCTTTTGGCAAATATTTTGCTATTAAAAATATGGGCGTTGGATACATTTTTTAGTTCTCCCCTTACACACTTTAACACTTTATCCCTGAATTTCATTGCATTTTGCGCCGTTCCAATATGCAAATAATGCACACATCTACCAATGCAGTTGGTCATAAATTCTAACGATTTGAGCCCGATGGCTATGGCAATGTGGAATTTGCTCATTTCATATACAAACGATAAGTTGGGCTTTTGGAAAAACCCACAAAGAAAGTAACAGAAGCAGAGCGCCATCGATTGAAGTGTCGGACATGAAAACAAATTGAAGCTGACAAGTTTTTTGGTTTGTGTTTCTTTTGGCATTTGGTTGTTTATCTGAAATCTATTCGAATGATAAAAAAAAAAAATTCGTGTGCAGTCACGTGCCAAAAATATCAGCTGAAGAAAAATATCTCTCTTGTAGACCTGCAATAAAAGACTGAGCCAGTCAGCCAAGTCATAGTATTTTTGTTTTTCATTTATCATTACATAGACAGAGACAGAGCCCAGCCTTGCATTGAATATGCTGAGCATGTTTCCAGGGCAAAGTGCCAAAATATGATTGTATGTCCATAGCATTGTAGATTTGGCTTCTTTTTTAAAAAAAAAAAGAAGATATTTATATTTATTTTTCGTGGTTTGCACTTTACTGTGGTTCATTGAATATCATAAGTAGTTTTGAAAGTAAATTGTATTTTAAGATTTAAGGCAACTTCAATTCTACATAAATAAAGACGTGAAGTGAATTATGTTGCACATATTATGAATTTCATTACATATTGTGAGTCGCTTTAGTTTTGATGAGTTAATCACTTATCCGGGATTCGGAATAGGAGATATAGGGAATGCAGCCTTTTCAGGCGTCACATTTGCTTGCACTTGTCCAGAAGAACAGAACAGAACAAATGGATTGCTGTCACTCACTAATATGGCAGTGTCAAAATGGGAAGGTCAAACGTATAGATCGTGTATAAAATGGGTCCCAATACTCAATACTCCTTGAGGAACTTCAGTTTGCATATTCTTTATGTCAGACTCCTGGCCTTCGTATCTGACATAAAATAAAAAATAAACGATCTCTACAACCAGAAAGTATATACCTTTTATCCAAAAATTTGCATAAACAATCAATGTCCGGCTTATAACTATGAATTTTGTAATGAATTCTAACGAGGTTATTTATTTATAACTTTATTTTGACCACAAAGTATCTCAGTGATTTTATCGTAATTCTTTTTCTTTGCAAAACTCAAACCCATTACCTAACCACATGAAGTACACCTTAAGTTAACGAGTTAAATTGAATACTTTAAATTCAACTTTATTTTCGTGCCAATGCTCAAATTATCACCCAAAGGCGTAAAATGTTTAAAATACAAAGAAAAATGTTCAATGGAATCAACAATTGTGTCAAAAATGCATTTGAAATCCATGAATTGTGGTTGCAAGTGTGTGTTGCACGTGCTCAAACTCAATAATATTAACCACAAGAATTACTATTAGATAAAATTGCTAACATTCAACTTAGATTGAGTGAGCAGATTGAGGAGTGAAGTTGAATTGCACAAGTTGAGCCATTAAAAACCATTAAAAGACCAATAATATTTTAGGATATTAAATATAAATTGATCAATAAATAATACAAATAAAATGATATTTATATAAACTATAAATATAAACTATAAAATAAATAATCCACAGTTAAGTACTTGGAATTGAATGCAGTCTATGAATTTAGTCATTTTATGGTTATCCAATTTGTCTATCAACTTCTTTTATATTTATGTCATCGCTTACACTTCATTCAATTGGATTTTTTTCTCCCAGTTTAATTAAAAACTCTTAAAATTCTTCACAAAAAATTCCTGTACAAAAAGAAATAATCAATAGTTGGCAAGCGTTCATGGTTCAAAAGCAAAATATTTGTTAAGAAAGAAAGGAAGGAAGTTTGAGTAAAAATCTAAAAAGAAAATTGTGAAAAACGATAGATAGAAATAACCTACCATAATAATAAACATGTTGGCACATCTCTTCGACTGTTACAATGGTCTATTCTCTGCCTTGAAAACACATTTCTATATAGTATTGTATTATACTTATTTGCTTGCCTATTCATGCTCTTGAAAAGAACATAGAAGAAAAGTTGTCTGATAAATGTTTGGGACGAGTGAATGAAGAAGGCAAAAATCGAAATGCACAACTTACTAGTCCCGTGGTATGGGAGAAATTAAAAATGAAAAATAAAAAACAAATAAAGAAAAATACAATCGAAGCAGACACGACTTTGTATTGTACGAGTGTTTGAGATCCAGCCAAGTCAACCATCTAGAGAGACATAGACATTGAGACAGGCAATCGGACAAACAGACAGACAGACAGACAGACAGACAGACAGACAGACAGACAGCCATCACTTACATTCAGACACGCTCGCGCTCAATGACAATAGATTTTCTACCCTACTTCTTCGTTCACCCCCACTTTAATTTTTCCAAGTACTTTATAAGTATTTGAGTGCACTTTTCTTATGCAGATTTGTTTCTTTTATAAAGCAAAATAATGTTGAAGCTTGCATTATTATACACGTAAGTTTATATTAGTGGTGTATTGACTTTTGAATTGCATTGGATTGGTAAAAAAATGTTTTCATGTAAAAAATTTCCAAGAATTTTGCTTAAGTAGTCAGTCGTCTAAGAAATGCTTATAGCAATATATTTTTTTTTTGTTTAGTTTCAGGATTAATACGAGTATTAGTAGATGGAAAGTAAGTAGCTAAGAAGTTGCATAAAAAGTTTTTGACATAAGAACATATGAAATGTGAAATTTGCATATTTCAAATATCAATACATAAAGGAAAATAACTCCAAGAGTTTGTTATTTGATGGATCTAATCAAAGTTGTATCTTATCCTCATACATTGTTTAATACAAGTATGGTATTAATGGTCTGCATATTTTTGAAGAGTACAAAAGACAAAGGAAATCATTCATATTTTATATTTTGATTTTATATTAAAGAATTTCATGGCTACTTCCACTAGTTGATGCAATGTAGATTCGTAAATCTGAATAAGTTATGTTGATTAATGTTAGAAGGCAAAGGAGTTGCGTGGGTCAAGACCCATTTGCAACAATGGTCTTGGATCTTTAGATGGACAAAGGTATAATTCATCTATAATAAATTCTACTATAGTTTTGGATCCATTGATCAAGTACCACAGAGGGCTTTTCTATCTTGATGCACCATTTATCAAGTTTAATGCTTCCCATTATGGTTTAACTGTAGAAAAATATAAAGAATTCTCTGCTAATCATTGACAGAAATTGAAGATAAAAAACTTCAATTTGTTATTCCCATGAAAAGAATGTAAAGATTCCTAACTAATCTTAAATAAAATCAATCTAATAAATAAACGTTCAATTGAACTCTTTCTCACACTTCTTTCTTTTGTTCTTTCTTTCTTTATTATTCATTTTATGTAGTACTTTTACTAAACATTTTTGCACAGTGCAATCGAAGCAATGCAGAATGAATAAAAAAAAAAAAGAAAAGAAACTGCACATTCCTTTAAATACCATTTCACACTGCAATTCCTTCTCATATAACACCCCGTACCCCAACGCCCGCAAGTGAACTAAGTATAACAAGCTTCAACATGCCATAAAGCAAAAGCAACAATACATGAATCGACCAGCAACCCAAACCATAACCATCCAACTAACTAAACTCCTTCAACATGCATCCCTCATGCTACAAAAATGACTTGGACTTGGATAAAACTTGTTTTTTTTACAAATGGACGAGAGATACAACAGAACTCAAGTAAAACTAATGTAGCTTTGTCGCCCGACCAACCAACTAAGCCAACGAAACTTTGAGTGAGAAATTTGCAGTTTTCGAGTGAGTTTCGTTCGTTTTGTAGAAATACGAAACTGGTCCCAAGTTGTGGTGTGGTGGTGTTGCCAACCAACTATACACTTACTATATACACTACAAAGCCTAACAAAAGTCTAAAAACTAAAAAAAGCTAAGAAACAAAGTTGAAAACTTAAAAGGCTGACGACGACGACGACAACAGTCCACAAGAGAGTTTGGATGGTGGATGGCGTATCTTTATCTTTTTTCAAAAACTTGTACGGCAACATTTTTCAGTATGTTGCTGCTGCTGCTGCTGCTTGGGTATGCCTTTTTTCTGTACCTTTAACGTTGGCTGACTACCTGAACTGAACGGATCGGAACGGAACGGAATGAAAAACGATTGATTCTATACAAAAAACTATCTACAAGTTGCTTGCTTTGCGCTCTAAGTGAGTAGTGTTCATGCATGTGTGTATCTTTGTGTGTTGTATCTTTAAGGTGCGCTGTTGTGTTTTGTTTTTGGTTTTGATTATTTTATTTTTGAGCATATTTCTTCACGTAGCCGCATTATGTTGTGTTTGGTTTGGGTTGCTTATTTTTATTTTTTGCTTTTTCGTTTTTCAAACCAACTCAGCAGATATTGAGATACTCAGCTCGAGCCGACTAAGTGAGTTAAAACGCATGAGCGTCCAATTCAAAAGTCGACAAGGTTTGCTGGCGACTGGACGCGATTAACGGATGAAAAATCGTGATTATTGTTAAGAGTGAAAGAGTGAGTGAGTTGCTTTGATTTTTGTGGTTTGTTCGTTCGATTGTCGATGCCAACAACTCCCGGCTCCTTTCTTGGTTTATTTGGAGACACAAGTAACGTGTAACTTACCTTTGGTGTATCTGTACTTTTTTTTATGTTCGTTCGCGTGTCTTCTTAAAGTGAATTTTTCCTTTTGGCGCTCCGCGTCGCTCGTGTTCGCTCGTGTCCGTGACTGTCTTTCTTTCTTTGTTTTGTGTCTTGCATCTTTTATTTGGTTTAAGCTACTTGTCTTGACTGCAAAAAGCAAAAATTGCAATTTGTGGCTTTGAAATAGAAATAGAAAAGAAATTAAATCAAAAATCGCTTAAAGCGTTTCGAGTCTGACGTAGTAGCAGTCAACAATCGCATCGAATTGAATCGGTTTGGATCAAATCAAATCGGATCGTGTTTTTTAACCGCATTTCAAGCGCGTGTCTTCACCAAATTAAGAAAAGTGCTGCATTTATACATTTAAAGAGCGGCGAAATCAAGCTGTGCCCAAAATTGTTTTCTTTATAAATATTTAAAAGTTAATTTTTTATGAAATAAATCACAAAAATTAATTATATTTTTTTTTTTGGATTTTTGTTTTTGCTAATGCGTGCAAAAAAAAAAAAAATATCTACAAGAAGTCTGTCAGTCGCCGCAGTGGTGGTGTGGTGGTAGTAAGTAGATAGATAGATACCTGTTTCTGTGCGCGCTGTCGAAACAAACGAACCTGTTGCGCATGTTGAGCCTTAAAAACACACAGATGCAAAGATACACAACACATGCTTACATACATACGTACTTGCAGATACATTTACGCTTAAATAAATACATAACTAGTATATAGTAAATGTGCATACAGACAAATTAAATTTGTTACACCAAACATTGTTTGAAATCAAAAAAAAAACCAAGTCAAATAATTTTTACATTAATTTTTGAGTTATTTTATTGACCGTGTCGTGTTTTTAAATGTTAATGTACCCACCCGTCTTAGCTTTGTTGTTGTTGTTATTGTGATTTGTTGCCATCAACATCAACATCAGAGTAATGTTTATGCAACATGTTGCATTGCTGCTTGCCATATTATTGTGTTGCCATTAAAATTTAAAGAAATAAAATAAAAAAAAAAAAAGTGTTTTACTAAAAAAAAATATTAAAAAAAAAATAAAGTCTCATATTGGATTACATTGTCTAAACTATGGATATAGTCGGTAACGGTACACCAAGTGTGAATCAATTGGTCTTACCGAATAATCATTATCGTCATGATTCAACAATACAACAACAGGTAAATCAATTTTTAAAGAAACTTTTACTTACTTAGTGAACCGAAAACTTGGCAATTATGTCTAAGTCATCACTGCATTTGCATGCTTTGATATGATAATAGATTGTATAGTCTTTGAGATAAACTACTGGGGTTGTAAAGTGTTTCATTGTAAATTTGAAATCGATGGCAAAGTTTTGGGTCTCAATATGAATATAATAATATGTAGCTGGACTGAAATGATTAACAAACTTTGACTTCATTATCTGAAACTACTACATATTGTTCAATCAATCGTTTCTCTTTCCATTGGTTAAGGTTTTATATAAATACCTTCTTCATTTTTAGTGTTCCGGAGCGGTTCCAAAGCGTCTCAAAGGGGCTTCGATGTCCGTCCGTTCATCCTCGGGTCATATCTCATGAATCGTAATAGCTAGAGAGTTAAAATTTTCACAGAATGTATTGTTCTATCCGGGCATCAATAAGAAATGGTAAAACTAAAATGTTTTGAAAAACTTAAAGGGGTCCCCATACAAGAAACCTTCTGGTTTGTATGGCATCTATACGATCCAGTAATCTCACGATATTGAAATTTGGGTAGTTGGTAGCCATACATCAGAAACTTATACTGTCGAAATTTCAGTTTGATTGGACGACTAGGCAGGGTACCTCCCATACAAACCCCCATTAAAATTCAGGTTCTTTTTAAAAAAAAAACTTTGTTGGTTTTTGGCCTATCAAACTGAAATTCAGACATCAGAAGTTTTTGATATAGGCGCTGTACAACTGTTAGAATCAGCCAAATCGGACCACTAGGTGATCCCAATCTGGTACGGATTACCCTCCGTGTACGAATCTGACTCGCACTTGGCTCATTTTGTTTTTTATTTTCACTTAAACACAAAAGATGATCCTTAAGATTTTTTAAAATGATTCTACAAAATATATAATAGAGAAACTTTGTATTGTTTAAAGGAAAACTTATCTGTCCTCTTAAAATTTAATTGCATAAATCAATAGAATTTAATAAAGAACTTTATTACTTAAACATATTTCATCTTTATGAATGTCAATAATCTGTAAATGATGAACTCTAAGCGCTGTAATCAAAGCCAAGGGTTAGCAACCAGTTTAGTTTCTCATCGTTTTAGCTAATGAAGTATGAAGACAAACATTTAAAAATTCCAACTTTTTTTTTTTTGATTTTTGTGTAAAGAATAAACAAAGAACTTTGTTCAAACTGAACATAAATTTGAAATTTATAGTTTTCTTTTATATCAAGTTTTCCCATTTATAAGAAAATATATTCTTTTATTATACAATACAATTTCTTTTCATAAAAATTTCTTTCTTTTCTTTCTTGATTGAGATCTTTTTATGGCTCTATTATTTCTTCTCTCTCTGAAATTGGTAATAAATAATTTCATGGTATAAATTCAAGCATTTCATGTAATCAAAGAGTAGCCAAAATGAAAACATTAAAAAAAAAAAACAAATCAAGTTTCACTTTCGATGCAAAACTTAATTAATTTTATGAGTTTTTCTGCTGCTGCTGTTTTGTATGTCTTCAAAGTTGATTGCATACTACGAATATCAAGTGACGTTGCAGGATATGTTCAAAACCAAATGGGACATTGACTTCAACCAACTAGTATAGCATACACGTATCTAGAAAGGCAACATCTGGTTGTGTTTTTCGATATATGCAACTGTTGCATGATTGCAATTTTAATATGTTTTTATTTATTTTTACCAGTTTATTTTGTATTTTTGTTAAATTACAGATATTTATATTAATTGCTTACATTGTAAAAAATGTTGCTCACACGAGATTTTTATCAGGCAAATTTTTGATTGATACTTTAAAAATATCGACAGTCAACATGATGAATTCCAAACTGGTCTGGTTATTACAACTTTCAGTGGAAAAAAAAAAGGTTATCAAAACATAAACGTCGATCGATACAATACTTTTTTAAAGTACAAAATACTAAAAATTGTATGATTTATTTTCTTTAGAAATCAAAATAAAAAAATCTTGACTTAGAAAGTTGAAAAACACTTTCTAAGCTGATTTTCTATAGAGTCTTGTGTATTTATTTATCATTTTCACTTTGATAGACAGACAATTTGTCAACAAAAATTTAATTAGTAAACTATGCAGGCCCATAGAGAGAAGACTTCAAGACTTAACCATAAATACAATAAAAGTTTGATTTTCTTTACTCAAATAGAAATAGAGTTGCATTATTGCATGGTCTCAGTTTTTTCTTCTTATTTAATTAAGCAACTTTTAATGGCATTTGTTTGTTGACTTTTTATGGGGTTTTACCATAAAACAAACAAAGAAACAAACAAATGAAATAAAAAAAAACTGCATTTTCACTTAAATGTAAATATTCAATGAATGATGAAAATGAAAAACTTCAACACTTTTTCTCAGTGGAAATGTGCAAAAATAATAAAGTAATATGGGCGTCACATTTTATGTTGTCGGTATAAACTAAATAAAAGAAAAGGAAAAAAAAAATAATAATAAAAAAGAAATAGTAAGAGCTTTTTTTTTGTTTGGAGGAAGTAAAAATTTGAAAGTTTATGTATATTGATTTTTAATGGGCATGTTAAATTATTGATCATTTAGGCGAGAAAGATACCTTGAAGTTTGTAATGGTGGCAATTAATCCTCCATTTTTTTAAAGTTGAAAGTTGAAACATGGCACAGATGACAGTAGGAAATTGTTATGCCAAATTCATTCAGCTAACAAATATCTTTCAATTATTCTTATTTCACTCACTCATTCAGCTATAAAATATCTCATTTTTTTTTTTTTTTTGGTACCATTGCTATAAAATCTATAAATCTAATCTATAAATATTTAAATTGTGTCAAATTCATTGTTATGCCGTGTTTATTTTTATTTTATTGAATCGTTGTCAATATTGATTGAACCGAAAGAATTTCAAGGTAAACACATTACCAACGATTAAACAACCCAACAAACAATAAAAAAATGCTATAATAAAACGAAACAAATAAACTCAGTTCAAGTTCTTCTTATTAAACTCGATTCATTTGTGTATTATATTGTAAATATTTTATGTATCTGTATACGAGTATTGTGCAAACAAAGTAACTTTGATAGCAAAACAAATATGAGGTTCACATTATAAATTTTTTCTTTTTGTCTGCATTGTAGTTTCTGCATGCATACATAATTTAATAGGTTCACATTCTTGGCATGCTTCAATAGATAGGAAAAGGGGGGAAAAAAAACCAATTGAACTTGTTTTGTTACTTTTTTATTTTATGAATTCAACCAACATAAGTAAGTAGTGCAAATGATACTAAAGACATTTAGAGATCAGACAGATGACAGTTACAATTAAAATAGTGCAAATAATGAAGATGATCACGTTAAAAGTAGAAGTTATGTGGTAGAAATGTGAAAGTTAAGTCTTGGATTTTATAGAGAAGCCTAAGCCTCAAGGCTAGAGGTTTTTAGCTGATTTTATCTTGTTAAATAAAATATGTATTGCCTTTGTGGAATCATGATACAATTCTTTAAACCGATTTCTTAAAATAAATCCAATGAATTTGAAATACTCGTTCGTACATACACATGAATTGGCTATAAAAAATCACCAATCAAAGTCAACATAAAGAATCATTTTTAATGCCCCTCAAAAGAAACTGGTTTCACCGTAGTTTGTGAAGTTCAAAAGAGGAAAATTAACACACAAAAACATGAATACTGTTTATGTATATAGGTATGTATGTACATATCTTAGTGTTTGTGTCTTCTTAATGTCGCCCTAAGTAAGTAAGCCAGACCGCAGACTCCTCCAGATGCTACTTCCCCATATATACTTTGCTCATTGTATCACCACAAGGCAAGTTTAAGTTAAAAAGGGCAACTTAAACATGTTCAAACTCTCAACTTAGCTCAGTACTCAAAATAATGTAACTCAAAATTAATCAACTCAACTCGATTTTACATTCAATGAGCGAAGAAAAAACTCACTCAATCTTTGTTTCATACAAAAAAAAAAAAAAAAAGAAAAAAAAAATATGAAAAGAGCATAACAAAACTTGCTTGAAAAGAAAGAAAAAGTCTTTAGAATTTTAAGTTTAACTTGTTGAACTGGTTTCTTTTCTCAAAGAGCGAGCGTGCGGCGCATGCGCGCCCTCACTTGAGTTTCTTCTTGCGGCATATTGCGTTTCTAAAGCGTTTTTAAACGCTTAAAAAACGCGCGTTACGCTCTTTCTGCTTTCGATGCGGGTGCAATTTAGGCGCGACTTGATTCATTCGTCGCGTTGCCAAAACTATTTATATTGATTTATATTGGAAAATTAACGCCATTATGTGGGCAAGAAATTTATCTGTTGCCATTTACAACAAAAAAAAAAAAATTGAGTAAAGAAAATCCATTTGCGTTTACTTTTTGTCTGCGATTCGTTAAGGTAACATGCAACATGCAAGGCAACTAAGTAGTAAGTCAATGTTCGAACGATCAAACAATTGAGTTTCTTTTTTTTTCTGTGTTTGCTGTGTTTGTTATGAAGTATAGAAAGAAGTATGAGTAATATACATCATATTATCATGTATATAAATATAACAATCATATTGTTACAATCTCTATTGGGTGCTACGCCACCGCCCCTTAATTGTATTTAGCTATAGTTGCTAGGCTTGAGTTGTTACAAGGGTCTCCCCTAATTGTTTACATGTAATAAACTCTTCTTTATTGTATTTCTTTCTTCCAATCTTTTCTCTTGAAGGAAATTACCTTTTATAATAATTTCTTTGTTAACCCAATCGACTGCCTCCAATGAAGCTATGAAAAGTTTTTTCATCTGATTTTGTTATTTTGCTACTGTTTTATTTTTATATTTTTTTTTTGCCTTAGTCACGAAGTTTATTATTGTAAAAAAAAAAGTATGTATTAAGTTTGTGATTATTAGTTGATTTAGTATTTTGTAGAGACTCTAAGAAATGAGAAGTTAATTTGTGTTTCTTTATTAATCGTAAAAAGCGCGAACATTTTTTAATTAAGTTAATAATGAATTCAGTGTGAAGTTTACTGAATGATTTTAAAAAAATTTAAATGGTGAATATAAATTTGAAGATCTTAAAATTTTGATTAGACATAAAGATGTTGAAAGAATAGAAGATTTGATTTGCTTAAAATGAAATAATTCATTGTCATTAAAATTTAATTTAATAGCAACGTTTTTCTATTTTGAAAACCAAAATCTTTTCTACGAAATAAATATGTAAATTATACGAAAAATGTTTATGATAAATTAAGATTTCTTAATAAGAGAGAAAAAAATAAATCTTGTTTTTGTATAAAAAAATTTCAAAAATGCAAGTTGTCTGTGCTTCGACCGAAAATGTCATGATTGGAATGTCATTTTAGACACACACACACACACACACACGCAGAAATTTTAAATCACTTTGGTTCTGCTTCATTTCATGTGAATTGAATACAATAGAAAAAGAGGCAGGAAATAATTTAGTATTGTAAATGCATCAAATTAACAAAAAATGCACAGAAAAAATACTCATAATATAATAAAATTAAATAAAATATAGTGTGTCACACCTTTTTTTTTTTATTGTTTTTGTTTTTTGTTAATTTAAATGAATATCAAGGACAATGATTTACAACAGAAATGAAAACTAGTTTCATAAAACGCCAACACCAATGAATGAATCACAAATTTCAATATAATATTTTTGCAGGAAAATATTTTGGGTGCGACAAAATAAACAAATCACAAGTATCTTGACGCACTGATTGAGATACAAAACCAACAAAAGACACACAATTTTCATCTATGGTAAACCAAATTGAACATAGTCTATTGCTTAGTATAATGTAATGTCATGTCGTATATTTTATATGTCTGTCCGGTTGTCTAAGCTAATCTGGTTTAGACAGACTACTGTGCTACAAACTTCATTTTCCAAGCGTCAATCAATTGCAAGTGAAACAATGATTAAAGTTAACTAACGACGATAAAATTTCGTAAGTCATGCATACAAGTTTTCTGTCTGTAAGCAGAAATTATTTCTCCTTCAATTTAGACTGATTTATCTATAATAGATTGTCGTTTAAGATTTCCACTTTATTTTGTATGAAATAAATCTTATATAATAAGTTTATTCACGAAAATATATTGTGTGAATATGAAGTTTGAGTTTTTCCAAATCTTGAGAATTCATAAACAATTATTTTTGGAACAAGTGTTGTTTGTTCTTTTGCAACAACTGTTGCACACTTGATTGGATTGTAAAACTATAGTATTTCCAATTTTTCAAAGGGGTTGACAAAAGGAAATCATTTAAAATTAAATGAGTTACAAAATTGTAAATCATAAAGTTATATTTTTATCGCTTTTCCGGTGAATGCGTTCAATTACCTTTTTTGAAATTTTACGCTTCATTGAATTTGGACTGCTGCACCCCTTAAAATAAGCAAAACAAGCTAAACGAACTCAAATTAGAAAAGGGGCAACTTTGGATAGTTTAAAATAGGAAAATTAAGGGTTGAAAAGTAAAAATTTTAAGCCATGTGAAAACAAGTGAAAAGTGATAATAAATGTTTTTCTAATTCATTATATTTATATGTTAATTTAAGGGATTGAGAAGAAAGTCAATGGTCTTTAAAGGTGATTCTCAGGTGCATTTGAATAATGAATGTGGCATTTGATTGATGACTTTCTGGTAAATATTAATATTAATTCATAATTTTGTAACGAACACTTAAAGCTCGAATGTAAAAAGACTCTCGGAAAGACATCTATTGATCCAAAAAATCCTAAACTATAGAATCCATAACAAGATTCCCCTTTCGTAAATCTTGTAAGCTCTACAATTGTCATAAAATGCTATCAACCTCTTAAATAAATTCCGAAAAAACGCTCACGCTCAACTTGGCTTTTGAACTACAAAAGCTAAAATTTATCCATATATAGAAAATTTATCTATATATAGTATAGAAGATACAATGGTACAATATTTCAACAATTTATATATACAATATACTTATTGTAGCAATAAGGATAAATGACTTTTGGCATTTAAAATTTGTGGTGATAAAACCGAAATATCTTATTATGTTTTGTGGTGCATTAAAATTTTTTCATTACAAAAAAACAAAGAAAATCAATTTTCACACCTTTTGTTGTTTGTTGTGAATTGTGTAATATTAATGTTTTTGTTTTGGTTAAATATCTTTATTGATGTTTTTGTTGATTTTCCACTTAGTTTGGCATAAATAACATAAACATAAAATTGCTCAATCAGCGTCAAATGACTTTGACTAAATCCACATATGTCGGGCTATGACCCAAAGCTAAATAAACTTAAACAATCATCAACCTTTCACTTTCTCACATAAATTTTACAAGAACTGATCTCTCTATACTTATGTACATATTATATTATATAGATACAATAGTTAAGATAGATTTAAACATATGTGAAAGTCAGTTTATCTACTGTTAACCTGATTTAAGTTGGCACACAAAAATTATAGAAATGTATAGAATGTTTGGTAGAAATACTTAGAATGAATTTGAAGAAAAAATGAGTAAGACGAATATTGTATGCTTTCCCAATGATTTCGAAGTTTATGAAGTGGAAATGATGATTTCCTAAACTCTTGTTGAAAGCAGATTATATCTTAAATGATGTTAGCCTCAATCTTTTTGAGATGTTGAGCTTATCCAAGACCACAAGAAAATTCTAATAAATAGGGGACGACCTTGCAAATTTCTAAGCCTTTTAATTTTTGAAAAATACGTGCCCAGAAAGGCAACAAACGGGCATGATTTTAACTACTCTCTCATATTGTCTGATTGTTCAAGAAAATATAGACTTTGCGGAGACTTAACTTTGCCTCCTTCTCTTTTTGGGTAGAGTCTATGTAACAAATTTACATGTTCAGATGGGTGAACAAACGTCCTTGATTATAACGAATCAGCTGCATATGCTGGTCAAGAATATACAAATAAGAGTATGAACCTTGTGTGGTCTTTCTTTCTGGTTTTTATTGCAAACATTTGCATAAATTGTATATTCCCCTTTAATTTTATCCAATTCATGGTTGCAGGGTATACAAAATCAGTTGCCAATTTTATATGCAAATCAAATTTCAGTTTAACAAATATCTTTTCTTCTTTTTATTTGTGTGTGTGTGTGTGTGTGTTTTTTTAACCCATGAAACTTTTGTAAAGTTTAAACGTAACAAAGAAGAAAGAAACCTTTTATTATTATTTCTGTGCAGAATGAAGAGAACAGTTTTGTGAAATGCCTATGAATTTTGCATACTAATTGACACCATTGAAACCCCTTTTTGTTGTTTGAATACACAAATTGTTGATTCAGATAGAAGTTCTTGATGATGAATCATATATATTCACTCATTCAATTTGTATAAAGAATGAATGCTTTTGTTAGTGACCAAAACAAAAAATGAAAAATCATGAAAAAGATAACAAAGAAATCAAAACACATTGAAAAGAAATACCTGAGTGAGTCTCTGGTTTGGACTTGAATCAGGTTTAGGTTTGATGTTGCATATGCGAAAAAAATGTGTCAAAAATGAGTAAATAAAAATATCTTTTTATTTAAAATTATTATTATTCTGTAAGTTGTTGAACCGGATTTTTCTTAAGTCTGAAATTTGTATTACTAAGTAATTGTATATTATTTTTTTTTTTGTTTTTTTAAAATTATTAATGATTTGTTTCTCTTCTGTTTTTAGGTAAGTTACATTCTCATAATATTTATTGCATTCTCTCTCAACTAATGAACAATGAATTGTGTAAGTAAGTAAACAAAATTATAATAAAACCTAAGGGCGCCAAGAGAAAGCACAAAATTCCATTAAATGATAAATCACCATGATGATTATCTATCTGAACCTGAAGTTTAATGAGCAAGAACTTTGAAGCGTGCGCAACATGTAAACTCATTAAAAACATTTTAAAACGCATTTAGAAGATACTTTTATGCATCCATTCGTCGTTGTTTTCTATGGATAGATATGGGAGAGACACCATTCTAAAGAGACATCATTAGCGCACGGAAACAAAGTGACTGACAACTGTTGGACAGACACATCGGCAGACATAACATAACATATACTAAGTATGAACGAATGAATAAGCGAACTAGAGAGTCTGTTGTCATCAGGCATTACTCGTAGTAATGCAACTTGTTTTTATTGCTTGATTTTATTTTTAATTTTCCACTCGAATGCTTCGACATACTACAAACATATAGTACGATACATACATATGTAGATAGATAGATATTGTAAATAGATATACACTATGCAATCGCAGATACAATACATAAAGTTTATATAACAAAAGTATGCAGATAATTGCATTTGATTGTATAAATGTATCTATGCATCTATAGTTTTGTTACCATGTATGCAGTGGCAAAAGTCAATGATGCAGTACTTCTCCTCTTGTGTGTATCTTTCAGTATCTTTTGTGGTGTGACATCTACGAAAGTCATGAATGTTGCTGTTGCTGTTGCTGTTGCTGCTGCTGCTGCTGAGGGTGTGACTTGAAAGTCAGTCTTAAACTAGTTTGGTTAGGTTAGTTACAGTAGAGTAGTAGACTTAAGTTGGTTATAGAATGTCATGTATCTATAATTGAATCTGAAAGGCACGCAAGCGTAATCAAATGATATTTTGTTTTTATACAAAGTAAAATACACAATCTGCAATGTAAGAGTAACAGAATGGCTGATGTTGCATTCATTACGTTACGATTTAACATATTTATGAGATACTTATTTATCATATACTTGCATACGAGATAACCTTGTTCACTACCATTTATTGTTATTGAAAAACAAACAGAAAATGTTTATGATAATTGAGAAACGATTTTAGTAATTTAAAAAACAAATTAACAAATATTCACGTACTATTAAGATAGTTTGTGTAGGTCGGTTGCATTGGGTCTAGAGTTGCCACATACAACGTTATTATACTCTTCACGCGGTGAATAATACACAGAAAGAGACATCGGAGACCCCACGGTTACTGGATCGTGTACCTACCATACAAAGCCAAATTCATTTTCAGGTTCTTATTAGAAAAACTTTTTTGTTTTTTGCATTATCATAGTGAAATTTTGACACTCTAAGTTTCTAATCCATTTCCACCAGCCATGTAAATTTCAAGACCCTAGGATTACTGGATCGTATAGCTCCCATACAAAGCCAAATTCATTTTCAGGTTCTTATTAGAAAAACTTTTATGTTTTTTGTATTATTGAACTGAAATTTGGACATTATAAGGCTCTGGTCCATTTCCAGCAACCATGTAAATTTCAAGATGCTAGGATTACTGGATCGTATAGCTGCCATACAAATCCAAATTCATTTTCAGATTCTTGTTAGAAAAACTTTTTTGCTTTTTGTATTAATGAACTGAAATTTGGACACTATAAGGCTCTGATCCATTTCCAGCAGCCATATAAATTTCAAGACCCTAGGATTACTGGATCGTATAGCTGCCATACAAATCCAAATTCATTTCCAGCTTCTTATTAGACAAACTTTTTTGTTTTTTGTATTATTGAACTGAAATTTGGACACTATAAGGCTCTGATCCATTTCCAGCAACCATGTAAATTTCAAGACCCTAGGATTACTGGATCGTATAGTTCCATACAAATATTTTGGTGTTCTGACTCTGTATGCTTAATCACAGTAGCGTAGTCAAAAACGTTTTCTAGGGGTGTGTGAAGAGTATCACAACTTTGGAATAGACGAAGTTAAACTTATTTTTTCTTATTTTTGTGCATATTTTTTAATAGCAAAGTTTTTTTTATATACAATTCCAATGTCTTTTCATATTTACAAGGATGAAATATAGTTATAAACAAAATATTCAGTTATTGAGATTTGTACCTGAAATGACCCCTTAAAATTTTGAACAATAGGTATATTTTTTATTTCTTAGATGTTGGTCATTTGTTTATCTTTATCCATATTTCAATGACAGTCATTTTAAAGCGTATTTCATGTTTTCTAAAATCCAATTGAATGATTTTCTTTGTTTATTTATTTATTTTTTACTCTAAGCCAATAATTGTGTTGTATGCAAAATACCAAATAAAAGAGTAGTAGATACTTTGTTCTCTAGTGTTTTGTTATGCTTCATTTGCAAAATGTTTGTAACGTGGGTTTTTATTGCTCGTATTATTGTAATTGTTAGAATTTGTTTTTATTTACTACTATTTAAGTGATTTGAGAGGTTTTTTATTTGTTGTTCCCGGTTCTCAATACTTAATTACACAAATTGACGCCAAATAAAATTAAATTTGTTTGCAAATTAAATGTCGCCACTAATAACCCAGTTTAAGAAAATCAAGTTATTGCTTTTTAATTGGTTCATCTTGACGTCAGTTTTTCATATACAAAACTTGTATTTAAATGCTGCATTTGCAGTCTTTAAAGTCAAACAGTTCATAATTTGTATCCACAAGTATATTTTTTTTGTATCCCACTGTGCTCTATTTTGCTATGATGTGTATTCGACTTTAGACACACGTTCTCAATGCAGGCAGGCAATCCATTATACTCTATTGTATAATATACATAAGTATGTAGTTTTTTGTATTCTTTGTTCTATGGTTTACATTTCGCTTTCTGTTTGCTTAAGAAAATTGCAACCATTCGGAACTGTTTTGTTTGTTCAACTCCTGTAGATGATGAAGGAGTGTAAATTGTTTCCTGTTTGTCATTTTCCTTCCTTATGCGTGCAACATGGCAGCTGAATGAGGAAAGTAGAGTATAGGACTCTGCCAAAGGCGAAGTAAGTCATACTTATCATGGAGCGTTCGTTCAGCGTTGACAAGAAGTGAAAACATGTGTTGACATATTTGGTTCTTTGAACTAAGAAAAGAAAAGAATATGTGATGATGATGATGAGTAACTTTAAAGCGAAACATCTTTTAAATAGGTGATGTGAATACATAATAATATTGTATAAGAAAGCTTCATGATGTTAAAGAGTTTCAAGTTTTATAAGAGATCTTAAAGTCATCGTGAAAATTGAATTTTTGAATGTTTGATTCTTGTTTAATCAGTTCTACGTACGTTTTTGAATATTTTAGTCTATACTTTGGACTAGAAATTTTTTTCTTTATTTTTCTTTGTTGCTTTCCTTTGCTCGATTGTTTCATACAATCAAGTTAGATATTCTTCACTCATGTCCAAATGATTAATCAAGTAATTAATTAGATAAGTTTAAAACCCAAACTCTATACATGGTGTGAAATATTTCAAAAGGCATTAAAAATATGTTTCCAGCCACCACACATAGAAAAGACATTTTTTTTTGTAGATTTTTTTTTTATCAATCAAAATAAATTGTCCCAAAAAAGAATTTCATTGACGTGGCCTCTACTTTGATTCAAAACTAATGTTCTAGTTTTCATTAGTTTCACACGGTTTTATCATAGATATTCAATCTATGTGGTGTAGTGTTATCACATACATATATCGCTTCCTCTTTGACCCATCTCAAAAAATCTCAAAACTTCTAACTCAACTCTTAAATGCCTCGGTTACTTTCAAATAGTCTGCACTAAAAAAAAAAAAAAAAAATTTGTGGCTGTGCTCAGTAAATCAAAGTATCTACGACCTTTTTTTCTTGTTGTCTGCCTGCTTACTTGAATTTTTTGTAGAAATCTGAGACGCACTTCACTCATGTGAGTGCGTCAAAGATACTGTACGAGTGTACCATACATGCATACGAGTATGCATGCGTAAAAAGATTTCAAATGAACAATTATGAAGTTCAAGCACGTACCATGTGTCTAGATACTTTCAAGTGACCATGCCAAGACAATCATAGACCATGATGGAATGAACGCATGCGCAGCATGAAAGAGTTAGAAATAAAGAGTCTTTTTTTTTCGAAATCAACACGTGGTGAAGGAAAATTACTAAATTTTATAGAAATTATAATCACAGATAATGATAGCCTTAAGTACTTAAATATGAGTATAAGAGTGAGACGCGCCCCAAAAATGAAAACTTTCATAGACACACACACACAGCATGTACAATATGTAATATAAAAATATCTTCACGTTGTCATGTCACATCAAACCAAAGTGTAAAAATAAAAATTCATTGACTGTATACTTAAATTTCCACAGCCAATAATCGTAGAAACGTGTACATGGTTGGCACTTTTGAGTACCATAAAATCATTTTATTTACAAAAGTTTAAACTTGTGTGTGTCCTGTGTCGGTCGTCCAAAGAACTGAACAAGTGATGTTTGATTACATTTTCTGTACTTGTTGTCCTTGCTTTAGTTGAAACTTTCTTTGTTGTTTGTTTCTTGTTAATCGTTCGTTACATACGAGTATATTGTCATCATCATCATTATCATTGTTTGGCAGCCAGCATACATGACCAAAGTCTCTCTCCTTTTTTCTCAAGCAAAGCAAAGCAAAGTAAAACCAAACCCGAAACATGTTTCTAGCAATGACAGTGACAACTTAGGTATAGTGTACCATATCTCCGTGTACAATGTTGTCCCTCTTTGTGTGTGATTTTTTCACTTTATTTGCTTTTTGTGAACACATTGAGTTTTGTAACTTCAACCTGCCTGACTTGCATACGAAAATAGTTTGTTACTTGGTTGGTTTGGTTGGTTGGTTTGGTTGGTTCCTTCCTTTTTTACATCATCATATATCATCATTAACATCCTGAACACCAAAACACACAAAAACTGCGCAGCAGCAACTTTGCTTCTTTCTTTGTTCTATGAGAAGAGTTTTTGTATTAAATTTTCATTTACTTAGAAGGTGTACTGCATGTGTTGCAATAGAAGTAAGAAGGGTCTTATAAACTTTGTCATGGAAATACTACAACAACACACATTCGTTGTTGTACTCTTGTACATACGATATATGAATGTGTAAGCAGCTTTCCTGAACTTAGTTCAGGATTTTGTTTAAAACATTTTAAGCTTTTGTAAATTGTTTTTATTGAAATACGTAAATTTTGCGAATTGTCTACTCAAAAATCAAATTAAATATTCAACCACTTTTATGGAAAAAAAACTGTAGAAATTCAAAAAGTTTAAGTAAAATTTAGACATCTTAGCTGTTCCTCAAAGGATCATTTTATTATACTTAACCCAGTGTTATATACCTGAGAATGAATCTGGATAGAATACTGGATTCGAAGTGTATCATTATTAGATCTAAAACTTTTGTTTTAAACAAGCATGAATCATAAATTTTAATTCTAAAGATCTGATTCTGTTTGTAGTGTTACAATATTCTTGGACAATTACTGTAATAAAAAGATCTTGAGTTCAAATCAATATTTCACATCACAAGATTAAAAGATTTTCTCCTCACATTTCTATTCTATACATAATTTACCCATTAACCTTCTATCAAACTCATGAACCAGGCACCATCTCAGCATCATCATAATCATCATCAACATCTTCTATTATAATCACCAGCAGTATTATTATCACCAAGACTGTAATTTCGAGTTGAAAAGTTCACATCACAGTGCTGCTTGTTCTAATTCAATTAAAATCTTTATTCTACACTTCACTCAACATCATCATCAATGATAGTTCTACAATGGAACTACAATACAATGAATGGTCAGACAACTCACTAGACAGACGACAAACTACTCACTCATAATGGAAGAAAAGAACATTTTATTATAGCAACACTTATTCAATTAAAATGTTATTCGTTTAAGAAAGCAAAAGTATGTGACACTTTAAAAGTGCAAGAATTGCAAAAAATTAAAAAGAATCGCTAAGAAGAAGCTAAGAAGAGAAGAGAAGATTCTTGGGTAAAATTTCATAAAGAAAATAAAACTTGTACAATTTCTAAAAACTACATAACTCTAAACAGGAATAAAGTGATACATTGAAAGCGGAAGAGACTTGCAAACTAAGCAAAATGTTATAGTTCTACGAATTTAAATTCCATGATGGACTTGAATAGGTTGAAATAAAAATTTTGCATAAATTTCAGTTAATGAAAAATGTCTATTCTTCATCCTTCCTTGTGATTTCAATGTAAATAAAAAAAAAAAGAAGAAAATTAAGAAGATCTCTGCTGCAAACTCCAATTTTGATGTAGTGTAGATGTTCTGTCCCAACTACTCCATTCTCATTGTCTTGTCCATCGTCTCGCCTAGAATTCATTAAGTTTCACATAACACATGATGATGATGACAGTCTGACACTGTAAATGACGTCTGTAGTTTTCCTTCGCATATTTTAATGCAAAAACTGAAGTCAATACACAATCTGCCTGCCTGCCTGCCTGCTTGCCTGCTTCCTAAGCTGCATACTACATATTTTAACTCCCTTCCCTACCCTTATCGTACTCGAATCGTTGTCATCGCCATCATTAGTGAACGATAGCAATATGCCATTCATTGGCATTTCTACTACTCATAGTGAAAATTGTATATACATACACAAGAAATGGGTAGATGGGTAGATGGGGAGAAAAGAGTCTGGTCTGGAATTTGTTATATGAATAAAATACCAAAAACAATTTATGTTTTAGAGGAGGGTTTGGTTTATTCAAAACCCTATTGTTAGTGAGTCTATAGATATCAACAAACGATACCATGATGTATAGAAAATAAATAAATATAGGAAATCACAAAAACAAAAACAAAAAAAAAATCTATAAAAACAATGGTTTTATTTTGCTTGCTGGCTTCATGTGGTTGTACAATACTTAAAACAAAAGCATAAAGCATACATAAGTGTACAGAGTATTGACGATTTATATGAATATCCGAAACTCCAATTTCAAAACACACAATCGACGAACTCATAAAATACAATATTGAATTGCATTAAGTGCTTTTGGCAGATGAACAAGACCGTCAAACAGACCACCAATTTCAATAAATTGAAATGAAAATTTTAAAATATGCTATAAAAATAACATAACAGAATATTTAATTTCGGTTCTTTGAGGTTTACATACCCTACACCTTAAATTTTAACAAATATTGTCTTGTCACAAGGTTCTAAGGCTTGCCAGGGTTTTAACAATGAATCTATAAACAAAACTCACTTCTAGGAAACGGAGAACTTTGGCATATACATTATCTTTATATGACAATAAGGCTTATTTGTATTAAATTTCAGCTCAAGGAACCTTTGTGTTACAAACATCACAAGAAAGTGATAATACTTGCGCATTATATTCTCAATAGTGTGAAAGGTATAAGAAATTCAAACTTGTTAGAATTTTAATTCTTTCAATCTTTGGTTTTATCTTTATTGCATTG
Source organism: Amiota minor (assembly GCA_037043295.1). Classification (NCBI taxonomy): domain Eukaryota; kingdom Metazoa; phylum Arthropoda; class Insecta; order Diptera; family Drosophilidae; genus Amiota; species Amiota minor. The sequence continues at coordinate 700,496 of JBAMAW010000058.1, forward strand.
TAGTATTTGTATTTGTTTAATTAAGAGAAATCCAAATCTTAAAGAGCACGCATGAGTGAGAAAATACAAAATCTATGAAGCATTTAATTTTCTCAACGCCTTCCCTTCTTCCAATTCTAAATTCTGAAGATCGTTACAATTTTCGCCCTTTAAACTATTTATCAAAGCAGCAACAATTTCAAATGATTTTTCAAACACAAAAAGGTTTTCTTTCTTTTCGTTAATTTCATTCTTATATGAAATTCTTTGTTGTTGTTTGCTCTTCAGGTAGTCAAGAAGTATCTTTTTTCAGTATTCTCTCAACAGACTTGTTTACCATAAGTTGTTCTGAAGGGTCTACAAGAAAGACAAAGAAAGGAAAAGGATGCTCAAAGATAGTCAGACAACAAATCAGGTATATGGAAGACAAACATACAAACATGTATAGACATGAAATAATCTGGAATGTAAATTGTGAAATACTTTTTGTGTGGAAATTATGTTGGTATTTCGTCTGGAAATGAAATGCGTTCAAGATGCAATGCTGGTATCAGTTGATAGATCTTGAAAAATATATAGTCTAAGCACACAAAGTTAGTGATCTTTTTGAATAAGAATCTTTAGTTTTACAAAAAAATTCATCTGAAATGTGGGATTGAAATGATAGTCAAGAATATTGATTTCCATTACTCCACATTCAATTATTCCATTTTCAAAACTTCTCCGAACTAAAAAGCCTAAAAATCTCTGGTTTTAGCATTAGAATAATTTACAAACTTTTAAAAAAAATACTATTAAATCTCATTTTGTTTGAAATTCACTTTCATTATATCAGAAAAAAAAAATCATCTTAAGTACAAACCATAAGGCACGTTTATCGTACTAAATACTCAAAGGCGTCGAATTACATTCCACACGATAATCAAATGTGGAACGAAGTCCGACAAGTGATTGAATGACTGACTGACTGACTGACTGACTGACTGACTTTGCCAAGAGAAGCGAGTCAATCTAATGCATAGAAGAACTACCACAATTTTATACTCAAACTAAGTCATTCATGACGGCGTTGAGAGTCGAGAGTCGAGAGTCGCGGAGACCCCTAGTACCGAGCGAGAAATCTTTTATCAAATATTGTTTTTACGTTTTGTTTACATTATTTTCATTCGCTTTTCATACACAAGCACACACTATGTGGACTCTGTAGATATATGATTACTGCTTCTTCAAGCAAAAGTATCTTGTATCTAGACAAACACAAGTCTGTAACGTTCGTTTGTCGGAAGGTTGTTGATTCAACGGAGGGAGAGAGGGACTAACTGACGACTGACTCCATATGCTACCGCGTTTAAGCGTTCATTTTGTTTTGTTACTTCATTCATTGGCATGTCTATTTTGTTATTTAAGTTCTTTGCTCAGACGTTGCTCGCTTGTTTGTTCAGTACGGACGTTCGCACGCTCGCACGCTCGCTCGCTCTCTCTTTTGTTTGTTTGTTTCTCTCATTTTGGATCTTGTCGAATCGAATGTCTGCGGTACCAAACTACTACCATCCACAAACGTTGGTCGTAGGTAAAATAGAAATAAAGCGTGTTTCAAGCCGTCAAGACGCAATTGTGAAGAACGGCATCCGTCGATTTTGTTTCAATAGTGTAATATTTGTTAGTGTTAACATACATAGATATTATTTGTATCTACATATTTTCTAAATTACCTTTCGTGTGCCCTTTGTGTGTTTCTGTGCTTATAAAAAATAAAAAAATAATTGTAAAAATGAATTTAAAATTAGAAGTTATACAAAGCAACAACTGTTCAAATAGGCGTCTTAACTTTAGTTCTTTGCTGCGATACTTTACTTGTTTTTCTTTTCATTTTGTTGAAATTTTCTTATAAATAAAAGTTGTAAACAGGAAAAGGCAAAAGTCTTAGCTAAAAAATTGCAAAGTCAGCCAAGCGCAGCCAAAAAGTGCTTTCATGATGATGAGTTACGCTAAAAGTTGCAAAGTGCACTAACTCACTCACTCACTCACTCACCATCGTACCGTCGACTGACTCACTTATCCACCAAACATATTGTTGTCTAAAAGACTTGATAGCATGACTATCTGCTGACTATCTGCCAGCAAAGCAGCCATCCGTCTATCTGTCTATCTAGGCACATTTCACTTTCAATGTGGAGTGTCTTGTGTGAGATACTTTTGCAACGTCGCTGTGTTGTGTAGTCAGACGCGCGCAAGCTCCAAATTTGCAATGCAACTGGTCATTGGCTCTTAAGTGCAATTTTTTGCAATAAATTGCAAAAAACCAATTCAACTTGATCAAACATATATTTTATACATATCTATGTGTACAATAATAATTTGTATCTTTTGCTGCTGCTGCTTAGTTACTACAATATTATTCTGAAAACAATGCAAAGCTTTCAAAAAAAAAACAAAAAAAAAAAAACCAAAAATCTGACAACAGAAGATAAGAAATGAACGTTGAATGACATGAGTATCTTATTAAAAATATTCCACAATCAAAACGAATATTTGCTTAAAAGATATTTCAGTTTGTTTGTGTTCATAAATTAAATTTAAGCATATTTGAGATACATGATTAAGCTTAATTAGAAAACACCAAAACTCATTTAAACAAAAGCACGAATTATGCATAAAATCATCAAGAAATCTAAGCACAAAAATGTAACTAAGTATCTCAACGAAACCTCATTATTTTTATTTCACAGAAAAACCCAAAAAAGTATTTGAAACTTTGACATATTTGGTATTTGCTTCATTTGTATGCAAAAAGGTGTCTGTGTAGCATATGTTTAACTACCTTAGAGTACAATACAAAAGTAAAAAAAGTATCTTATTTAGATAAAATACAAACAAAAAATGTATTTTGAAACAAGTTTCCTTTTTTTTAAATAATAATAAAAAAAGAAAATAATTTATAAAGAAATAAGTGAAAAAAGTAAATTCATTTAATGAATGCATCTGTCATTAACAAGCAATTTATCAATAATTAAATTTTTTCTATCATTTTTCAAATAAATTATTAACAAATAAAAAAAATATAGAAATCTTTTTAAAACTGTGCAAGTGACATCAGCTCAGATGATTCTATCAGTAAAATGTTAGTAAAATCGAGTGACGTGCATGTGATTTATATTTGATTGTTATATTTTTAAAAAATATTTTATTAATAATAAATATTTGCTTTTTAATTTAGCATTTATGGTATTTTTTTTTTTTTGGCTATAAAAAATATTATAATAAAATATAAACAATACAAAAATGCCGACCAAATGAAATTCAATGAGTGTAAAAGTGATTAAAATTTTAATAATAAGAAAATCTCAAACCAAAAATTATTATATTTATGCATTACAATTATAATTTGTCCGATTTCTACAAATTAAACCAAATATTTTATTATGAAATTTCCGGATTATATACCAAATAATATGCTGGTAAGATTTTTATTTTACTTTCGGTATTTTATTTCACGCATTTTATTATTGTATATTTTTGTATAAATAAATAAATGTTTTAAAGTTTTTCCTTTTCTTTATATTTATGTTTATTTTAAAAAAATATATATTAAGAGATTTCATTATTTTCGTATAAAATTAAAAATGCACATAAAATTATAATTTGACTATAAATCAAGTCGTTAAAGAAACGACGATCTTCTAAACGTGACCAAAAGCTATGAAAGTTGTGATTACATATGAAGATAGAGTTTTTGTTTTCGTCTTTTTCTTTTATTAAACAAGTTTCTTTGGCGTTTTTATTATAGGATGTGTTTTTGTTTTTCTTTGTTTATTTTGGGAGTTTTCAACGAATTTTTTTTTTTGTTCAGTTCTCATGATGAAACAGATGTTAGTTGTTGAGTTCTTTGGAAAGTGAAACTTGAAATATTTGAATATACAATAAAAAAATTTATTGTAATCAAAAGACAATTCTTAATTTCTATACATGTTTTTGAATGCTATTATAATTTGCTATGAGGAGAGAGAATTCATATAGTAATATATTGGAAGAATTCAAATAAAACTAGTGATTCTATGCGTCCAATACAACACAAGAAAGGATAAGATCTGCTTATGAGTGTGGCTTGCATATGAAGTCCGCAAACACGTAAATGTTATGAAGAAACAGAGAAAATTATATACACTTTTGTTGATCTAAATATACATTTCACATGAATACTGAACCTCATGAACCTTAAGCTCACAACAAACATCATGAAATAGAATAAGATTATCTTTATTTCAATAAAAATAATTTAATTACCTCAATTAATAAGCAAAGATTCGATTTTGGTTCAATTGTTCTCCAGTAGCATATAGATGATTCTAGTGAAAATATTTAGCAAAATGATGAGGCGTCAATTGAAAATACTCTTTAAATTTTGTATCCTTTTTCAATCAAATGACGATTTATTTATCAATAGTTCGTAAACACATTCCTCATTTCTATTTTGAAACAACTCAGGGCGTCTTTTCTATCATAAACAGAAACAGGACTTCATTTACCTAAATGGAATCCATAGCTTTAGGGGCACACACACCCAATCTAAGGCATAAATAATTCAGCTTTTTCTAGCCTGAGTCTACAATGACGAATATGAAAAGAAGGAAATTTTCTTACATTTTCTTTAATATATCTTCTTTATTTTTCTAATATCTCTCTTTAGTAAAGGTGGATAACGATTTAAAAAGATTAGTCTTTTTAAAAGAATCATTAATTTAACTGAACTTTACAAAATCTTATAATAATAATCCATCAGAATTTTTTAAACAATCATAACCTCTTCATAGATTTGTATGATATGATTTTCACTCTTACCTACTTGACGAACATATAACATTTCTGTTGATCATCTTCATTTATCAAAATCAAACCCGTTCTTCGCATAAGAAAAATGTACCTCATTTCAACGCCTACTTCTTCCAATTGCTAACAAAAATGAACACTAATTTCACCTGCAATTAACTCAATTATGATTGAAGTCGCTCACTGGTTCGCTCCTAAACAAAAATCAACTCTACTTTATGCTAAATGCATACAAAACTATAAAAGAAAAATAATTTGTTTTCTTTAAAAAAAAAAAAAAAAAAATAAAAATGAAACAATTTTATGCAAGCGTAACGTTTTAATGAAACCAAAAATGAAAAATTATAAATAAAGAAAAATGAAAAAAGATACAGAAAATACAAAGAAAAAGAGTAAAATCATATGAATACAAAAGAAAACCAAATAGAAAATGAGGAGTGTACAATGGATATGGTGGATGTTTGTGGTGTTTGAAGTTACCTAATTTATGCACCTGCACTCAGCACAAATGTGTACTACACGCAGATACAATACTATGAGTTATATTGGATATGATTGTAGTGTAGTTTTGTAGTATCTTTGTATCTGCTTAAATAAACTTCCAAGTGAAGCGTTTGCCCACGCTGTCTGATATTTATTTTCTTTATAAAGAAAAAAAGAAGAATAACAAAAAATTATATGGAAAATGAATCTACTACTTTGTTTTAGACCGCACGTCGTGCTTGCAACATTATCTTTTCTCTATTTTTTTTTTTTATTTGTATGGCTATAGATATTTTTCTATATTAAAGTGCTTTATGAATATGTTGATTTCAAAATCTTATGAGTCTCGTCACAGCTCAGAGCTACGCATCATTTCTATAGAGTCTTTTTCGTGAGTTATAATTTTAGCGCCCACCTAAAAATGATGCGTGGAGCTAAACTAACTAAATGAGCCAAATCGAATTGGATTTTCCTTAGATGAAGTATTTATCAGTTTGTATATTTTGCACCATGACTATGGCTTATGGATCATTTAAATGACAATATTTTTAAATTGATTGCTAATGTGAATCATTGCAAAAACAAAAACATAAGAAAAAATATTTCATTCGGAAATATTAAATTATTGTACATAAGAATGAATGAGTGAATGGTGGATTTGTGCCTGTCACTATTTCCTTATGTGTATCTGATTGATCTGTCTGTTTGTCTTTATGAATGACTGTTTCATATCTAATTGAAAATCAATTTGATTTGGGTATTAGATTTAGCTTTTGTGGGATTTATGTAAATATTAACACTGCATTATTGTTAGATACAAATTTACGGTTAACAATGGAGTTTAGTGTGTTTAAAATGATATTTTGTGGGCGGTTAAGTATGTGTTTATGAAATACTTGGGATTGTTTCAAATTGAGACTTATGTATGTAACACAAATTAATTTAGAATTCTATTTTAAACTCAAGAAACATCTTTTTTTGAAAGGTGTAAAAAATACGTTCAATTTAAATCTTTCATTTATTTTCCCCATTTGCAAAGCCATCTGCATCCGCAGTCAATGCTTACAAAAATAAATACCAGAAATAAGTCACAAAAATTCTTAAAATAAAAACCATGATTTATTGTCAAAAGAATGATAAAATTTGAATAAAACTACTAGAAGAGGGAGAAATCTTCCAAAAATAATAAAAATCTGTAAAAAAAACAAACTCTAATCACCGGAAGTTGAATTCTGCATTTCCGTTTGATAACTAGAAATATACAAAAACACGAATCTTAACTACTTTTAATTAAAATTTATTAAAATAAATTGAAATGCATGTTTATGAATCTATGTTCAGAGTCCCAACCAAACGAAACTTAAACTTCAACTTTAATTCCTTTTTCTTTTATTTACAGGGCGATCGCACCACATGGGAATATCATACAGTTTCAGTAACTCGTGTGCCTGGCTATGGTTTTGGCATTGCTGTTTCCGGTGGACGTGATAATCCACACTTTGCAAACGGTGATCCATCGATTGCAGTAAGCGATGTACTCAAAGGCGGACCAGCTGAGGATCGCTTGCAGTAAGTACAATAAATACATCATTACCTTACCATATTTATACTTATTTCCTAACACCACCAGCACCATCATTCTCACCTTAGTCACCACTAAGAACAGACGACGACACCTATAAAATTTTCATCTACTACAATATTTATGAATATGATTTCATCATTGTCGTCATTGTCATATGCTTTGTCAGCTGTTTTTGATATTCTTTCTTGATAAAAGTTGAAGAATTTTTCATTACAGGAAATAGCATTTTACATGTAAATTTGTTTGTCTCTTTGGGGCTCTTTATCTCTCTCTCTCTCTCTCTCTCTTTCTCTTTGTATATAAACTCATATCCACCACCTCTGCTCCTTATCTATCTTTGCTCCCCATTAAAATGCATTTTCATGCTTACTTCATTGAATATTGTATTGTATATAGTACGAGTATCTCAAATTCTGTCGACTTTCATTACTTTGTCTGTGCTGAGTAGTCAGTAGTCAATATTTGTCTTGATTTGGGTTTTTTTTTCTTTTTTTTTAAATAAACAAATATTGTATCAGCAGACCCGCGTCTGATTTCTTCGGGTTTTTTCTTTTTAAAGATATCATTGTTGTTCTTTGGCTTAGATTTTTGTTGCCTTGATTATGTGTTTTTGTTTTCTTCTTTTCGGTATCTTTTTATTTCAAAGTTCTTTCGGAAAATATTTTTATAGGCTTCAAGTTGATTATGGTTTGTTTATGTTAAATGATATTCAGGTTTTTTTGTTTTATATCCGTTTAGTATATTTTTCTGGGAATCTTTTGAGGGGCAACTGATTTTTTACTTACCTGAATGATTGTCGTTTATGTCATCAAAATTCGTTTTCGAATTCATTTTCTGGGTAGGCAATTCTTTAATGAATTTATATCCTTCAGTATATATATTTATAAAGAAGAACTTGGCAATCCAAGATCAAATTTGAAGTGGGCAGAAACTTTTGAGCCGCTTTTTTTGGAGGCACCATAATGGATGTAATTTGATATTTCGTGCCTTCTAATGTTGTTAATTGTAGAGCTAAACAATAATCTTTACCTATCAACTTGAGAGAGAGAATCACTCTATAAAAAACGACACTGTCTTAAGGTTCTATTAACATCAACTTACTTTACTTCTTTACTTTCCTAGACAACAACCTCGCGCTTTCATAATAAAAATTCCAAAAGAGATTTTTCTAAAGCAAAGAATCTGGAAATACTAAAAAAAACTTGTTATAATCTGTTTTCCCTAGAAACTATTTACAAGATAATTTAACTCAACTTCATCAACCGCACTTGACTCCTTGCTTCTCTCTATAGAATGACAGACAGAACTTCTCGCGTTCACTTACCTGTGTCAACTCTACTTAAGCAAATACTTTGTAACATTCCTGTTACAATTAAGCTGGATGGACTCGTAAAAAGTAAAAGAAAAAAAATACTAAAGACTCTTGAAATAGAGGAAAAAGAATGACAATGACAAGTGTAAATTAGTTGCACATAACAGTTTGCCATACGTACGTATATACTTAAGTATAATACGATTGTATCTCATAGAGTTTTAGAAGCATTCAACCAAGTTAAGCCGGCCGCGCTGAGGTGCAGAAAACTTACTAGAACAGAACAATGCTTTCTTGATGAGTCGACATTTCATTTCATTTACACATTGAGTTCGGTTCTGCTTGAAAGCAAAAATACTATAGTTGAGTTGAAAAATACTATAAATATCTATAAATTTTACAGTGGAATGTTTATGAATTTTTTTTCTTTCTTTGTTCTAATTCTGTTTCGTTTACTCTCAAAACTACTTTCTATAAATCGGTTGTTTAATTATAAGCCAACGACAAAGTAGTAATAGCAACTGTAACAGATATTTTAGTACCGTCTTTAAAGTGATAAAGAGCTTGGTTTCATGAATCTCAAATTTCTCTCAATAAGCATGTGCAGCACCCACTTTTTAAAATTGTTCACTTTTTTAAAACAGTTTACAGTTTTAAGCCCCCTTTAAAGACTTGCATGTCTAAGAAACACAAATGAAAATGTACTTCATGCACTCTTAGACAACTTAATTATATCTTTTAGTCATTCCAGTCTTTTTATTCTCCATAAAGTGTTTGTCTGTACGAGGGTCATTTAATAATGCAAGAGAGATAAACTTAGACTATTACTCTACATATTTCAATATAATCGTCAAGAAATGTAAAGCACTTGTTCCTACTTGGTTGGTCCAGACAAAAATATAATTATCGGGAACAATATCTTAACTGTATTCAAGATGAGTTTTTTTCCAACACATTTTCTCAATGGTGTTTTGGTTAACCAGGGCCAGGGTATTCTGAAGAAGAACATTGTACCCAAATTGCTGGGTTTCTCTTAGTAGATTCTGTTTAATTAACGCTGATCTTCCACAAAAGACATCACCTCGTGTATTCCAAAAGTCGGTCACCATGACTCTTCTCGTTCATGCTTGCATTCTGAATGTTTTTTTCACAGGACTTTTTTAAAAAAATTTATTGTAAAAGAAAACTATTTTAACTAATTTTTTAAGTCTTGAAAGCAAAAATATAGATCACTAAATGTGGTTGTGGAAAGTCTTAATCCCACCCATCACCAGATCAGTACTCTTCCATTATCTTATACATTCAATATTATTAAATGACCCTCGTAGATCTTGTGGTTCTTTCATGGCTAAACATTTTTGCGCTTTTATCTATTCTATTCATTTCTATATAAAAATTCTTCTGTCATTAATTCGTCATGTGCTATTTCTTTAGCTATTTTTACTTTTATATTTTCAACTTCTTTTCATGTTTCTTTTGTTTTTGCATTTTTCAATTCCTAGAATTCTAGGTAAGCGGCGGCGGCGGCGTCTTAAAGATAGAGCCTTGTCATATTCTCTTCAACATAATGCGTGTGTCGTGAGTCTAGTCAAGTCAAGTCATGTTAAAGACTTTAACTAGTTATTAGCGTATAAATTCGATCTATGCCTAACCTGATTTCTCTATGCTAGTATTTGGCCAAGTACTACATACTACTTCTTCAAGAGTTTAAGTTTGAGAGGATTGGCAAAGAGCTTCTGAGTTAAAGTTACTCTGTTTATTCATTTCGTGGTAGTAATAGCTTCAATCAATTGTGTTGTCTGTTGACTGTTATGGGTGTTGACCATATCTTTTGTTTGTAATGATGTTTTCTTAACTTTAAGTTTTGCTTTTTGTTTAAACTATTATTGTGTATGGATGAATGGATGGATGGATCAGTGGTCTGTGTGCTACTGTGTAGACATCATTAATTATGGCTTAATTATCGGTTGAGTAAGTTGCTAGGTTGATTGGTTTTATGCAAGGCCGTCGTCACTGTGGCATAATGACCTGCATTTTCTATAAAAAAAAAAAAAAGAAGAGATATGAATAGAATAAAATATAATGAAAGTAAAATTGTTTCATTCAGCAGGAGGCCTTCAAATATAATCATAATCATACTTATGTATATAAATTGGCTTAGAGAGTTATAAGCAAGACCTCAGGGATTGAAGTTTGCAGTCAAAGAAAAAAGACATCGTTTTTATCAATTGAATCTTAAGTTGTGTTGCTGCCCACTTCTAGTTAATGAAACTTTTTAATCAGTCAATCGTTATTTTCCAAAACTTTGGGCCTCCTAGGCATCCAAATAAATCAATTTCTTTATTTTTTTTTCTCTTATATTAATTAAATCCATTTCCTTTTGATTTTTCAGAGTAAACGATCGCATAATCTCCGTAAATGGTGTTTCGCTTGAGAACGTGGAGTACGCCACAGCTGTTCAAGTGCTTCGTGATAGTGGGAATACAGTGACACTGGTTGTAAAACGTCGTGTACCACTCAATAGTAACATCAATAGTAATAACGCCGCCATAATGAATTCGACACAACATCAACACTCACATAGTATGAGCTCTGTGGGTCTTACAAATGGTAGCGGTGGTGGTGTTGGTGGTCTTCCATTGAGTCAAGCATCCAGTGCGGTTATGACATCATTAAGTCAACCGAATTCATTGAATTCATCACTAGTACAAAATGCCAGCGGTGGTCAACCCATTAAAGTCACATTGACCAAGGGTAGCAAGAAAGATGATTATGGCATTGTGTTGGGTTGTCGTCTGTTTATCAAAGAGATCTCCGGCAAAGCACGTGAACAACTTGCAGCGAATGGTTATTCCATGCAAGAGGGCGATATTATCACACGCATACACAATACTAATTGCGGTGATACCATGAGCCTAAAAGAGGCCAAAAAGATCATTGATGGCTGTAAGGAACGTTTGAATGTTGTGGTATTACGCGATATTACTAATCAAGCGGCGGTGGTCAATCAATTGAATAACTCGAATGCGCAGGCGAACATCTATGGAACGCATCAGCCACAAGTATCCAGTTGCAGTAATAATTTAGATGATCCATATTTGCCAGGAGGTGCTAGTTACTCGTCACAGAATTTATATGTGCAACCACCAACGCGCACATCAAATGGACCCATGAATGGTCTGAACGATGAGAAGAGCAATCTGACGCCACGTGGACGTTCACGAGGTCCCATAATGGATGGCGTTTCACTGACACAACTTGATCGTCCTGTTTCACCAAATAGTGCACAACGTTCAAGAGCCGATGAGCCACCGAGACCGCCTCCACCGCGTGGTAGTAATGGTGCTAATGAGGATTTCTATAGTTCACGTCGCCAACTCTATGAGGAAGAGACGCTTGCACGTAATCGTCAGTCGGCTGAGCCACGTTTTATATCATTCCAGAAAGAGGGCAGTGTTGGCATTCGTCTTACCGGTGGCAATGAGGCTGGCATTTTTGTAACCGCTGTTCAGCCAGGTTCACCTGCTTCTTTGCAAGGTCTTATGCCCGGCGATAAAATACTCAAAGTCAATGATATGGATATGCATGGCGTAACACGTGAAGAGGCTGTACTCTTCCTGCTCAGTCTACAAGATCGCATAGATCTCATTGTGCAATATTGCAAAGAAGAATACGATGAGGTCGTGACGAATCAACGCGGCGATTCTTTCCACATCAAGACACATTTCCACTGCGATAATCCCTCAAAAGGTGAAATGGCATTCAAAGCGGGCGATGTCTTCCGTGTCATAGATACTCTACACAATGGTGTTGTGGGCTCATGGCAAGTGCTGAAAATTGGACGCGGTCATCAGGAAATGCAACGTGGTGTTATACCGAACAAGTCTCGTGCCGAGGAACTTGCCACAGCTCAATTTAATGCTACAAAGAAGGAAATGAATGCAAACGAATCACGTGGAAATTTCTTCAGAAGAAGACGGTAAGTCCTACTAATCGTCTAAATATGTATTTTTTTCCTTGCTAAAAGTTTTTTTTTCTTTCATCAATAGCTCAACGCATCGTCGTTCAAAGAGTCTCTCACGGGAGAATTGGGACGATGTTGTTTTCTCCGATAGCATTTCCAAGTTCCCCGCCTATGAGCGTGTCGTTCTACGTCACCCTGGCTTTGTAAGGCCTGTCGTTCTGTTTGGGCCCGTTTCGGATTTGGCGCGTGAAAAACTTGCCAAGGACTATCCCGATAAATTTAGTACACCGTTGCAAGATGACGACAAATCAGCATCGAATGCAAAATGTCGTATTGTACGCTTATCGAATATACGTGACATTATGGATCGTGGGAAGCATGCATTGCTCGATATCACACCCAATGCTGTCGATCGTCTCAATTATGCGCAATTCTATCCTGTTGTTATATTCCTGAAGACCGATAGTAAACACGTAATCAAACAATTACGCCACGGTCTACCCAAGGCAGCACATAAGAGTTCTAAGAAGCTGCTAGAACAATGCCAGAAATTGGAACGAGTCTGGTCGCACATTTTCAGTACACAAATCGTTCTGAATGATGAAGAATCTTGGTATCGTAAGTTACGAGAAGCAATTGATCTGCAGCAAAGCGGTGCTGTCTGGATGTCTGAGTCTAAGGTGAGTTTTTTCGTTGTTACACTCTTATTTGTTATAGATAAATACTATACTTCTTATGTAGTTGTTCAGTAGTCTTCGTCTTTATAAATAAACTTAAGTCTCTTTATGATCGATGTTGTACTCTCGTGTCAATGTAATGATTGATGATTATAACAGCATTTATACAATAATACATAAAAAGACAGACAATACATGTATTTTCAAAATTTTTTGGGTGGCGGATTATATCTAAATTTTGTAATACTCCTGATAAATATCAGGGATCATTTACAGAAGTTCTTATTATAGATTTCAATATGAAAGCTAAAGACCAAATGAAAAAAAAAATTTTTTTTTATTTAAAGTTTATATAAGATATTCTAAATTTCTACTTAATATAAATCCGCCCCAGTAAAGACTTTTCTATAACAAGAATTATACAATATTTTAACAATACTTTTTGAATAGATGTGGACTTTAACATAAATCTGGTTAATCAATGTCTTCAAAACTCAATAATCTGAATTTTTGACTTCATTGATTTACTGATATTTATTAGTATATTATATTACATATCTACAGTTATAATTCTTTTTATTTTAATTCTTAAAATTTCTTTTAAATGGTAATGGTAAAAATTCTATTTAATTTATTTTCTAACTTTTTTAAAACACTTTTTCCCACATTTTCTCCTCATCCAGCTTCCCGATTCCCCTACCGAAATGATATTCCCACCTTATATAGCACAGCCATGCAAATTTCCTTGTTGTCGACCAACATCTACCTCAGTGCCACGCTATAAAGCCGTCGGAACCGGCCCCTCTACCTATGTTAGACACAATTCATTTTCACTATTGCCTAATGAAAGTTTAGAAGCGCCACCACTACGACCACCGCCCGTAGGCTATGAACAAAAACAAACAGCTTATAATGTTAGATCAAATACACGCGGACCACCACGTCTAAAATCTTATACAATGGTACCCATTATAAAGCCTGCCTCATCCATGCCAAGTGGCTTGGCTGCTAAGCAAAGTCTTTTGAGTGTTAATGGCGTTAATGCCAATGGTGTACATAGTGCAGATGATGCAGCAACTTTGACAGATGAAGCAACATCACTGTATCATAGTTCACAACCAAATCTCTTGAGTAGTTTTCATAATGGTGGAGTTGGTGTTAGTGGTATTAGTACGCCCAAGCATGAATCTTCAAGTCTGTCGATATCAAATTTAAATACAAACTCTGCACTCGCTTCATTCACACAATCTCAACTCACATTAAGCAGTAATTTGGGTAATGGTAATGGCGTAGGTGGTGCCAATGTTGATGATGATAAAAGTGGTGGTGCTGGTAGTGGTGGTGTTGGTGTTAGCGCCTCCACCAGTTATGTGGGTGCTGGTGCTAATTCGCGTTACTATAACAATCGCGCAGGATCCACCGAGCGCCGCACGACGCCCTATTACTATCATGAACTATTGCAAAAGAATGTCTTCGATTCAAATCTAAATCTTCTAAATGAATCTAAAGCCAAGCAAGAAAGTAAACATGGTACACCATCATCATCCTCATCCGCACGTATGCCGACTGCTATGTCTGCCGCCGCTGCTGTTGGCAAGGCAGCCATGGGTCAACGTGTGCCGCCTTTTCCCAAACCTCAGCAGCAGCAACATAGCAGTAGTAGCAGTGCCAAATTAGCAGCTGCCTATAGCTCTAAATCTGTTAGTCGAGATTCACTTAGTGGTAGCGGAGGTGGTGGTATTGGCGGCTATTCCAGTTATGCTTCCTCAAGTGATTTGCTCAATGCGAATGGGAATAGTAGCAGCGCTGGCACTTTGGTCGATGAATGTGCCTTTAATCCAAAACCAGCAGTTCGAAGTAATCTAACTTATCAAAACAATCAGGCTGCTAAGCAACAGTCAACAAATATCAGTCAATATCTTAGCAACAGCAGCAACAACAACAACAACAACGGTAGCATTAATGCTGATTCCAACAACAATGTTGGACAACAAAGTAACGAATGCATTGCATGAGAATCGGTGTTAATTTAGTTGTGGAGAAGATCAAATTTGGAATTATCAAAAAAAAAAGGAAAAATTTAAGTGAAATTTCAAATTTTCATAAAGAACTCTAGATTGTATTTGTATACTCGTAATAAATGAAATTGTTGTTGGAATCTTAACAGAAATAAGACAAATGCACTAAAATTATTTGCACTTTCCAACACTATACAAATGTTAACCGTTAATGGCACAATAGAGTGAGTGACCAACTCTCCACAACTGAATATGCTTGTTTTTGCATGTAGTTGTTGCCTCTTCCTTTCTTCCTTCCTTACTAGAGTAGTTTATTTTTAAATGTCTTGCATGCAATTATTTATATGTCATCTAATCTAGTGAACCCCTTATTAGTGAATCCTATATAACTGTACATACATACTTACATGTGTTTATCTACAAATAAAACAACCAAAAAATATAATAATGAAATTATTAATGTTTTTGTTGCATGTAGTCAGACCATCATCTATTAAACATTTTATATTTAAGTAAATTAATAAAGAGCTTCAAGAGAGAGAGAAATCTATAATTTTATAAAGATTATAGAGTTTTTTTCCTTTCCTAGAGCCTCTTTGCTATTATTGAAACAATATCCACTTACTATTTGTAATCAAACAACATAAGTTGCTAACTAAATGTGTTTATTTGTTTCATTTGTTTCTTTTATTTTATTTTATTTACATACAACAAAACATCATCATGGTCATTTCCCTCGCTTCAATCATCCATCCTTATAATGAAAAAAAAAAAAAAATATCCCATCTTAAATATAAAAACCTTTAAACACAAAAATAACAAATAATTGAACCAAAAATCAATAAATTGCATAAAAATACCTCAAAAATACACAAAATTACCTGAAAATTTATGAAAATACCAAACAAAAAATCCTAAAAATACCAAATATATCATAAAAAATGCCAAAAAATAAATTAAAAATATCACCCATTAAAATATTGTATATCCACACAAAACAAAAAATCTCATTTGTGTTATGTCCAAAATTGTGTGCGTCCAAAAAAATATATAATGCTCGGCAATCAAACGTCTATCGTCAATCAATCAATCAATCATTTTATGTTCCTTTGCTAATTTGTTTTTTTTTTATTTTATATTCTTTAAATTCTATAAAACATAAAAATAAAAAATAAATCTCGTTTGTTGCTACTTTTCAAAACCAAATTGTTTGACTTTAACCGATCAAACCGATTTACCTACTAACAACACTAACATGCTTTAAAATGCCTCTTAAAAAAAAAAAAACTATCCCAATAAAAAAATCCCATCCTTCAATGAAAAACTACCAAAAAACATAAAAAAAACAATAGCCTGTTGAATCCTTGTCCGATGATTTCCTATTCCCAATGACCACATCCCGTTTGTCGTATGCATCAAGTCCCGAATCTGACTTGGAATTAAGTCCCGGGCCATCAACATCATTGTCGCTTGGCAATTTACCGCAATTGGTTAAAGCGAGCTCAGATCCATCGATTGCCACTAATCAGGATAACTTGGATAGGGATAGAGACATAATTGGTGAAGGATTGCCACCTCCATATACGGTAAGAGGCAAACACAAAGAAATTGGAAAAAAATATACCAACAACAACATATTAATAACTTTATCTCATCAAAATACAATACAATTAAAATTGTGTTTAATTGTTGCATGAAGGCTTCCACTAAAGAAAAGATAAATAATTAAAACAAAAACAAAAAAAATATATATATATTGTTATTAATCATGACTAGGAAAATCCTGAAAATATGTTTATCTCTATGTTACTAATATATTTCTTTCTTCACTTAAACTACACAAACATGCACACATATCCAACACACACACTCACACAACCTACGCTATCCAACTCCAATTCGACAAAAACTAAACCAAACACAGGTGCCCTATGAACATTGCATCAATGCCGGTGTTCCACCACCCTCGGCGACTCGTCGTCAGACTATTGACTCGAACAAGTATAGCATCTATGGCAGTCAACAGACCTCGGTCTCTGGACAACAGCAGCAGCAATCAACCGAACCCAATACGCCTGCCTCAACACGCCCACAATCATTATATGGCATTAATGCACCCGATCTACCGCCACGCATTGACCGTCAATCGAAACCAGGTGATGTTATACATGCAGCCACATCCGCAACAAATATGTCACGCAATGGCAGCAGCAGTGGTGGCGGCACTATAGGCCGTTCAGCGCAAGAAAGACTCTTTGGCAAAGCAATTGTCAATGATGATGTACAGGCTGAGTATATAACACGCAATGCCTTGCATGGTGTTGGTGTTGGTGGTATTGTTGGAGTTGTAGGCAACACCGATTCAATGGAACGTCAACAACATGCTTCATTAGAGCGACAGGCACGCTTAAATGCCGCCATGAGTAGTCCAGCACAGAATAAAATTAATGGTTCAACATATGATAGTGTATCCAGTTATGATTCATATAATAATGCCATGCAGAATCTAGCAGGTAGACTGGGGCCAAATGCGCCCGATGATCTCAAATCAGTGCCGAGTGCAAAGTAAGTACAATGATTCAGATAATGAAATCAAGTTCTTTGGCTAACATATATCCTATATGTATATAATTTTCAGTGGCGTTCGACCTTTGCCACCAGTAGGCATGAATAGTCAGACTGCAGATTATGCGCGACACGAGCATCGTGCCTTTGCCGGTGGTCCCAATGATTTGAATCGCCAAAGTAGCCCAGGACGACCACATTATCATGATATGAACTCAGGCCGTAATATAGGTAAATATGAAAATGAACGATATTCTTTTTAGACACAAGTTGAAATCCGAATAAAATGAAAATGAAATGAAAACTTCAGATTGGTTCAGCTAGGCGACCGAAATTCTTCTTTCAAAGGCCTCTACAGGGCAAAATCCTCTTCTATTTTTAATACAAAATTTAGTGACTTACACTAATTTCCTAATTCTTTTTTAGATCCACGCAGTGGTGCACCACAGCGTCCCTCAAATCTTGGTCTTGAAGGCAGTCCACGCAAAGCCTTGGTCGAAACAAAAACTGATTATGGCAAATATAGGTAAGAAATGAAATGAATAATCTATAAAATGTTAACCCTTAGTGTTCCTAGTGATCCCAAAAACGATTTCTAATATTCGAAAAGTTATTGAAAAACTTTTCTATTTCTTTTTTTTTTATGTTTTTCCAAACTTCTTGAACTTTGCATGCGAAATTTTTTAAAAACAACTTATAAAAATAAATGGCGTAACTATAAAACTCTTTACTTATGAAAATTCTTTGGGATTTTATACATCTCTATATGTTTGTCTAAATGTGCCCTAGACGTTACCATTTGCATTTACAACCCATGCACATGCATTCAGCATTTAATAATAATACATCACGTTGTTATGCACCAACGCCATCCTGTGTTGTGTCTATGCCTTCTTCATCTTGTGCCTATGGCAATTATTATCTGCCACCTGCGTCTGCATTTAATCAATTTGTTGTGTCCAATCTGCAGTCATGCATGAGTCCCATGCCCATGCCTGCTGCTGTTGTTCCAAACATTTATGATACGCTTGTCTAAAGTTTTCCATATATGTTTATATTTCGTCTTTATATCATTTCAACCCTCCAATCGTCTATCATTGTCCCACGACCCATCCACATACTTAAGTACAATAATGAAGATACTGCCATTTTGTGTGTGTAAATATCTGTAAAACCGTGCAATTTTTATGTTTAATAAATTATACAAAACGAAAAATTATATGAAACCATTTAAAATTTATTTAATAATTTTAAAATTCTGTTTAAAATTCTCTTTTTTATCATTTAATTGACTTATATTTTTGTCTTTTTTTTTTTATCGTGCTCTGTGTCTACCATTTACCATCGTCTATCACTACACATACTCACACAACTTCTCCAATTCATAAACATCTGCACATCAAAACACAAACCTCGAATCCTTCCAATGGATTCTCATCCTACATAGTCGTAACAACTCCGCCTCACAAGCTGATTACAGTAAGCTGCCGAAAAATCCTCATATGGTGGTGCCACCGCCCAACATGAATGGTAATAGCGGCACGCCTAGTAGTAATGGCAGTGCTGGTCCATTTAAACCTGTCCCACCACCTAAACCGAAGAACTACAGACCACCAGCGCAAGGCCCCAATGGACCAAATAGCATGTCTAATGAACGCTGGGAAAATGGGGTAAGTATTAGAAGTAAAAAAAAAATATGAGGAGTTACTATACGTTAATGTCAATTACAGGACTCTAGTTCGCCACGTTCACCACCAAATGGCTTCTATTATCCACCAACGCCCTCACATCATCATTATGGCCAACAGCAACAACCACAAACACCTGGTTCACCCCACCAAGGCTTACAACAACAGCCTACGTATGGCACAAATGGTGGTAACTATGGGCAGGCACCAGTAGCAGGTCAACCACAGCAGCAACAACAACAATATCCCAATGGTTACAATGGCAATAGTCATCATTATAATGGTGGCAGTGGAACAGGACCATATATAGCACCACATCGTGGCATGCCACCACCAATAGGTAAGATATATTGTAATTCAACTTACAAACCAGTAGACCCAAAGACCCCTAGGGGTTCACAGTTTTCCATAACCGGGTCTTTAGTTTACTTTGAAGTAAAAGGAGTCCTAAATTGTTGGTCTACAATTAGTATGAATGTTGTTTAATGGATCACTTATATCTATATGATCCATGAGATTACATAAATCAAGTATTAAGAAAGTGGTAAAAATCCAACTGTTTGGATAGGGCCACAGAAAAGAGGACAATGGATTAAGTTTGTGATTATTTTATTAGAAATCAATCTAAATGCCATATTTTTCATTCTTTTGAAGGCAATCTACCACCTCATACGCCTGAACGTCATGCATTGGATCTTGCTGGTAGTCGAGAACAACGTGGTTCCGCATTCGAATTATATCGTAAACCTCAAATAGGAGCTGCCGGGCACCATCATAACATGAGGTAAGTTGAAATTTTTCAATAATATTAACTTCACCCCGTCCCAAACTTTGGAAACAATTAAGCTCAAAAATCATACATAAAGAAACTTTGAAGCGTATGTCATTCCACTCAAAGAAAGTTCCATCCCAAAACAACAACCTTCCCCATTTATAAAAAAAAAAAAACAACAACAGCTCTCAACTTTTATTGTACTCGTAATCTATAAAAACAAAAAAATAAAATAAAAGAAAACTCTCTTATTTTGTGTTAACGAAAAATGTTTTAATTTTTGTTTAATTAAATTGTCGCTAAAAAAAAAAAATTAAATCAAATTCAATCAACTGATCAATCAATCATACATTTTGTCATTATATAATAAAATAAATTTTTAAATCATGCGGTTGCTGGTCACACATTTTTTGTATTTTTTATATTAAAAAATAAAATAAATCCATTTTAGCAGCAAAATTTGTATTTTTGAATTTAGACAAAAAAAAAAAAAAAAAAATACATAAATCTACTGCACAAATTGAAAAATTATTATCCAAAAAATTGAGAATTCTCTTAAAAAATATGTATCCTTTTTTTGTATTTTGCAATAACCACAAAATTATTAACATTAAAAAGAAAAAATGATGCTGATTATTAAATACCAAAAAATTTAAAATAAAAAAAAAAAAATAAAACAAAAAAAAAAAAAAATCAATGAAATTCATTTAAACGAAAATAAAACATTTTTCGGGTTAACTATTTATTTTCTACTTACTAAGTTCATCTTTCAAGAAAATTTGTATATTTTCTCAATCCTTTATCATTTTATTTCACACACTATTTCTCTCTGATCTCTCTACTGATCTGATCTACTTCTTAAAAATATATCAATCAATCATCATACAATTTCATTTAAGAAAAACATGCTTCAACATTGTGAACTCTGGTAAAATTCCTTCCTTTTTTGAAAACAATCGTTAATATCTCTAATTTTTTTTTAGTATGGTTTGTAACCCCCGGTTTTGGGTTTATATATATAAAAAAAAAAAAAAAAATAAATAATTTGAAAATCATACAAATATTGAAAACTAACAAAAACTATTCTTTTCTCCTAAGTAACTTAATAAAATAGTTTGTTAAACAAAAATGAAAAATATTTAATATTTAAAAAAAAAAAAACTTAGTAATGTAAAATGGTAAATGGTTTTCCTTCCTCTCTTGGTATTTAAATAATTACAGAAATGGTTTATTTGCAAAATAGTTTATATATTTCTTAAGAGATTTCTAAATTTTAGATGAAAAACATTTAATGATTATCAAGACAGAAGAGATAATTTCTCCTTGTGTGTTAGGACAATAAAAATATTGAAAATATATGTTGGGCGGCTATTTTTCAGAGATCCCCTCTATACTGAGTATATTCAAAAAAAACCAAACTTTTTCAAAAGGATATTATTTTTTAATTAAATTTCTACTTCCAAGTTTATCTTTATAACGATTTATATTATCTAAAAGTTCATGGCATTTTGGACACATTTCATAGAAAAATTAACTCTTTCAAAAGATCTTCGTTTTGAAATTCCATTAAAACAAAGTTCTATTGTAATTCAATATTCAAGATTTTGTTTTTTTAAATTTCCAAGTTAAATGTTTCACCATAAGATCCGAAATCTGGGTACCATCTAAACACTATGCATACTCTATCATTTTCTTGTTAGGAGTATTTTAGATTTCTTTAATTTGGATCATAAATTATGTTTTGCATCTCTTTCATTTCCTATCGAAAAAGTTTGTGTTGCTTTTATAGATTTCCTTTATATATGAAAACCTAGAGCTTCTCTCGCAAAACTTTAAGTTATCTTTAATATGCCTACCCACCCTAATGTCCAAATCTCTCTGTATGTATTGAAATTTCTTAGCGAAATGGAGCCATACGATCCTAGGTATGATGATTATTATTCAATGCCACCACCACCGCCACCAGGACATCCATCTAGCATGCGTTCACGTTCTGCGCCACGTTATCCAAATGAAAGGCCACCACATGCACAAGATCCCAATTATTATGATTATCCACCACCACAACAACAACAACTACAACATCATCAACAACAGCAACACCCACCACCACCCTTGCCACCAAACCAACAGTATTATGATGAGCATGGTATGGCATTAACGACACCACCACCATTGCCACCACCAAAGAAAAAGAAATCAGTGCTTAAGAGTCCTTTGACGGCCCTCAAGAATGCTTTGATGAAGACCACTAGGCCATTGCGCCGCATGAATAGCATGGTTGAACCGGAACGTAAGAGTAAAGGTCTAAGACGACAACACTCCATGCTTGAGCGCGGTATGCAGCGTCCTTATTATCCTGATGAGTATCCAACTTATCCAGCGGGCTTTGACGATCGACAATACGGACGCGGTGGTAGTGTACCAGGTAGACGTGGCGGCATGACGCCACATGAATATGATCAGTATTATCGCGGTCAACAATATGGTCCCCAATATGGGCCGCAAGATGTAATGAATAGCACTTACCAGAATTTAGAAAGTGAGGATATTTATGGCAATATTGGAGGTGGAGGAGGTACTACTCCACGGATGCATTACCAGCAACCGCAACAACAGCATCAGCGACAAGAGTCTTATAACAATAGTTATGGAGAAGTACAAGATGATCTTTATGCGAATCGCGCTTGCATTGATTTAGAACGGCGGCAAGCAGAAGCTGCCGCTAGCCGTAATGGCCGAAGAATAATAAGGCGTCATAGCAGTACCACAGCAGATCGCAATGGCGGTGTCCATAGGCGTCCGACAATGCTAGCAACCAGTCCGTGCTATGATCAGGCCGTCGGTGGTGAGGACATCTTCCTTAGCCAACAGAGTACGTATGCAGTAGACGGCATGGCTGCTCAACGTCGGGCACCGAGTTCAGAGGTAATGACACGCCGACGGTTCTATCCGGGTGCCGCAAATGAACAATTCGAAGAGCCTATATATCAGACACGACGTGATATGCAGCGCGAGATGCAACGTAATCACATCTATCAGTCAAAACGTGAAATGCAAGAGCGTATAACACAAGGTAAACGTGAAATGGAAAGGGAATTTAGTCCACAGAGTAGTAGCCAATCAGAGCGTAGCAATGATGACCGTTCAGAGCGTTCAGACCGTTCGGCAGAGGCGATCTATCAAAGTCGTCGTGAGTTAAAGGAGAGTGCTCTAAAGACACGCACCCAACTGCGTGAACAGATTTATCAGACACGACGTGAGGCGTTGGACAGCATGGCTGAGCCGATCTATGTTTCGAAACGAGATGTGGGTCGACCGGCGCCCATTTACGAGTCAAAAGAGGAAAGCATTTTACAATCGCGTGAAAATGAAACTGATGAAAAGAAGGAAGGCAAGGTCGAAGAGGAAGTGGAAGTGGAGATCAATCAAACAGAGGAGTCCTTAAGTCGTTCAGAATTGCAAAAATCTTCAGATACCGTAATTGAGAATACAAACAGCCAAAAGACGCCACTGACGCCAGTTGGACGTGCGCCCCTAGTGCAAGGTGAAGATGATGTTGATGATGAGGATGATGAGGACGATGTTCCTGAAGATGAATCCTCGACAGAAATGACCGAACAACCAACAGCGATTGAAAATGCCCAACACAATCAAGGCATGCTAGCGAATGAGACAACGGAAAATTTTTCAGATGAAGTCTTTGATGCTTTACCGCAAGCCATGTCTTCTCCCTTGAGTGGTGGATTGATTGTCGAAGGACCACCTATTGAACCACTTTCCCCACCTAAACCTACACTTCCATTAACGCCACGTTCAACACGTGCACCATTCCATATATCGAATATTCTAAAACGCACGGGACCACCACCAACGCCTCCAACAGCAGCAATTGGTGATAGTTGTACATCAATCGAAACTCAATATACATCTCAGGCCAGTCTACCCGTTGGGCCACCGGTTGCTACTAGCACCCCATTCAGTAGCAACATGTCATTACCCATAGCGGGTCCTGTGCCTACAAGAGCACCTGCTGCTGCATCTATTGCTTTCCCCAGTATGCCACGTGAGCCGACTACAACGCGCGGTGTTTTCGATTCAAATGGTGGTACACTTGCCGATAAAGTCTGGAATGTCTCCTTAGAAATACCACCTGGTGCTATAGCTGCTGGCGTAAGGCAGGAAATCTATTTTACCGTCAGTGATCCGCGCATGGGTCAAGCCGTGGGCGGACCACCGTTGGACATGGAAAACGGTTGGTTCTTCTCTAAAAAAAAAAAAAAAAAAACAAACACATATCTATAAATATTCTCTACTCACTCACAATTATTCACTCTTATTCTTTTATTTTTGTACTATAAAACTCAAAGCAAATCAATCAATTCTAATGTTTTTTTGTATCTTTAATAATCAAATCTGCTCGTTATCTGAAACTTTCGTTGTAATGCAAAGAAACCACGATTTTCTATATAATTTCGAAATTCAAAACTTTAATCTACACAAAATATTATATATACTTATAATTTTTAATACTATAGTTAAGTTTTATTTTGTGTTTTTCTTCTTGTGCCATGGAAATAGTTTCTTATTTTTGTTTACTAATCCTAAAATCTACTAATTTTGCGGTTTTATTCGTTTCATTTTTAGATTTACTAAAATGTAGTTATGATGTAATTAATTGTAGTTTGTAGACTTTGCATGTCCTTAACTCACTGATACTTACATACATATGTACATATATATTTTCTATTTCATGTTTTGCTATTCTCAAGATCTCATAAATCTCTTTTAGAAATCGTAATTTTAATCTGTACAACAATTTTGTTCTACTAAAAACTTATCCGAAATTGTATAGTCCTATAAATAATTAAAGGAAGAATCTATATAATTTCATGTTTCAAATCCTCTATAATCAGGCTAACCTTTGCAGTTGTTGTGTACAGACCCTGAATCCTGAAATCTCAAATCAATCTCAAGTAAATCAAATAACAAAATTGGGTTAATAGTTTTAGTTCTATTTATTAATTCTCAGATCTAGAATCCTAAAATTGAAATTCTTTAATGAAATTAATATTTTGATCCAAGATTTTCATTATTGTGTACTTCCAACTGTTTGTCTTTTTCAGTAACATTAGGGTCATATGGATTAGACACTTACAGTATTCATTATTTCAGTTTGACAACACAAAAAACAAAAAAGTTTTTCATATAATAACATGAATTTAAATTTTCTATGGGAGCTATACGATCCAGTGCATATATATATGTATAAATATATACTTTATGGGGTCTTCAAACTTCATAACAAACTTATTACATTTTTCACTGCGTAAAGAGTATAAATATTAATTAGATTGTTTTAAAATGGATTATACTTCATTCATGTTTCTTCAACTTAGATCTTTAATAACTTTTAGTAACCCATACCCAATAAAATACATATATCCTTTATTTCGAAGCCCCTTTCTTTATTTTTTTTTTTTGTGTCTTACATATCCAAATTTAAGATTTTTAATTTTGATTCTTTCTAATTTAGTTCATAAACCTACTAAAAGAATCCCTGGATTCCAGAGATTTCATTTATATATAAATACATTTTAAATCCCTTCTATAGTCTTAACTCTGAAACTTCTTGAAAAATGAAAATTTTAAACATATTACACACTTTTTGTAAACTTATTTTAAAAAACACGAACACATACACGAAAACCCACTTTTTGTAAATCATCATCTCATACATCATCCTGTGTAATAAATTTAACTAACGTGTGTTCAATATTTTCTTTTTAATAGGTGAAACCATGCTGTCACCTCTGGTCATGTGTGGACCACAAGGTCTTGAATTCCTTGTGCCTGTCACACTCAATATACCACATTGTGCCGGACGAACAGCCTCACTGGGTCTAGCAGTTAAGGCAACCGATAGCGAGAAGAATCTACACACCGAATGGGATAACATTGATCTGCCAAGTAATGCGGCAGCTCACACAGTTTCCGTTAAAGTCGATCATTTTTGAAGAGACGAGACGAGACGAGACATCTTAGATATTAAGAGTTATAGACGAACACAATTATACATACATATATACAATATTTATATTTATATTAAAAAGATTATTTAGATATTTTTGAAAAATTTATTCATTTTAAATTGTAAATATTTTTTTGAATATGCAATTTTTTATAAATTTGTTTTATAGTTTTAATATTTTTTATATAGCATATTTTATATTATATATACAATATTTATACTGATCGCTACATATATTTTTGAAAAAAAAAGAGGAAAAATGCATATTCCATGATTTTAGTAAAATAATATTAAAGAACCCACAATTTATTTAGAAGAGTTTCAAAGCAGTTTACCAAATCAAATTCAAGGCGTTCAATTTTATTAATTTAACAATTTTTTACTTTTGTGCCTTTAAAACGAAAATTATATAAAAAAAAACTGCTTTGATTCGAAAATTATACAATATTAAAAAATTATTTATAAAAAATTATTAGTAAAAACAAAACGAACGATTTATATATATAAATATATAATAGACCATTTCTTAGTTGACAAATAAAATGTGTATAATTAATTTTTGTATATAGTAAATAAGACTATTTTCAATATAAAAAAATAAATCCCATAACATTATTTTTTTTTTATGCATTTACTATAACATTTTTTTGTTTAAGCTTTTGGCTTTAATGTGTGTTTTGTTTTTCGCAGCATTAAAAATGTTTAAAAAAAAAAATTATTTTAAATTAAGTGCATTTTTTATTTAAAAAACAAAATATGAAATCCAAAAGAACAACCGCATTGTTAGAAGAAAGAAACAAATTGTGTAATGCATCATTATATAATAAATAAAAACAAAAGTATAAGAACAATTATTGTATATAAAAAAAATTTATAAACTTGAAATTATGTACGTGCAATATTTGTTAACGGGGGCACCCGTTAATCGGAGTCTTATTTAAACTAGACAGATTTTCCGGCTCCTGGGGTCGCAGTCTCACCTTAGCCTGTACACTAAAGTGCCTATTCTAGAAGGCAGATCTCAGTTCTGTGCAAAACGGTAAGTAACTTGAGTATTGAGATACTACAAAGAGAACCAGTCTGTGACTCTTAAGTAATATGAAAAGGTCCATTCTTTAGGGATGAGGTAAATAGAATATCAGATATAAAAAATAATAAATTGCAAAAACATACCAAAGACTTGGAAACAAGTTTGTACACATGATAGGCGCGATGGATCTTCTTCTTCAGTAATATCCATATGAACCGAAATGATCAGAAAACATGTTGTTAAATACTTGTATCAAATTTTTTTAAGCATGAAAACTTTTTTCTGAGCAAGTTTTTGAATACTCAGCTTAAATTCATTATTTTATAGAATCTGTATGAATTTACTGTGGAAGATTATATATTTATAAATAGAATAGCGTGTTATACTTTGCCCATAGCTGATCTAATTTTAAACCGACATGTGAAATTGTTCTGTTGTGCAGCTTTTGGAGGCAAGACTTTACTAATTTGATATCCATCATAATAAATAATTGAGGAAAATTGTCATAATTTTTTATGTGAAATTTTATTAAAACAAATTATAAATTTTTTTCTTTTCTTGTCTCCAATTTCAAACAATTTTTTTTTTTCTTTTTTACAATATTTATGAAAGATATAACATTTATGAAAAATTATAAAAATATATAAGATGAAACACAACACAGAGCGCTATAAAAACTGAATCTATCATCATCATTAATAATTAATAAATAATAATGCCATGTGGTGGCGGTGGTGGTAACACCAAATCACTAAGATCGAAGCAATGTGAGAAAATCTTTAACAAGTAATAATGAATAAAAGAGTTTGCCATAAATTATGGATACAATGATGTCCACTGGACACGTTCTGTTTGATTGAGACGTTCGAAGAATAATGGGAAATGTTCACTTGACATGAAATTCTGGAAAAATTTCGATAGACTCTCCTCCATGTCTTTGCCTTGGAATAGTGGATCATTTAGGAGTTCCTTAAGCATTTGATCATCTTCAGTGTGATCTTCCTCATCGTCAAAATAAATATCTGAGAGATAATTAGGTTTTGTAGGTGAACAATTCTTATCTGAAGAACTATCCTCATCATCTTCATCATCGGAATCGGTTTCTTCAGCATTTGTCTTAATCTCTTCAAATTCGCTAACTCAACAATAAGAAGCTTAAAGATTTTCACTAACGCTGGAACAGTTTGCCAATTCTGACTCTGACCGTTGCCGCCTTGAGAACGTGTACGAACACCAGAACTGCTGCCACAAGCAATGTCGCCTTCAAGCGGTTCTTTGATTGTTACAGATGTAAGTCGATTGTCTTGGGTGGTGACTCCATACTCAAAGAGTTTGCATAAAGCCATGGTAGTAACCTGCAGAAAGTAATTTGTAATATGAAATTGGTGTAATCGTTGAAGTTGTAGTTAGTACTCGCCCTACGCTCATATGAACCAAAGAATGACGATTGCTTTGATAGCCAAATGCTTAGGACATACTGCAATGCAGTTTCCCCAGTGGGACCAGGCACCGTCGACAAGAAATTGAGTGCT
This sequence comes from Amiota minor, assembly GCA_037043295.1. Classification (NCBI taxonomy): domain Eukaryota; kingdom Metazoa; phylum Arthropoda; class Insecta; order Diptera; family Drosophilidae; genus Amiota; species Amiota minor. The sequence goes on from JBAMAW010000058.1 coordinate 728,959, forward strand.
GCATCCATTTGTATTAGAAACAGATGAGCAAATATCACAACTAAACTCATGACCACCTTCAATGTCGTTACTAATTGCATTTTGCTTATCACCGCCTTCAGCAACATATCAATATTGGAGCCAAACATATTTGCCATCTTGGTGATAATTGTAATCACAAGACGTCCCACTTGACCAGCTGTCATTTCACTATTCATGGGATTCAATAGCATTATGGTGATTTCCAGGACATGTTTAAGGCCTTCACCATTTTTGAAGTTGAAAATCTGTTCCGGTGAGAGATAAATAAAGGCACGTATACATTCGCCACCTGAAACCATCACGGCATGATCTTCGCTACGTTGAACGCAATTTATGACAGCTGTGAATGATGACTCAAAGAGACTCTCTGTCAATGGTGTTTGTGAGTAACGGATAATGTTTGTCAATACATCAAGAGCAATATCTTGCTTGGCAGCATTAGCTTGATGATGAGCTTCGAGTGACAATATTTGTACAATGGTTGGTATGAATTTCTCTTGTAATGGTTGCAGGCAGCGTGTCTGTTGGCATAAGGACTTCACAACTTCCTGTACAGATTCTATGATGAATGGATCTTCCGGGTATTTTAGAAACACAGCCAGAATCAAAGGTATAATCTTCTCGTGTGCGGAATATGTAAAGTCATTATCATACTAAATTATAGGAGTGTATTAATATAGCCTCAAGTATGTCAAACAAATCTTTATCATAGACTTACCGTAACAATAGCAGTGAGTGACTCAAGTAACATAGAAAGTACAGAACTCTTACAACCGGGTATGACACTAATGATGCCATCTAAGAAACCACCCAGTTTTGCTATAATCAATGCACGTTTTTCGCCCTCCGTACTTTTATGCACTTGCAAGAAACCATGTATGGCACTAGAAGTAGATTTATCAACAATATTCATATTTAATAACTAAATATCTTAACTCACCGCACGGCACTTATGCGCAAAGCAATAGCTTTATCTATTGCAAGACTACACTCTGTAACATCCAAGATTTCCTTAAACATTTGTGGATTATATAAATCTGAGTAGGAGAAAGTGCTCAAGGTCCAAAGGGCACGTCCTATTAAATGCGGAGCCTCATGATGATTGAGAGAATTACGTACAATTGTTAAATAGTTTAACAAATCGAATTTCGCTTTGTTTGCGAATATCACATTACGGAAGATGTGCACGGCAACCATACAGGATTCCTGGATCTTCCACCAATTTACATTTCCAGCAGTTTTCTCTGCTTCCGCTACAGTGAAATGACGCAGTAGAGCATCTTGTAGATAGGGCAAAGCCTTGCCTTCATATTCTTCTTCAATAGCCTATAATATAAAGCAACACACATGAGATCATTATAAAGTATTGATTATATAGTTATATACCACTAGCACATCCTGGCCACACATGCGTATGGTTAGTTCAACACCAGCATCATCTTCGTCTTCAACAAATTTATCTGGATCCTCAAGCCAATTCTCAATTTGCTCGACAGGCACTTGTATATAGACTATGGTTATATAGATCAAATCGGTCAATACAGTTTTGATATGATTACGCAGTTTGCCAGTGGTGATGACACAATTAATGAACTCAAGTATTTGTATGATCATCGTTTGGAAATTGGTTGCCTCATCATCGTCTTCATTATCACCACTAGGAAAAGGACTCGGTTCAATTTGATTGACCGTCACCTTTACGTAGATCTCAGCGACTTGTGTCAGCAGTTGCCATATAATTGGTAAAATCTTTGACATATAAGGCTGAATGTACTTGGGCAACTCGGATACGAGGAAACTAAGCACTGAAATTAAGAGTTAAAATAGAAACGCACCATTAAAAAAAGTATAATAAGAACTCACCTTTGATAATTTCAGTACGTAGCAGAAAGTTGGAACCCGTTCCACTGTTCATACTTAAGTAATGTATTAGCTTTTCCATGAAACTCGATAATATTGAATTCATCATGGTGGCCAGTTCCTTTTTATCGAATATCAAAGCACTGATTGACATGAATAATGATTTAAGAATCTTTATAGCTGAGACACGAGTTTTAATGCTATAATTATTCTCCGATTCGAAAATGCGATACACCTCGGAGATAATAATTGGTCCCAGCTCCTTGATTTGATTGTAATTGTAAGAGAAATCAGTCAATATTTGCATAGCGCCATGTATGGAATCCTCATTACCACCCAGACACTTCACAATGATATCAAATAAATCTGTCCAAGCTGTAGGATAATCTGTCGACGCAATGGTTGAGATTGTATGCGCCACCGAGGAACGTATCTTTGAATTGGGATCGTATAAGCCATTTGGCAATATATTCCTTATGGTGCGCTTAGCTTGATCTGTTGCAATGCCACGCGGATCATTGCGCTCACCATCATCGTTGAACTCATTCCAATGATTCTCGACATAGCGCGTTAGCATAATACAAGCAATTTGACGCAGTGGCAAATCAAACGATTGATTCATTATCAATTCAGACAAATAGACGCCATAGCCTACAGGATTGATAATGATAGGTTAAGTGATCATTTCGACACACCCACAAACAAACACACACATGTCATTATTACCTTCTGTGAATTCGAGCTGCTTCATGCGCCTTTCAGCCGCCTGCAAAACCGCCGTATCGCTGCTGAGTAGATTCTGTAATTCCTCCAAGAGGACTTGCTTCACGGATTCGGAATCACTTTGAAATGCCAGCGACATGATGGTGTAGCAATTTGTGGTGGATTTACGTTAATGCGTCGTCGAAATCAGTCAAATGAAATTAAGCGCGAATATCGCCGGCCCAATTCGCATGGCGGTTCGATAACGGAATGGGTTTGCAGTGCCACAGAGTTGCCACATGTGAAAATAAAATTTATTAATTCATTAGTATTTCTTTGAAAGTAATAATTATTTTTAATTTTACTTAAAAGCATTATTCAATTCAACGGAAAATTGTGAGTAAAATTAGCATTTTAAAATTGCATAATCACAGTGAATAATAAATGAGAAATGTTATCGATGAGAATGTCATCGGATTTATCGAAATCGTACGCGCTATGAATTGCTTCGCTAATTGGAATTTAAGTAAAATATCAAGTAGATAAAAAATATAAAAGAAGAAATTGTATTTATATAGAAATCGTATATTACGTATTACGGAAATTGTGTTAATATCTGTAAATTTATGCAAATCAAAAGAAAACCAAAACTTTGCAAACATATTGTGAGTGGTGCCAAGTAAAAGAAGTGCCAAGAGCAAGAGATGCCAAGTGCAAGGGATGCCAATTGTGTGAGTGTTTCCAAGTGAGTGACATGCCACTTGCGAAAGCTTTTTTGTAATATTGAGAATGAGATGGTAAATGCGAGTAGTTTTACTAAAAAAAAGGTGAAAGAGGAAGAGTTTAGTGTGTGTTCGCGATTTTTGATTTAACTGTTATGTGTATTTTACAAAGAAGAAATGAATAAATAAAGAAACGAGGTAAAGTAATAATCTTATAATTTTATTGTTGTGTGAATAATCAAATTTTTATAATTTGGTTTTTTTTTATGCATGAATGTGATAAATTTGTGTAACAAAATGTCAGTTGTTGGAACTGTACTAAAAATTAGCTGAAAGAAGAAGACTTTCGTGCATTCGAGCTCTTGATTTGATATGCAAAGAAATTAATAAACAAACAAGGTTAGTTAAGAATCTTCTATTTTCATTGTTATTGTTTATAAACAAAATTTTTTTAATTTCATTAGATTGGTTTTTTTTTTTTTTTTTCTTGTTCTTCTCTCTCTGTCTCTCATGCACATTTATCATAATTGGCCACTAATTTTCTATATAATTGTGCAATACGCGAACTCTTTTGACAAACTGTGCCTCCGCCACGTACGATTTGATGTTGCTGGCGATTGATATCCCCAACGCAAGTCCAATCGGCACCTCCAATACGCCAACGGAAGATTTTCACGCCAGTTTCTTGAGACACAGCCCACTTGGAGTGATCACTAGTTGTTTTGAAATCCACTTGAAAATCTGTTGATTTGATTTCACCAACATTGAAGACTCTATACAGAATGAAGAAGTAATGTCAAAAAATAGTTCATTTCCTTTTTATTATCATATACAAAACTTACTTGTCATCCAATGCACAACTATTGGGTAAATTGCCTTCACCATGTCGCCAGGTTTCCACCAATAAGTTCACATCTAAAGTGGGAGCGACAAAATCAGCATACAATTCTTCTTGGGCACGTCCACTTTTGCCGAACGCCTTAAATGTCTTGCCACCTAGGGTGGGAAGCTCTATAACCTTGTCGAAAGGTGGCGATGTGCGCCATTGTCCACGCAGAGCTCGTTTCAAATTGAGAAATTCTGTATCACTAGCGGCAAGCAGCAAGGGCTCACGTTTATAATAGAAATGTGGTTCATTGTAGATCAAAAGTGCACCCACTTTATCGATGCCTATGGCATCCAGTGTCATGCATAGTAAACTTTGGGCATACATTGCACCAGTTGGTGGGTACTCATAGTTTGGTATGGTTGGGAATTTCGGCACTGAATGCACTAACCAAATGCCAGTTGTGCCATCAGTGGCCACAACACCTTTGGCATGGCCCCCATTCATGCTGACTGTGCCATTGGGAAACTCATCATTGTAGGCAGCTAGCAAAATGCGTTGATCGGCATAAATGGGGTTTAGAGTCTGAGCGGTGAGTGAGTCCGATTCACTAATTCGTGTCTTTGATAATTGCCAATCATCATAGCTGGCACTGGTCACATACAAATAGTTTAAACCTTTCGGTTCAGCAGTGTCAGCAGTGCCATAGTTTTTGGGTAGTTTATACATGTACCACCTAAAATCATACAATATAATTTAGATGTAAGTTTCATCCTGTTGAGAACCAACTCACCAATCCACATTGTTGCCTTGCTCATCTTTACACGAAACTCCAGCTGCACTTGATTGTTGCGCCTTGGTTTGAATTCCAAAGCCCGCAATCAGAAAAATTGCTAAAGCCAAAAGCATTTTGTTAATCAATACAATTTTATGTGTTCGTCTTTGTTGGTGTCTGAAACGAAACTAAACGCTAAACTGCCGCGTCTGGCAATTATTCTATAGAAGCAGTGAAGTGCGGCTTGAGTCATGTTTATGTCCAAAAAACTGGGTGACTCAATTGTTTGTTAGAATTTGTTTATCGCAAAAGGTCAAATGATTATCGTATTCATTTTGTTACAAAGTGATGTCTCATTGCTTTTCATTATTTGCGTATTGTGATCCATTTTATGCTCCTTGTATATATAGAGTATGTAATTGAAGACCCTGTATTCGAAATTCTTCTTATCTATCTATTGAATTTCAGCATTGTTTACTTGTTTAAGCAGATTCAGTATGTACGAGTCTAATCATGTGTATGTACCGATGATATTTACTTAGGATGTTTATTTTTGCATTTTGTTGTACACATTTATTTATATTGATAAAAATGCTCTCGAGGTTATTTAATACTTTTCATTTCATATGGTTTACATATATTTTTATTGAAGCATATTTACTTTCATCATGTGTTAGTTGTTGGTATTGATAAGAAATCGTTCTGGAGTCTTATTTAAATATATTTAAATAAATGTGCATCAATATAGTAAAATTTGAAAGATAATTGTAAGATAAAGAAATTATCCTGAAGTTGCAGTCATCACGAAATGCTGATTAAATCAAAGACTATGAATGTACATACAATAGACCATTAAGAAATTGTCTCAATGTTCCAACAACAATTGCAAGGAATTTTGTTGTTGGAAACCACATACACATAAACACATAAATGTTTGCAATGTCAAAAATAGCAGTCAAACTTCACTTTAACAGTAAATTTAAACGGTAAAGAAATGTATATCGAAAAAAATAAAAACGCAATAATGGAAAAATATAAAAAATGCCAGGCCAAAGAATTGATGATCGTGTCATTGAACTAATTTATTTTAATTATTATAAAGCAAAACTGTTAAAGAATTGTCAGAAATGTTCTCTGCCAAATTAAGAACCGTTTATAATATAAAATATCGCGAAGAGAAAGAAAATAGCTTATGTTTAAACACTTCTCCAGGTCGGCCAAGAAAATTGTCAACAAGGACAGAATCACATAGTCTTAGAGATCTTCACAATAATCCACGATCAACCAATCGATCAAGGGCTATATCCTTGAAAAATTAATATGGGTTAGATGACTCCTCTGAAACCATTCGACGACTATTGAAAAGAAACGAATACTCAGTCAGAGTAGCGCGTCGAAAGCCATTGCTTTCTTCACAAAATATTTTAAAGAGTCTGACTTTTGCTTCTGAAAACATTTCTCAGCCCCTAGTGTATTGGAGCGGGGTTATATTCTGTGACGAGACAAAAATAATGCTTCACCAAAATGATGGTCCCCATAGAGTTTGATGGAAACCCAATACAGCGTCCCAAGAGAAAAATGTTATACCAACAATAAAATTAGGCAAATTGTCAGTGATGGTATGGGGTTATATATCCATGCAATGTATTGGGGAATTAAGAGTATTCACTGATATTTTGAATAAAGAGCTTTATTTGGATATTCTAAAAAAAGAATTGATGGCCAGTGCTCAAAAGTTTGGAATGGAAAATCCACAAAGACCTGGAAAAATGAATTTCAAATTATATCAGGACAACGACCCCAAACATAAGTCCCTATTGTGCAAAACATGGCTGCTATATAACTGCACCAAAGTCCTCGATGCACCTCCACAGAGCCCTTATTGCAACCCAATTGAACATTTGTGGGCTCACTTGAACAAAAAGGTAGCACAACGGGCGCCAAAGGGAAAAGCTGACCTGATCAGGATTATAAATGAGGAATGGCAGAAAATACCTCAGGAATACGACGTACGACAATTAATTGGATCAATGCAAAGAAGACTTCAAGCTGTTATTCAAAATCAAGCTGAAAATAGGTTTTTTCTAATTACATTTCTACGTTGTATGCATTTTGCAAACATTTATGTGTTTATGTGTATATGTTCCAGTCTTACTAACTTAGGATTCCAAAAAACAAAAATGAGAATGCAAAGTTGTAGTTGATAAGTTCCCTGTCTAATAAAGAAAACACAACTTTTCCGGTTATATTCTTTTAGATTCAATGCATTTAGTCCAACGTTTTTCCAAAGTTTTTTTTCTTTTTCAAATAAAAGGTTTTCTCAAGATTCTCAAAACAGGCGTTTGTTGCGGCGATCAGTCCCTCAAATCAAATCAGCATTTCTTTAGGTCTGCGATCAGGTTAAGACTTGTCATACGGTGCATCACTTTCTTTCTTTGCATTGCCTCTTTGAAACAGATCATGGAGCATGTAGTGATCGCTATTGACTTGCCTTTTTCAAGAAATTCGTTAAACAAAATACTGTACGCATCCCAAAACATGGGCACTATAATGTTGCAAACACTCTGTTGAATTTTTGCCCTCTTTAGACAAGGTTCACCAGCTGCTGTTCACTCAGCTGACTGCCAATTTGATTTTGGCACGGGATGGATCTAAGTTTTATCCATCGTTACGAATCAAAGCAAAATGTCTTTTTTATTCACCGAAGCAGCTCCAACTAGTTCTAGGAATCATCAACTCTTTGTTGTTTTTGGTCCACTGTTAACATACACGCGAATGCCACATCGAAAACAGCTTTCTCATAGACAAATGCTCATGCAAAACAAAGCCTAGATGATCCTTGGATATAAGTATGTGCGATGTTAGTTATCTCCTGGAACTACACTTTGAGGCTTGTCAAAACGATTTTGTGGATTTTTTTTTTTTGATATTGTCTGGTAACATCAGCCTTTTTGGGCGACCAGATCGTGGCACATCATCGGTATTCATAGCAATTCAGTCAATAATGTTCGATTTTCTTGGTGACATAAGATTTATGCTAGAATTTGTATTACTCAAAACTGAACCATATACAATATACTTAACCGATTTATCTGTATACTTACTTTACTTTCTCAATCTAATGATGAACTATAGGTTTGTTAGGAATCATAGCCAGTAATAAGACCAGTTCACTTAGGACATTAGGGACTCGTTGTCTTGACACTGACACAGTGAATACTATTTAGTGGGAATCCAACCTGAACAGTTCAGAATAACTAAGAGCATGTTTAATACCGTTTTAATCTACTTATATACTTTTTTTTTGTGGTCGAAGGTTGCTGTATACAATACAATAATTTTGATTTAGACACAAAACAGAGAAAATCATATTCCAAATGATTGCGGAGAACACTGCGTTTATTTCTGTTGAAGATCATATTCCAAATAAAAATATTTATTTATTTATTAGAACTTAGATTATAATTATAAATTATAACCTAGTATTTATTATGAGCAATAGTGACAGAGGCCTTCAGCTCAGGGGAAAGTTAAGAAGGAAAGGAGGAAATTAGAAAAGTGCAGGACCAGACTTGCCTTGAGCGGGAATCGAACCCACGACTCTTGGGATGTCAGCCAGCGCACTAACCTCTGGGCCAACGAGCCAGTCCCAAATAAAAATATAAATAGATTAAATTCTATAAGATCAGACGTGCGATCATGTTTGCTGTTCCAAAATAAGCCATTTTTATAAGGATAGTCATGGGAAAGTATCTAATCATTTCTCAATAAACCATAGAACTTTACTCACATAGCCATTTTAACTAACCATGATGGATTTACTTCTACATCTGTGTGTAAAAGATACTTCAATTTTGAACACCTTATATAAAAAGTAGGATCGATCGGATAAATTGATAAATTGATATTGCTGTCACATAAACCTTTCAGTCCTTGTATGGAAATATTGTATCTCCCTTTTCTTAAGATAATCTTTTATATTCAATAATCCTTGAAATAAAACTCCAAAATTTTTACAATTACACAAAACAATCTTTAAATTTTTTATTTATTAATTTATCATTTCTTTTTTTTTTGTTGTTCTTCTTGTTGATGTTGTTTTTATTCTTCTTCTACTCTTGCTTCTCTCTCTTTTGTCACAATATTCGCCGCAATTATTTATGTGTAAAATTTGTTCTTAATATTTTTATTTCTTCATCATCACCCTCTTACTACTTTTGCACGCTTTACAGAGATATTGTAATTTTCCTATAGCATACACTATTTCTTTTGCAAAATTTCAATGCCAAAAGAGATTTTCGTTCTTTTTATTTATTATTTATTATTTCTTCATCATTTTGAATTTATTAAAATTCTTTTGCTTGCAACTTGTTGGTTTTTTTCTTTTTTTTTGTATTATTTTTATTTATTTATATATAATAAATTATGTATGTATAATAATTGTAATTGTGTTGTTGTCAACGCATATTAATTACAAGAGCTCAGAGAGTAGACGCCGATGATGTTGTTTTCATTTTCGTTTTCATTTTCATGTTCATCATGATGCTGTTTTTGTAATTCTTATTTTCTGCAATTTTTTATTTATTTATTTAATTTAATAATTTTATTAATTAATTGCACTGTTTACTGTTTTGAATAAATATCAAATTAATAATTTATTTATTTATGCATAAAATTTATTGTAAACTTTGCTGGTCATAGTTTATTTTATTCTTAATTTCAGATTCAATTTTGTCATTTTCTTGTTTGCCAATTATTTGTTTTTTTTTTTGTTTAATTAATTTTTTATTTATTTTGTTTTTTTTTTTGTTTTTATTACTGAATGCAACAATACGTTTAAACTCACAATACAATATTTTTGCTAAATATTTATATGATTAATTTTTTTTTTGTTTGTTTTAATTATATTTATATATACGTTAATATTTTGTTAAGTTTTTATTTTATTTTAATGTTTTTTAAATTAATTTTTTGTATAAAGAACAAGGCTGTTATATAATTACTTTTTTAGACGAAATATTAAATTTTTTTTTTTGGAAAATGAAGAGAGTTTAAAAATTTTTTGTTTCATTTAAAAAAATTTAAATAAAATTAGAAATCAAATAAATTTTATATGCTTATTGTTTTTTTGTTTTAATAAAATGAGCGCAAAAAACATGAAGTCTTTATAAAATACATATATAATTATATATATTTAATAATAATAATAATAATAATTTTATTTATTATTTTTAAAAATTTATGTAAATATGTTTTTGTTATTAATATTCATAATTTTTTTTTTTTAAATTTTTTTATTTGTATTTCTTTGTTTTTTTTCTTCATTATAAATAACTTGCTATAATTAATAGTCATAATATTTTTATTTATTTATTTTTGTAATTTTCATTAAATAAAATTTTTTCTATTTTGTAATTTGTTATTAATTATTAATTTTATCTTATATTTGTTTTTTTTTTTGCTTTAAAATTCCGCATATATATTTATTTATTTTTTTTTTTTAATATTTTTTTGTTTTATGTATAATCAATCGGGCACGATTTTGATATGTTTTGAATTTTCATCTTCATTAACCATTCTTTCTTTTCATTTCCTTTCATTTTATCAATTACTTTCACTTGTTGTTGTTGTTGTTGTTGTTGTTGTTGTTGATATAATTCTCATCATAATTTTTATATTATGAAAACTTCTTGTTTGCTTGTTGTTTTTATACATATTAATTTATATTTTATATTGTAATTTATAAATTTGTTATTTGTTATTTGTTGCATTGGCAAAAAAGTTATTGCTCTTTCACAAGGCAAGGAGTTTTTTGCCAATCCAATAATTTATATATGTTTTTAGTAATATTAAATATTTATAATATCAATTTTACTACTTATATTTATTTAACAAATTTACACATTTTATATTCATTTATTTATTTCTTTATGTCTTCATTTATGATTCGCAAACTCGAAGCATTTTTCTTAATATTTTTTTTTTATTTGTAGTAATTTTTGTTTTCTGTTCTTTAAAAATGGTTTTATTTTTTGTATACATTTATATAATGTTGATTTTTTTTTTTTATTTTCATTAATTTTTGTAGCTTAATGATATTATGTTTTTTAATGTATAGTTTTTTAGTAAATGTTTGTCTATGTATATATTTGTTTTTTGTTCTTTATGTTGTTGTATAGTTTGATGCAAAAATGTTCCACTAATTTAAAATTCGTTTCTTTAAGGTTTTTTTTATTTTTTTTTTTTCTTATTCTGTCATAAAATTTTTATTATTATTTCACCATATAATAATAATTAAAGGATAAAATGAATAATTGGAAATTATGAACGCATGAAATTATGTGTACAATAAAAAAATTATAATAAATTTAAATAGAATATCTTAAAGAACAAAATTATATTAAGAAAATTGCCTATTGTTCCATGATTTGACTCTATTGTCTATTTGATGCAAGTAACAATAACAGATCTAAAATACCAATAAGGAATATCTTTGCAATAAACCTCGTAGACTAGCATATTCAGATCTGAGACTATCATATTAAAAGTTTGTTACACTACGTCGGATTCTTTGTGTCAGTATCAGAACCGGTGAATACGTCAGTCAGTATGCAAATAATTGTAATAATTAGTACTTTGAATAAATACCAGAAGTACTTTAGATATATAATTCCGGCACCATTACGAGATAAATACATTCATACAATACTTTTAAGACTTAAATAAATCATATTTTTGACTATTTTTGTTGGTACTTGTCCAAGAACTATGCGTTCTTCAAAAACACAAGTTTGAGTCAATAACAGTTTATAGTTCTAACTATAATTAATTTCTTCTAAAATTCTAAATTCTTCTAAATTTCTAGGTTGGTTTTTTTTTTACCAACAGGGAAACATATTTAGAAAGGCCGGTGTTTATACTCTTCACGCTGTGAACATAAGACCCCCATAATGTATGTATATTCTTGATCAGCTTGACGAGACGAGTTGATTAAGCCATGTCCGTCTGACCGTCTGTATGTACAAAACTAGTCCTCATTTAAAACCAAATTCAAATTTAGATTCTTATTAGAATAACTTTTTTGCTATTTGTATTATCAAACTGAATTTTGGACATTATAAATTCTCATCCTATCTCCACCAACCATGAATGGATTACTGAATCGTACAGTTCCTATACAAACCTATATTCAAATTATAGTTCTTACTACAAAATTTTCCTTTTTTTTTTTTTGTTCCTTTTTGTGTGTTATCGAACTGAAATTTCGATGCTATAAGCAGTAAAAAGTAAATTTAAGATTACTGGTTCGTATAGGTCCCATACAAATAAATAGTCGACGTTAACTTTCTTTATTCTTATTTTTTCTTTTACCAAAAGTACCTCAAATATTATCTAGTACTTTTTGCTTCGTAGTAGTGCCACTGAAACCTTTCCAAGTCAAGTCATTGTGGAGATCAAGACTTGTTGCGCGGAGGAATAACTAAAAAAAGAAAATTTGAAAAGAAAAAAGAAAACAAAATAAAATTATATAATTTTTTTTAACGAACAAAATTTATTTTCTCTTTGTTTTTTTTTTTTTTTTGAATTATTAAACATATTAATACCGTTTGATTAAAAATTGCTACAAATACTAAAGCAAAAAGCTACATAAAGAGAATAGAGAGTTAAAGAGAAACACATAAATTACTTAAATTTTAGTACAAAATTAATTAATTAATCATATTATTGTATATTATATATATATATAAAAATATGTAATGTAATAATGATAGAATTGTTTATTTTATAAAATTAATTGTTTAATTTAACAAAATTTTATTTAAATGAAGGCAATAATAAGGCGCAATTAATTAATTATATATAAATATATATATATAAAAAAATAAAATAATAATAATAAAGACAACAAAAATTATTTGCTTTTAAGGTATACAAAGTAAAGAGAGAAAATCCATTGATTTTGTCATGTTGAAAAATTATGTAAACTATGATTTTTTATTTATTATTGTATATGGTTTAATAATAAAGTTAGGTTAGGTTAGGTTAGAGGCTACTGAGTAAAACTGCAACAAACATAATATTTCCAACAAACTCGATTGAAATACTCGATTTCTTGAATACAAGCAAATAGTAGAGATTATGTTTAAATTTTTGGAAATAAAACCATAAGTCGTTCCGAAATTTGTGTCAGTTTTTCTCAGCAACACCCTTTATAATGATTATGCTAATATATACTTTTGGTTATTATTTTCATTTCCTTTCTTTTAATAATTTAATTTATTTTATTTTTTATTTTCATGTAAAATGTATGTATGCTTATTTATGCATTTAAAGTTATTCCCTAAATGTATGCAATATTGTTTAAATTTAATATTATTATTTATTTATTATATTTATTCACGGTAAATTGCTATTTATTTGTATTCGTTTTAATATTTTGTTTTTTGTTTTTGCTTTTGTTTTTTGGTAACTGTTTCACATTTTTTTTTTTAGTGATAATCATTTAATTTTTGTTTTACATTTATTATTCATAATTAAATCAAATGATTCTTGTATTTATTATATATATATTTTTTAAAATGTTTGTTTTTTTTTGTTTTGTATAATGTTTTTGTTTTTTAATTTTGCTGATATGTATTTGTTGTTGTTGCGTTAGTTGAAATATTCATGTTTTTTTGTTTATAATTTTATAATTTTTTGTTTGTTTATAAATTGTTAAATAATGTTCCCATAATTCATATCGTTTAGTTTTTGCTATATTTATATATATATGTATTTTTATTTTATAATAATAATAACTAAACTTTCTAGCAAGTTTTATAAATGTTCTTGCGGCTTCTTGTTTTTGTTGTTGTTGATTTTGTTTCTACTGTTGTTGTAGTTATACACTGCATATGAAATAAGATGAAATAATAAAGAAAAAAAAAAAAAATAATTATAAATAAATTATGAAATTTTTTAAACGGGAATTTACTTCTCAGAATAAATAAATTATCAATTCAAAGAAGAATTAAATGTCTCAGAAAGAGGATAAGGATTATTTAGGAAACTGTTTAGGTAATATTTACTATTCACTGGGAAATGATGTAATGATGTGATAAATTCCTTTAAAAAACAATTCATTTTCTTTTATATTTCGAATTATTATTTTTATATATTGCAGTGTACACTACTTCAATGTCTTTATGTTCGCTTAACAGTTTTGGTTTTAAAATTTTTATTATTACATTTAAATAAATTATTAGCATCTATGCTTTTATTTTTCTTCATTTGAAAAAATAAATAAACAAATAAAAAAAAAAAAATAAGAATAGCAGAGAATATTTCTTTTTGAATGAAATAATATATTAAAAAATATATTGTGTTTCGCAAGCGCCACGCTTAAGAGAATTAATAATTTCATTTTCATTTAGTTCTTTAGTTAATAATAATAATAATTGTTTTTAATGTTTTATATATATTTTTTTTTATTTATAAACAAATTGCTTTTTGTTCATTATCTTTAAATTTATTCAAAGTTTTTGTTTTCAATTTCTCATTTACATACACATATTTAAATATACATAAATTTTTGACTGCTTTAAAACTTACGAAAGTTAAATTACTTGATTTTCCTTTATATAAAATAAAATTTTCGAAAATATTTTTTATATTATTTTCTATATATTTTTTTTTTTTTAGTTTTTAGTTAAATAGGCTAGAATTTAATTTAATAATAAAGGCGCAATTTTATGATATGCATTAGTATTTTATTTTTATAATTATGTTATATATATTTGTTGTATATTTTTAGATTGCTGAGCGCTTGCGAAATTTTTATGTTTATATAATTTTGTTATTAAACCAAAAGAAATTCAAAAATATAAAAAATTATATAAATATTTTGTTTTATAATTTTTTTTTTTTTAACTTTAGAATCGGCAAAATATTATTTGGACGGAATATATATATTTATTTATATATATTTATATGATTTTATATATATTTTTTTTTTGTAACTTAAGAATAAAAATAATAATACAAAACTGATTCTTTTTATTCTCATTTAATTTTAAATTAAACAAATTACAACAAACAAAATTGATTTAATAATAATAAATTAGTTTAACTGATAACTTTGGGTCTGTCTAGTGTTTTATCTAGACTGGACTGGCAAGAAAATGTATTCGTTTGTTTTTCCATTGGTATGAATTTTTGCCACCAGTCTAATCTATAGATTCTCTAGTATAGTTTAGTAATATTTTATATTTTTCTGCATATTGTCAAATGCCCTTTACATTTATGAAGTCAATATTGGAATAGAATATTTTGAATATACAATAATTTAATGAAAGATATATAGGTACATTCTAATAAGATCATGTTAGACCGATAGTTTAGATTGTTTGGACTAATCTTGTAGAGAGTTGAAAGACTCATCTCAACATGTGTTTTTGAATCTAAATCTTGTTTTCGAGACATCAAGACAAGACATGGGTTTTTTTTTTGGTTCAGTTAAGTTTTGTCAGAGTAAAAGGCATTGAATCTTCGATGCAACCGAAGTTTTTACATATTTTATTGATTCATGATTTTATTTTAATTTTTGTTTTCTTGTTTATATAATTTATTTTTTTTTTTTCTAAAAATTTCAAATATGCCTTTGGTATGTCTAGTTTTTTAAACTAAGTAAGAATGCGTATTTGTTTTTGTTTTTTTCTTTTCTGTTGTTCTTCTTGTTGTTAATGTTGATTGTTAATATTATTTTTTCAATTTATTGTAATTTCTTAAATTAATTTTATATTCATAATTTTTTAAAATTGTAAAAACAATTAATAATTGAATTTTAGTAAGGACAACTTTGGTAAAATATATAAGAATAAAAATAAATTAAATTTAATATTTAAAAGAATTCTTTTCTCTTTCAAATGATATTTTTAATATTAAGAGAAAAATGAAAAAAAAGAAAAAAAAAATTAATAGAAATTTAATAAAAATATTTTAAATTAATTTCTTATATGGGTTTTTGTTTTTATTTTTTTTGTTAGCCGCAAAAACTAACAAATACATTTTTTTTTTTTGTTTACAATTTTCATTTATGTTTTTTTGTATATAGCATTTTTTTCTATATATTATATTCCCTTTCTTTTATATGTATTTATTTAATAATTTTTTTAATTAAATTAGATTTTTATTTATTACAATTTAATTTACTTTCTACGTAAGATGATATGTAATTGATTTCAATCAACAATTTTTTCCACGTTTTTGTAAGGTTTTGCATATTTTTATAAAATTTATTTTATTTTATTTTAATATTTTCTTTATTTTCCTTCTTTAATTCTAATATTTTGTTTTTTTTAATCGTATTTATTTATGTTTTTTTTTTTTTGTTTCATTTTTAACGCTTTACTTTTTGCTTGCTCTCTCTTTGCATTCCCTTTATCATTTGATCGTTTGTTTCTTTCTTCGGACCGCTGTTTTTTTTTCACCAAATTTTCTTGAGTTTTTGTGTGTCTCAAAAGTGAATTTTTTTGTTTTTATTTGATAATTTTTTTTTTGTTTTTTGTATAGCAAGAAAAAATTGATTGTTCTAGCATTTTCAAGAAAAAAAGTTTGTGTTTCAGTGAGTGATTTATCCAATAATAAGTCATATTCATTGATAGTAGAATGGTTAGAAAACCTACGAAAGAATAGAACAGGGGGAGATGGGTCTTTGAAACAGAGTGATTTAAGTGAAAGTCGAATGCCACCTACTAACAATCTTGGCAATAATAAGAATCTTAAAACTGAATCTTAAAGATTTGATATCATAAGTTTAGAACATTTGACCGAGTATAATATTGGTTTTGTTTTTTCATAAATCTTAATTGGAATTTATATCTCAAAGAATTTATTTGAACATAAGTATATTGCGATTTCATTCAATTATAGGATTTGTGGGTTGCATATAAAATACATACATCTTTAGTTCTAATAATAGTTGCTCTTTCCCATTTCATTTAACTCACTCGGTTTGAAATTTGATTTATTATTGAAATGACATCATTATCATTGTTTTTATTTAGGAGACAGCGTTTGCCAATTGTAGTCAATAAGTAAATCAATACTTTATAGCGTTTCTTTGCAAGTCTTTCTAGTCATAATTTGTTGAAGAGTCCTTTGGGTTTTTTTTAATATAAATTTTCTTATAGTCATCTCTCAGCGTTGGGCGGAAAGTTTATAGAGTATTTCTTGTTCACAAAGATTTGATGTTTGTTTAATGAAAAAATCATTATACATAGTTATATATTTTATGGGAATTTTGAAGTCAGTTGTTGTCAGTTGTTCAAAAGATTTCACTAAAAGTTAAAGTGTTTCTCTAGTTAAGTTCTTTAGTTTTATAAAAAAAAAAAAAAAGTTAAGAGTCTTTTCTTTTAGCGCACATCTGAAGTGGTCTCAATTTTTCTAAATTTATTCTCGTGCATAAAATGCTTTTCCTCATCATGTTTTTGTTTTGGGTTTCATTCTTTTCTTTTTCCTTTTGTCTCATTATTATTATTATTTCTATAATTAATAATTAAAATTTTCTTGGTTTTTTCTGCTTAATTTCATTTTTAAAAATTTTTCATTGCTTTTGAAAATTTGTTCATAATTTTCTTCGCTCTCTTCATCATCATCTAGAGATTTTCTGTTTGTTTGCTTCTTGAGGTTTTTTTTTTTCTATATTTTTTATGTATTAATTTTTTAATAATTTTCGAAACCACTTTTTCTTAGATATCTTTTTGTTGTTGTTGTTGTTGTTTTCTACCTGTTTTAATTATTAGTTTTTTGAATCGTTGTTAATTTTGTCTTGCATCTTTTAACTTTCTTCATAAATTTTAATTTATTTAATTGCTTTGCTGTTCTTGTTTTAGCCTTGAACGCATAATTTGTGAAATTTTTGTATTTGTTATTTATTTCAAAAATTAATTTTTTTTGTTTTTTTTATAATATTTAATTACTAGAAAAAGAGCTGTTTAAAGGGCACATTCGGTTAAGCTATAATTATTTATATTTTTATTATTATATTTAATTATATAATTTTAAGTTTTTTGTTTTTTGTTTTCCTTTTTAATTAACCTTGAACCAAACACAAGAAAGAAAAGAAAATATTCTTAAAAAACCATTATTTAACATTTATAAATATTCATATTTCAATTCCTTTTTTGAGAGAACTTTTCTAAATATTTAAAAGTTTAATATAAAAATTTATGTTTTCCTTAAAAATTTTGTCTAAAGAAAATAAAGAAAAACACATGCAAACTTACGTAGAAACTAAAAATAAATTGTTGGAATTAGAATAAAAATATAATGAAATTAAAATTTATTAAAAAATAAATCGTTAATATTTTTATTTATGTTTTTTGTTTTTTTTTTGTTTTATATACCTGTACTTAGTTTTTGTTGTTGTTTTTAGTATTTTATACATACATTTATATATATATATATATATACTATATATATATATATCTATATATATATATGAGAATAATAATAATAATATTTTTTTTTAATTTTAAATATTATTATTTTAGTTTTTAATTATATTTCTTATTTTGTTTTTGTTTTTTAATTTAAGTATGCAATAGAAATAACAACTGAAAAGTATATTTTGTTTTAATGATTTGATGTTTCATAAACTACAATAATAATTATAATAATAAGTATATTTTACTACAAAATTTTTCTTGCTGCTCTTTCTCTCATAATTTATTTTACTTATTTTTTTTATGCAATTTTTATTTATTTCGTTTTGTTAAATTTACTCAAAATTTCCTTTAAAATGTTTCAGTTTTTGTTTTGTAGCTTGAAAATTTTACTAAACTGGGTTTCGGGGATTCTTTGCCTTTTATTTATATATTTTTTTTTTATATATTTTTTTTGGTTATTTTTTTTTTATATTTTTTTTAAATATTTTATTTTTTTAGTTTTTTACAACTCTTAATTTTTTTTTATAATTTTTTATTTGCCTTTTATGCAAACTCAATTTGTTTTTTTTGCCATTTTAGAAAATATTCATCATCATTTTTTTTACAATGCAATTAATTGCTTTCTATTTATCATCATCATCGTGAACATCGTAATTATCTTTATCTTCATGATCATCATCATCATCGTATTAATAGCAAATGCAGCAACATGTTGTTGTTGTTGTTGTTGTTGGTTCCAGTGCATTGTTTTACTATGCAGCAATGTGTGTTGTTGCTGGCAGCACATATGAGTAGAAATGTTGTTGCTGATAGTGGTGATGTTGTTGTGGTATATGTTGTTGTTGTTGTTGATGTTGATGTTGATGTGTGTAACTGATAGCCGGATGTATGTGTTGAAATGTGGGTAATTGTGCTGTTACTGCTGCTGATGTTGTCCCAGCTGCTGCTACTGTTGTTGCTGCTGTTGCTGTCAAAACGGGTCAAGTCGGTGTTGTCATCAGGAATTGTTGATGTTGTTGATGATGATGCTGCTGCTGATGATGATGATGTGGATGGTGATGATGATGCTGTTGTTGCTGATGATGAGCGCTTGATGGTGTTGTTGTTGTTGTTGATGCTGCTGAGTATGATGTTGATGATGATGATGTTGCTGCTGCTGCTGTTGTTGATGTTGCTGCAGATCGCGTTCAATTTTTTTACTTAGTAAATCATGCCTTGATTCCATACCCGCTCCTCTGTTAGAAAATTAGAAGAAAAATATACAAAAAATTGTTTTAAATATTTTCTACATAATAAGAATATAATTAAATTAAATTAAATTAAATTAAATTTAATCGGGTTGCTCAAAGATTCATTGAAGTCCTTTTGTCGTCTCTCAAACAATTTCCTTCTATTTGACAGCCCTGCGCCTTGACGATAGAAACATTTTCTCAGAAAGCCTTTCTTGAAAGACATGTGGGTAGTGTGGCAAATTTCCAAATGGGGAAATTCGCCGATTCTGCCGATTAGTTCCAAAGGTGTAGGGCGACGTTTCAGACCAACTACAGATACCTGACCCCCTTAATTACAGGCATCGTAATAGGCCTTAATGCTTCTGAGTATTGTATTCTTTCCTAAACATCATTTCTCTTTTTGAAAGAAACTTTTATCGGGATGCTTTTTAATAAGAAAAATGTTATCATTTTTTGAACAACCCTTATGATTTTTTCATATTAAATATAATTAAAGCTTAAGAAATTAATAAAAAAAATTTAATATGCAAAAAAGTCCTTAAGTGCAAAAATGGAACAAGAAATGCTTGTGCGCTTCTTTTAAATTGGAAATATTAAATACAATATATTTACATTTCGATTACTAATTATGTAATTCAAAATACTGGGTTAAGAAATAATTAATAATTAATAGAAATGATAAAAGTTATAAAAAATTAACGGATATTTAGAGTAGTTGTTAGTCCTATAAATTTTTTCTTTTTTTAGTTGCCCATTGCATGAATCTTCCTCGTCACCATAAACTTGAGTATCTACACGATTAACTATTTATGTAACATTAAACAAATTATTATTGCTTTGTGATTATGTGGTGGGTGTGGAGATGGAGACGACGGTTAGGGTTAACCCTTTTGTGTTGAGAATTCATAAAACATATAAAATGCCTTTAAAATATATTAAATAATTTAAGTGACGTGGAAAAAGGCAGAAAATAAAATAAAAGGGCAAACTCATGGATGTGCATTGTATTTAGAATGGGCGATGTTGATGGAAACTAAGTGTTTGGATATATGAATGTGGGTCTATACTCTTGGGGCAATTTCATTTGTATACAAATAAAATCATCGTATGTATATTAGATACTTCTCTCTCCAACGCCTACTTGACTTTATTCGTTCACTGGAAAGCAAACCGCCAGACAGACAGAAGGAAACAGTGGAAAAGTCATAGAAAGAGACTAGGTAGAGAACAGACACGCATAATTTAAAAATAAAATATACATTTAACTTGGTCTGAAACTCATGCCTTTAACCCACTCCAGTTCTCCGTAACAAGCAACAGCCCCCCACCTTTCAAAGGTAGCAAAAACACTTTAACTTCCGCTAGTTAAATGCGCGCTTCCGTTTGCCTTGTTAGTTTCCGCTTAACTGTTTTCTGTTCATTTCTTTTTTCGTTTTTTTTTTCATCTTCCTGTAAGCTTACTTCTCGGATATTTTTATATATTGTATATTTTTATGCTCTCTTACATTCGCTTCTAATATGCGTGCGTACGTTTTCAAACTACTAAAAGGCCACATAAATTTATTTTTCAATTTGCGCGCTTTCCACAACAACAAAAAAAGAAAAGTATGAAAAAGTGGATTGGATGGGTGTCGGGAAGGTTTTGGACGAACATGTACCTAGTTTATAAATAATGCAACATATGCCCCCCATAATCATACCCACTAAAAAATCTACCCTCACCCAACCCTCGCCCTCACATAACAGAAAAAGGTGCGAGGTAGAAAAAAAAAACATAATATCGTAAAAACTAGAAAGCCAGACGTTGAAAAAATGTTTCTATTCTAAACATTTTCTTAACTTTTTATGGTTATTATAGTAGTTGGTAGTTGGTTGTAGTAACTAGAAAATCAATTTAAATCGTTTACATGCTGAGGGCGTTTTATAAAAACGAAACAAAAAAAAGTTAAAGATACTTCTCTCCTTTTGTTGAAGATGATGATGATGATTTTTAGTATAGTACTAAAGGCAACTGACACCGAGAAGTCAGACACTTTTTATTTTGAATTATGAGTTTGGTTTTTGAAACATTTGATTGTTAGTTTTGTTGTTAGGAGGAGTAGATTATTTAAGAATAATTATTCTTCTATTCTTATGGAATTTTCTTAAAGAAACGTTCCCAAGTCTAGAATCACCTAGGACTGTTGAGTTTTATAATCTTCACGTAGTGAATACTTTTATAAGTTTGTCAAGAAGTTTGTAACAGACAGAAGGAGACATCGGAGGAGACCCTATAAAGTATAAACAATATATTCTTAATCAGCACGAAATTTGGGATACGGAAAATCCAGTTCGAGTCACCGTGAGACATGATATCATAAGTGAATTCTTGTGGTAGGAATTAGAAGATATCGATCTCGATGACTATGGTTTTCCATACTGCAAATTCAACAATCGTGTAATTAGCAGTTTTGGCGATGGCCAGCCATTGGCTTGCTAACAGCTACGATTCGATGCCCCTGGACTTATTTCTGAGCGGCATTGGAAGTTGAAGTTTTTTTTTTGAAATTGCCCAAAACAGACCAGGAAACAGTGGACAAAGTGCCTACTGCCCAGCCATCCGCGGTCTACATTTGAATGAAATCACGTTTAATAATGCATCGGAAGAATCACTCTATCACAGAGTGAAATTTTTTGGAAACAAATTAACTATTATCCATGCCCCACTCTTTATAAAGCATCCATTATTTATTGAGAATATCATTTGATTACCAAAAAGCAGTATCAATCATTTAAGTATGTGTGCCTGGAGATGAGAGATGCAAAGCAGGTCAATCGTTCAAAGATCTTATGCTAGAAGAAAAATCAAAACCATTCTGATATTACTTCCATCCATTGATGAAACCCGTATGAAAATACGTTCGGTACTTCTGGAGTTTTTCGCTTTCAGACAGACAGACGCGGTCGGGAGACTTTGTTTTATAATATGTATAGATGTGTTTAGATCAGATGCATACATTTTATAAAGTTCTAGTCATTCAAGTTATGTTGTAATAAGATGTCAATCGTCTTTAAAGATCTAAAGTAATTATGACGATTTAATAATTCAAGTTGAGTTGTGATGTTTAGCATTTTAGATTAAAGACCTTCCTTCCCATGTTCATGTTCTAAGTTGTTATGAAGTTACATTGATTAAGTTGAGTGAGATTTTTTTTTTGTTTGGTATTTTCTTAATGAATTCTAAAATTTGAATGACTCCAGATGTTTTATGTTATGTTGAGATGACCAAAGTTGATATTGCTTAAAAGTGCTTGAAATTGTGATCTCTGTCTTTATACAAATATTTAATCAAATTTTTAATTTAAAAAAGGAAAGAAAGAAGAAAGAAAGAAAGAAAGACAGAAAGAAAGAAAGAAAGAAAGAGAGAAAGAGAGAAAAAGAAAATATGCAAAGAAGAAAAATGATCTATAGAAATACGTAATAATAATAATACATAATAATAATAATAATAAAATGTAATAAGACTTTTTCTTGCCTTTTACGAATAATACATACGTCTCTAAAGAGATGATTTTGGTGGTGCTGATTTGGATGAAGTTGGTGCTGTTGTAGTGAATTATTATTATTATTATTATTGGTAATATTGGTTTGAATTGGTGGTTGTTGTTGTTGTTGTTGTTGTTGTATTATTAGTGAAGGTTGTTGTTGTTGTTGTTGTTGTTGATTTTGATTTTGTAAAATTGGTGCAGTAGAACGACTATTAACAAGATTATTGTGAACAACATTTGATGATGGATTATTAATATTATTATTTGGATTATTAATATTATTATTGGAAGCAGTGACAGCAGCACTAATGGCAGCTGCGACACTAACATTCGAATTATTTGCAATTGTTGTATGCAAAGTATGTGGTAAAGTTGATAAAGTCGGAGCAACATTGCCATTAAATAAAGAAGCTATGGATGCTGAGCTCAATTGTTGCTGTTGTTGCTGTTGCTGAAATTGCTGTTGCTGTTGCTGAAGTTGTTGCTGCTGCTGTTGCTGTTGATGATGGTGATGATGATGATGGTGAGGATGTGTTGGAAAACTATTAAAGATAAGCAAATGTGGTGGAGGCGGCTGTATAGATGCTGCCTGCTGTTGCTGTTGTTGTGGTTGATTTATTATAGTCATTGCAGTTGCTGCTGTTGGCAACTGTTGAAATTGCTGTTGATGTTGTGTTGCAGCAACATTAAGTGGTGCAGCTGGTGTTATAGATTTCATAGCAAGATGATTTGTATTATTATTGCCAAGCAATTGATGTTTGTTGCTAGCAATGTTGCTGTTGATGTTGGTGTTGGTGCTGTTAGTGCTTATGTTGCTGATGTAATGATAGTTTCCATTAACAATTGTTGGTGGTGTATCATTAATCATTTTTGTTTTGGCAAATTCTATGCGTATCGAACCACGATCTGATGAAAGTAAATATTTGCCTTGCAATTGTTGCATGGCCTGGGCAGCTGTTGATGCATCTTTGAATTCTATGAAAGCAACTGGATGTGTTGCATTGTTCAATTGTTGCTGTTGTCCATTTGTTGTTGCTCCTGCACTAGCATTGCATGTAAGGCCATTTAAGGCTGCTGCTGTTGCTGTTGTTCCTATTGATGTTGATGATGTGGTTGCTACTGGAGTTGAGCCATTGACTGTTTCGTCATGATCATCATTTATTGCAGATAGATATTGATCGTTGTAGCAATTGTTGGTCATTGAGGTTGAGGATGATTTTGTTGAGAAGTAGGAAGTAGTTGAATTTGAATTTGAAGTAGTCAAAGTAGAAGTTGTGATATTGTGCGTACCTTTTGTGTGCATTCGTAGGCGACAAAAGCCAGGCATACTGTGCATTTTTTTTTTTTTTTTATATATATATAAATATATTTATATAGTTTAAACATTTTATACAAAGAAACACATGTGAAAAATATAAAAAAAAAGAACAAGAATAGAGAGAAAAAAGAAAAGATATTTTTTTGTTTTTTGTTGATTTTGTTAAAAAAATTATGAAAATTTTGTGCGTTTAATTTTGAATTAAATTAAGTTTTTTTTTTTTTACTTATTTTAATGGTGAAAGTGAATAATATTTTAAATTGTTTTTAAAAATTTGTACGCGTTTTTTGTGCATTTTTGAGAACTCAAATTTATTTGTTAGTGGTGACAGAGAGACAGATAGATTGATTGATTGACAGAAAGATAGAGAGAGAGAGAGAGACATAGGTAGGTTGCATGTTAAATTTTAAGTGTTGATTTTGTCATATTTTGATAAAAAGAAAACAAATATACAATATAAAATTTACTTATTTCAATTTTTAAAAAAGATTTGAGTTCAAAATTTACACATTTAAAATTTGTCCACAAACAAAACAACAACAAAAAAAAAGAAAAGGAAATGTTTAACTTAATTTAATTTCAATTCTTAATTTTCATAAATGAAAGAAGTGAAGAGGGGGAGCGGGGAGGGGGGAGGGTGGTGGTAAGGTGATGTGAACTTACCTTGAGAATACCTCCTTAAGTTCATGCTCGGACACAAATTGTCCCAAATTGGCAACGAAGAGTGTCGAGCATGGTGCATTTGCTGCAATTGGTGGTTGGGCCGGTTGCATTGTGGCTGCGGCATTATTTGTAGAACCGGCCGGACTCGCTAGAGCGGGACTTGATAAAAAATGATGATGATGTGCGGCTGCTGCTGCCGCGGCGGCAGCATTTGGATTGCCAGTGGTACCAGGTGGTGGTACTCCACCATTTTGAGCTGCAGCCGCAGCAGCAGCGGCAGCAGCAACAGCTGACATATGCATTGCTGTTGGTGGATGTATTGCGGTTGTGGTCTGATGATGGGCTTGCGGCATTGTTAATTGAGTCTGCATTATTAAAGTATACAATATAAAGTAAAATCATCCTCTTCTTTTTCTTGTCCTCAAGTCTACTTACTTGATGCATAGGCTGCTCCATTACTTTATCTGTATTTAGTCAGAGATAGGAGCGAACCGGCACTTGCGGATGCAGTGCCGGATGTACTAATGTTGCATGCTGCAATGCAGCAGCTCCCGGTAACTCAGCAGCGGCTGCCGAATATGCTAACGGATGATGCCATAACTCCGGTCCACCGGGAAAGAATGGTCCACCCAAATCTATTATATGAAAATATAAGAGTTCATATTAGTTCTATACTCATTTTTATTAACATTATGCACAATTTATTTTGTTAGATACAAAAATTACAATAAATATTAAATTTATTTTTGATTTATTATTAAAGTATTTAAAATGTTCAGTTCGTTTCCTAAGTCTTTTGTTTGTTTAGCGTCTTAAATGTTTATAAACTTAATTGAGGATTTTAAAATCTACGTGTAATAAGAAAATTGTAAATTTTGAATTTATAACATTTTTGAAAGATAAAAAATCTCTTTTTTAAATTTAAATCTACATTTCAAAGATTCTTGTTTCTGTTTACATTGGACTCAGATGAAGAGATTAAGAAATATTCCTAAGTATTTTTGAATTGAAATCTCATTGATGGAGAATATTTGGATATTAAATTTGTTAAAAAAAAAAAAAATATCAAAATGAAAGAATCATTTTTACAACAAAGATAAATATTTTTCCATTGGGTTTCAGTTTTCTTTTTTGACAAGATTTTTCAGTATTTTTTCATGTTTCTCCATCGATTTTCTTTAGTTTTTGTCCATTTTCGAATGAAAAGTTTTTTTTTATTGTATTTGAAGATAGAAGTTGTACAAGAAAATTGTGTACGTTTGTTATTATAATTTTCCCAATATTTTTTAATACACAAAGGATAGTTAGGAGATCAAGATAAAGAAAGGAGAGCTAAAGCTTTCCGTCTGTGTGCGGGTTCATTTAAGACAAAATTTCATGAACTATAGAGACAATCGACAATCATAAATCAGAAGTCAGTTGTCTGTTTGCTTTTCTTTCTGTATTTTATATATATATCTATATATATAAAAGAAAGTCGTGTTAGTTACACTATTTATAACTCAAGAATGGCTGAACCGATTTGGCTGAAAATTGGTGGGGAGGTAGCTTAGAACCAGGAGACGGACATAGGATAGGATAGGTTTTTTTTTCGTCCGTCCGTCTGTCCGTCCTCGGGTCATGTCTTAAAAACCGCAATAGCTAGAGGGTTGAAATTTTCAGAGAATGTGTAGTTCTATCCGGGCATCAGCAACAAATACTAAAACTAAAATATTTTCGAAAACTTAAAGGGGTCCCAATACAAGAAACATTTTGGTTTGTATGGCAGCTATACGATCCAGTAATCCCACTATCTTGAAATTTGGATGGTTGGTGGGTATACATCAGAAACTTATATTGTCGAAATTTCAGTTTGATCGGACCATACAAAGCCCCATTAATATTCAGGTTCTTATTGGAAAAACTTTTCTGTTTTTTGTTCTATCGAACTGAAATTTAGACACTATAAGTTTTTAACATAGGTGCGGTAAATTTGTTGGAATCAGTCAAATCGGACCACTAGGGAAGAGTACCTCCCATACAAACCCCTCCGTGTACGAGTCTCACTTGCACTTGGCCCATTTCTTTTTTTTTTTAATAACTGGGCACGCACAGGGGACGTAGCAACGCACGCCGGGTAAGGCTAGTATATATATAAATGAAACATAAAAAAATTTCGAAGTATGTATTTACTTTTAGTCTAAATTCTAAGAGGCTTGTTCCCTTTCAACTAAAATATTTTCAATTGACAAAGAAGAAAAGTACAATAGATTAATGTATATAATATATGTATACATATATTTATGACCATCTATTCGTCTGTCTATATGTAAGTATTTCGAGTCAAAACTTTGTCAGCTAACATAATATTCTCTTCAAATCGAAATATTGATTTTGTTTAGACAAAAGAAGAGCAGTAATAGATCAGATCAAAGTGAAGATAGGAGCGAGCTACATATGTAATTTATATAAAAATGTATATAATTTTTTATATATTTCTAATTTGTATATATTCATAAAATAATGTCTATTTGTATATATAAATATATGTGTATGTGTGAATGTGTTCATGTGTACACAGTTGTGATTGTGTTCGAGTGTTTATTTGTGTATTTTGATAATATTTTCTTTCGTGTTGAAATTTGTGGGCTTTAACAAGTGAATTCGGTGCATATACATATTTGCTCGGGGTCTTGTAATTGTTGTTGTTATTGTTGAACTTATTGTTGTTGTTTTTTTATATAAGGATTACATAGAATATTTTTTGTCAAACTTTTATTTAAGTTTTCTTAGTGCGCTCGAAGCAAAATTCTTGATATTTTTCTTGATGTTGAGTTTTGAAAGGAAGAGTAAATAAATAATTTTGGTGTGTGACTTAGATTTATTGTTTATATTAAAGTAAAAAGATTAAATTTCCTTAATCTTGAATAAATTGTTGTAATATCAAACAGAGGATTATCATGTGCGCTTTTGATTGTTTTGTTGTTGGTTGTCAGTTGGTCAAAATTGTTTACATTAAAATTTATATAATTCTTTTTTTTTATTATTTTAGTTAACAAAGAAAACAAACATTTAAAGAAAGTTCTTTTGCTAAAAACTAAAAAATTAGAACCAATAAACCCTTTTCCTTTAATTATACAATAAAAAAAAAAGAAACAAATGAAGTTTCCTTGCATTTTTTGTGTGTTGTATCTATATATTTTTTTTTTGTTTTGATTATTTTTTACTTACGTCCAGTGAGTGGGTGCATCAATGCAGGATGTGAGGCTGTTGTCGCTGTATTGGGCTGTGGTTTGGGTTTGCTCACTTTCGTGTTACTCTTGGCGAATTCCAAGCGAATTGTTTGGGGCATATCGGGATCGAAGCGTACACCCTGCTGTAAATGATCAATACAGCGGTTTGTATACTTTTTGTTTTCTTTTTTTTTTTTTAAATTTATTTTGCAACTCTTTGTTTTGTAAAATATTTTGTATATAATTTTGTTTTTTAATTTTCTCTTTGTTGGTTTTCAAAAGATTTTCTAAACATTTTGAAAAATAACAAAATTTCAATTTTGTTTTCTTTCTCAAATTATTTTGTATTATTATTTCTCTTTGAACAATTCGCCAAAAATAATAAATTTTTTGTAAATAACATTAAGTGTTCATAATAGTAAACATAAATCTTTGTATTTTGCTAAATCAATTTGCTTTTTAAAAATTCTCTTTGAGCTATAAATTATTTTCTGAGATTGAGAAGTACATAGAGATAAGGACATAGAACCATCTCATATGCTCTAATTTTGTGCTTATAAAAATTTCACTAATATCCATTTAAATATCGAACAGCTAGTGGTTTTATTTTGTAATGTTAAATTTGGCTGCTTGAGTTGAGTTTTGAGGGGCCTGGGCTTTTGAAACATTTCAAGTTGTTTTTGAAGTGTGTAGATTCATGTGGAGTTTGAACTTTTGATGCAAAATATGTTGTTTGATCTTGATTTGATGTTAAAAGAAAATTGAAAAACGAAAACAAAAGTTTTAAATGCCCTAATGTGGTTACATGTTAAAGGGAAATTCGACTTGAAAGCAGGGAGAGGTCACATTTTAGGGTCTTAAGATGATAGATGGGTTCTTCCAAGAAAAGTTATAAAAAAATTGAATGCCTTTAAATAAATTATTCGATATTAAAAGTAATTTCTTCCAATTATTGGTGCAACATCTTTTGTTGTTTAAAAATTTTTTTTTTATAGATTTGCCCATTAAATATTTTTAGAAAATTATTTTATATTAATTAAGAAAAGAAGAGACAATTTTTTCAATAGTTTAGTTTGAATGGGGGTTTCTTTTTTGTTCGAAGACAATTCGATTAGAAAATTTGGTATCAAATGTTGTACTTACTATGGATTTTAATTTAATATATATAAAACAAAAAATAAGTACATTATTAGTCTCTATTTAACATACAAAACATAAGATTGGCTTTCTCCAAACAATTTTTTTGCTTTCGAACATAACTTCGAAAAGGAGAATTTTTTTTTTTTTTTTTGTTTTTGTTTTTACTGAATCTCCTATATAATACATAGGACTAACAATAAGGTTACAAATCTTATAAAACTAATACACATGTGTCCCTCCTACAATGAAGAGGAAGGAGTTCACTTGGCACTACGAGCCTCTAATTAATCAAAAGGGCAGCACGATCATTACGGATCAGTCGAGATGAGTTCCTTGTATGGACAAGGACTCTGGCTAGGGGATTAACATGCCGAACTAATTTATCCATGTAAATAGCTTTACGCTTGGAACATTCATCTTTGACAGGTGGTACTTCCAGGTCCTTGTGAATGTCTTCATTCCTGATATACCATGGCGCTCCCGTGATTGTTCTAAGTATCTTGGATTGTGCTCTTTGTATAACTTCAATGTTACTCGCGCTCGCGGTACCCCACAATTCAGAACCATAAGTCCAAATTGGTTTAATAACAGAGTTATACAACATCACCTTGTACTCAAGTCTCAGTCCAGATTTAGAATTGATTAGCCAGTGAAGACTTTGAGCCCTTAGTTTCATATGTATCTTTTTAGATTCTATATGCTTCCGCCAGGTAAGCCGTCTGTCCAGGTGAACGCCAAGATAAGTTACCACTTGGGTTTGAGGAATTGTAACACCATTTAATGTTACTGGAGAACAAGTCCGTCGGTTCAATGTAAATGTAATATGCTTACATTTCCCCTCATTGACTTTAATCCTCCAGTTGGATAACCACTCCTGAAGGCTTTTAAGATGAGCATCCAAGCTTGCGGAAGCTTCAACTGGGCAACGGGAGCGACTGATTACGGCAGTATCATCAGGAGAATTTAGTAACAAATAATTACTATTATTATTAAGGACAAGTTTTAACGCAAAATTACATGAAATAAATTTTCCTAACTAAGAAAATATCTTGAATTTATATTAAAAACTATTTTTTTTGTTTTCGAACATTGTTCACAAAATGTTTTTTTTTTTTAGAAATATTTGAAGAAGAAAAACTATCCTAAGGACAATAGTTTTAAGTATTTTAAAACTTTTCAAGGGTTTCTATTGTGAGTACAAATTAGTTCGGTCCGTTTTCACCTGCAAGTAGTGGCCGATTTACATTGGAAAGGTTTGACATCTGTCAGAAATAATTAGTGCGCATCAGCGTTTATTTCTGACAACAACACTGTTTTTTGCCTCTTCGAAAATGTCTGGATTTGTGTTAAAGAAACAGCTTTTTCGGGAAGTTTTGATTTTCTTTTTTAATTGGAAGAAAAGTGTAGCTGAAACCCATCGAATGTTTGAGGAAGTTTATGGTGAATCTGCTCCGACTGATAAGTCATGCAGAGAGTGGTTTCGACGCTTCAAAAGTGGTGATTTCACTGGCAAAGAGCGTCCTGGCCAACCCAAAAAGTGTGAAGATGAGGAATTGGAGGCTTTACTGGATTAAGATCCGTGCCAAACGCAAACTGAACTCGCAGAATCATTGGGAGTGACTCAGCAAGCAATTTCCGTTCGGTTAAAACAATTGGGATTTATTCAAAAGCAAGGATATTGGATGCCGTATGAGTTGAAGCCGAGAGATGTCGAAAGGCGATTTTTCGCTTCGGAACTGCTTCTTGAAAGGCATCAAAGGAAAGGATTTTTGCACCGGGTCGTGCCTGGAGATGAAAAATTGGATATACGATAACCCCAAGAAGAAAAAATACTATGCCAAGACTGGTGAACCTGTTCCATCATCGTCCACATCGACGCCACTGCAAAACATCTACGGTTCAAAGGTCATGCTCTGCATATGGTGGGACCGGACGGGTGTGGTATATTATGAGCTACTAAAACCAAACGAAACAATTAATGCGGAACGTTATCGACTACAACTAATGCATTTGAGTCGTGCATTGCGTGAAAAACGGCCAGAAATGGGCGATATGACAACGCTCGGCCCCACTTAGCTGTAACGGTCAAAAATTACCTGGAAACGATGAAATGGAAGGTCTTAACCTACTCGTCGTATTCTCCAGACCTTGTTTCTTCCGACTACTGACTTTTTCGAAGGATGCAAAACGATTTGGGGGGTCACCGGTTCGGGTCTTTTGAAGAAATCAAAAAATGGCTCAATGATTGGATCGAGGTCAGAGAGGACTCATTTTTTAGAGATGGTATTCGAAAATTATCAGAGAGATGGGAAAAAGTAATCGCTTCCGGCGGACAATACTTTGAATGATGTATTTTTTACTTTTTTTTTTCAATAAAAAAACACTTTTTTGAACACAAAAAACGGACCGAATTAATTTGTACTCCCAATATGAAATATTGGAATATAGAAAAATGTCTCAAAGAAATTCGAAACGGATTCCTGTGCATTGATTGATTGACTTAAATATTTTAGATCTAATTCTTTTTTTGGTCATGCACTAAGTCAAAGTATATAAATATTGTATTTTGAATAAAGCCTTCAACTGGGTTTTGGTTTATTATTATTTTTCATACTTGAGCTGATTGATTGTTTGATTGATTGAGTGTGTTGAGTGATATTTTTATTACTACCAATCAAATTGATGTATTTGAAGCTTTTATTTAAGGTTCTTTGGGGGAGAAAGTGTCATGCACCAAGTAAGAATAGTTTCAAAATTTATGAAATTACCAACTACACATTAAAATATATTGACGACCTAAGAATTATACAAAAAATTATGAATTAACGTAGAAAATTATAATAAAATATAAAAAAAAATAATAAACTAAAATAAAATACGTGTGACAAGATGTGGTGATTTTGCAAATAATTAAATTAATTTATAATACATAATTAAAAATTGAAATGAAAGCAAAACCAAAAATTTCAATAAAAGTGATGAGCTTTTTGTATAGTTTTTTTTTTGATATTTTTGTTTGTTGGTTGAATCTGTGTTTGCCTGTGTATGTAGTATTGTAGTTTATATCTCAGATATCAGAGTTTGCAAGCACAAATTGAGTTGAGTGTATGTGTGTGTGTGTGTTTGTTGTGTCTGTGTGATTGATAGATAGAGATGTATATGTATATAAAGAGTAAGACAGAAAGAGATAGAGAGTCTATCTTTTGATAAATTGTTGTTCAGTTCTTTATATTGTAATATATAAGTAGTTTTTCTCAGTGTAAGCAAGGCAATTTGGTGCTTTACAATTATTGTTGTAAATGAATGAGTCATTGAAAGTAAATTGAAATTGTTTTAAATAGTTTTTCTTGTTGGTTGTTTTTTAAAGTTTGTTGTATTTTTCCATTGACATTGGGTCTCTAAGTTTCAGGTGTTTATTTGTTTCTTTAAGTGTATTTTTTGGGGGTCAAATTTCAAATTTAAACAAATTGTTGCTGCTTGGGTTGATTTTTGTTCATTTCTTTTTCTTCTATTATTTTTTGCATACAAAATAGTTTACAACATGAAGAATAATTTTTTTTTTTCTATGAATTTTTATTTATTCAGAAATTGTGAAAAAATAGATAAACATGTTACCTGTAAATCTTGTTTAGCTGCTTCGGCACCGGCTCGTGTATGGAATGTAACAAATCCAACAGGCTAATGGGAATTTTGAGATATATTCAATATTTTGTTTATTGATTTTTATAATAATAATAATATTAATATAATAATATTCTTATAAAATGTACTTACCGATGCAGTTTTACCATTTTTACTAGTGACTTTTAGTAGAGATCCTTCGTAGCCCTTTATAAATTTTGAAATATACATTATAATCTCTATTAATTTGGAAAAGCATAGAACTCCAAGAACACTTACCTCATAGGCTCTGAATAACAAATACAGTTCACGTGGTTTTGCATCCATGGGTAACCACTGACAAAGAGTGTGCGTACCTGGAAGTATAAAAAAAGAAACACATTTTAGAAATTACATATATTTATAATCGTCATTTTTAGCATAATTCTTTCTACTCCTTCCTCTTTGCATGTATACCAACATATTTTAATCCCCTACGCATACATGTAATTTTATATGATTACGTAATTAAGACTGTCACGACATTGTGTGTCATATTAATTCGTTATATGTGCCATAGTAGTATGAACAAGTATAGTTCATGAACATTCAGCCCTCAAGGTTTTAAAGCGCTCATTCTTATTATATACTTATACATACTTACAATATATACCTAGATATACCTATGTATGTATAGTATACATTTCGTGAAGCATGTTTTTGTGGTTGTTACTTGTGTGTATCTTCTTACAGCAACAAATATTTAAATGCGCTTTAACCCCAAAAGTTCAAATGACGTTGCCACTTGTATAACATGCTAACGAAATCACTTGAGTCACATCTAAACATACCTTGTTGTAACCTCTCCTCTGTGTGAAGTCATATGAGCAAACTGACACTTACACGTCCCTCTAGATTCTTGGATGTCGTTTGATGTGTACGCGATAATGAAGGGAAATGGAATAAGCCTCATAAACGTTGAATTCATTAAATGAATGAAAAACCGAGAAGAAAATACACTGTCACAATTTCTTAACTAAAAAATTGGTTGAATTAACCATTAAGTAGTAGTAAGCAGTATTTGGAGGAGATGGAAATTTGTTTAATTAAACTATCAAATCTCAAGGTTAGAAGGAATATAATGTTTTTTTTTTAAAGGAAAGTCTATACACTTAATGATGTAAATTAAGTTCCCAGCATACATTTCATTGTCAATACCAAGAAGTAAGGAATAGCAATCTTTAAGCGCCCCGACTTAATCATGCATTTAGCATCAGTCATTCATATGTACGTGTGTTCATCATGCTGCATGGAAGCATGATGATTGTTCCGTTGGTACTTTGCAAATATTTCGTATGTCATTCGCTGCCGATGACGACGCCGTCGGCACTTTGCAAATATTTCGCATGTCATCCGCTCACGCGCTTTCGTCTGCTCTGTGCAAATATTTCATAAAAGTGAGCGCTTGCCTATAATTGCCACTTTCACAAGTACTTACTTCGTGAAGGCGTAAATGAGATAGAATGGTCAAAGAGAGATTGATGTTGATGAAACAGAGCGATTTCACAAACACTATGATATGATAAATGACTGATAAATGCATGACCTTGTCGGAGGCGCTTTAGAGTTGAATTTCATTAAGTGCATATATGTGTAACATCATGCAATGTTGTAAAATTTATAAACTATGCTTTAATTCTAGAAATTTGAACTGCATTTGGTAAATTTGTTGGATTGTAAAAAAGAGTAAGTGCAATAGTCAATCATTTATAGTTATAAGCATTTTTTTTAAATCGAACAAAAATTTGAACTTTGAAAGCTACAAAAATTTCTAGTTTTATTAAATATTTTATTTAAATATTGTAAATAATTTCTTACAGTGCAATGTTATCACTAATGACTGATGCACAGTGGTGGGACCTTGTACCTACATATTCTCTAGTTCGAACACATGTCCTGGCTCAAGCCACCTCTATCCTTTTGTTTTTTTCTTTCCTTATTTTTATGGAGTTTTATATTTGAACACCCTTTTTCTGAGTTGCTTTGTACTATTTTGATGAAAATAAAATAAAAACTGTCAGAACCAATTCGTAGGAATGAAACAGAGAGAAAAGAGTGCAAGGGGTGCAGCTGACTATGAACAGTCAAACCGCTGCTTAATCAGTCAGTGAGGTTATACTACCCCTACTACCTACTACCTTTATGACGAGTATTTTTTGATATATTTTCAACCATTTATTTCGATATTCTTCTCATTATTTTTTAGTTAAGAATTTAAAATAAAATGCGATGTGAGAGATGATGTATATGCTATTTATGTACTTAAAACGTGTTCTATCGTAAAATCTCCTTTTTTGTAATTTAGCTGATGAGTTTCAAGTTTTACATGTCGCGAACAAAACTCGCAACGACTATCTGTCTTTTCGTCTGATTGTATGTATATCCGTGCTTCCCTCTGGTTGTCACTTTCTGTGTTTGTGTGTCGTTGTAAAAATAGCGTTACATGT
Source organism: Amiota minor (assembly GCA_037043295.1). Classification (NCBI taxonomy): domain Eukaryota; kingdom Metazoa; phylum Arthropoda; class Insecta; order Diptera; family Drosophilidae; genus Amiota; species Amiota minor. The sequence continues at coordinate 764,491 of JBAMAW010000058.1, forward strand.
GCAACATGTCTCACATTGACACCTCCTGTGGCACTACCGAACAATACACAGAGCATAAGATACAAACAAGCGACAAACTGTCATACTCGTAGGATATACAAGGATATACATATTTATTTTTAGTCAGATACACATGACAGTGATGATGTTATCATTCCCACATATGTATGTACATACTTGCACATACAACACATATGTGTATGTACAGTAACTGTAACCTTTTAGCTATATAGAGATGATGACGGTGCTGGTAACATTATCGACCTGGCCAAGAGCAATAAAATTTCTTTTATCTCATACCCAATGTATCCAACTCATTTTCTCTTAGGTTGTTAATTTAATTTTAAAGTTTCTAAAAATAAATCGTAAGAAGGCTTTTTGTTAACACCCCATTCTACATTTAGGGGCTTAAGATTTTTGAAGAAGTTTATGAGAATTAAAAGTAATTAGAAAAGCAAACTTTCTTTAACAGTTTTTAAGATATTTCTCAAATTTTGTTCACCTTTGAATCTAAGCTTCTATTTATTTTTTACAACACTAAAAACAATCGTAAGTGTTAATTAGGAGAATAAATCAAGCAACATGGAACAAAAGTATATTTTTAAATTTAATTGATTTAAATTTAAAAACATTACAAATTTCATAAATAAAATTTGTTAAGATTATCAGATATCATTTTAGTTTTCTTTGAGTAAGTATTTTTTTTTATTTTGTCATTTCTTAATTTTTTGTTTCTGCTGCTGCCAAAACACTTAACTAAATTTGTGGTTAAAATAGTTGATGACGCCAACACGAGTTTTGTTAGAGGAGGAGGCAACTTTGACGTCGTAAGTACCCACTTAAGGCCGCACACTTGGCAACTAAGTCGGGCGTTACTGACGCCAAGGCAATACACAAAAAAAAAAAAAAAAAAAAAAAAAAATAGAAAATAAAAAGGAAAATTAAAGAGGAAAATATCAGCTAATTAAACTTCAGCAAATGAGCGTCATAATGAGGTGTGAAATGTTTTTGGGGGCAAGTTATGCGCTTTGACGTTTTCTTCATGGAAAATTCATTTCACTTTGTGTTTCTTGAGGTTATATAAATTGTTCTTTGACAGTTTTCTAAACCAAAATTTTTATTAAAAAAAGAAAACAGAAATTAGCTTAGTTTTATTTTACATTTAATGCTGCATACTTTTAGATTTATTTGGTTCAATCGGTTCTACTCTCTTGGACATATTTATTGTATTTAGTGACACTAAAAACATTGTAATGTAAAGTAATATAATGTAAAATTCGCAGTACTCCAGAAAATTAATTATTTGATTTATAGATTAAAAGTGAAAAAATGAATTTAATTAAAAATGTAAAGAAATAAATTACCCATTTTTTCTGTTTATGTTTTTATCTAAATGAAATTTGCAAATATTGTACAATAATATAGTAATTCAATTAACATGTTGCTGCAGCAGTGGTCCCATAACAACAACTGCAACATCTACAACTACAACAAATATAAATAGTATTGTTGCAACACTAACCGCATTGTTGCAGTAACATCATCATCATCTGCATTGTTGTCTATCTGTCACTACTACTCTACTACTACTACTACTACTACTACTACTACTAGTGTTGCCATGGTGTTTGATGTTGTATTCTTTTCTTGTTATGTATGCATTCATATACATAAATATATGTTTGCATATGGGTGTGTTTATTTGTAAAATGTATGTGTTTGTTTGTTTGAATTTAGCAAACCAACTTTCCTGTTTTTTTTTTTTTTTTGTATATTTGTTGTGTTTGTTATATTGTTGTCAAACAAAATAACATACGCACTACTCTACTTTACCAATAAAACAACAAACTATTGAGATTATTATCAGGTGTTGGTGCTGCTGTTGCTGCAGGTCATTTGAGACTCCTTACCTTTTCCCTCTTTTTGTACATTATTATATAAACAATAATGAGTTACGCATAACGCACAAGTTTTAACTAGTAACAGATACAAATTTAGTAAATACAGAAATAGACAGAAATAGGTTTGAGAGGTAGATTAAATTTGGACACAATGGTTGGTTTACTGCAGTCCCTTAGCCTCAGGATTATTGTTTTCATGTTTAATGAGGAAAAAACAACAAATTATAATATTGTTAAAGTTGGAAAAATTATACGAATAAAATATGTTAAGCATATTGTCAATTTATTACTATGGAAACTGAAGTAATAGAAGGGAAGGTAAATTACTTTCAGAAAATAAATAGAAGAAGTTTTGCTGCAAGCAACGAGAAAAAAGTTATTGTATTTTAGAAAAATAGAAAAGTTTACTATATTTTTTGCAGAGAAAGTTTTATTAATTTTAATGTATAATTTGTTATAAAAATAAGTAAATATGTGATTGGAATGAATGAACTAACTATAAATAAAAAGTATACATTGCTAAGGGCAATAAAGAATTGAAATCCTTTGACTTTTATCTCTAAGGATAAACAATTACTTTGAAGCACTTCCGACACGATCATGCCATATATCATGCATTTGGTTATAGTGTTTGTGAAATGTATGAATGAAAGTATGTGTGCGTGGCATGAACAAAGCATGACGAAATATCTAATCTAATCGGCTTTATTGTCCGCATATCTGCTCATTTCGAAAAATAACAAGAAAATGAACAATCATCATGCTTCCATGCAGCATGATGAACACACGTATACGAAATGACTGGTGCTAAATGCATGATCGAGTAGGTGGTACTTTAGGATGCATTGCTTAGTAATAATACCAGGAGTTGGTTGTTAGGCCTGATTCCAAATTTCTTTATAAGGTAATTTCTGCTGGACAGCAAGTAGTGAGCTGCTATTTTATGGATTACAGTATCAATCAATCTCAGTTTTGAGAGTTTATTCCAATAGAAGTCTAGTTCATACTGGTTTTTGTCAACTTGTCTTTGTTTCCCTAATATTGTGTGTTCCTTTCCGAAAGTATCATACAAAAATATTAAAAAATACTAGCATACTCTTCCTTACCATTAGATCGACTTGTTTTTTATTGTCAATTAATTAATTGTGACCTATAAAAGTTTTCTAGAATTTTAGCAAAGTAAAGCTTTATATTTTAGTAGTAAATAGATGGAAAAATATAAATAAAATTTCGTTTTCAAAAAATTTACTTATGATCTACTTAATTATGAATTTCAATATGACTTTCTTCTACATTTCATCTCTATAAATATAAAATTTCTCTAAACTCATTTTTACAAGCTCAAATACCAAGTTTTAATTAAATTCTACTTTTCAAATGTGGAGAAATGTATTCACATTTTCAAAAATAACCAGGAAAAAAGGAAATAATTACAAGTTTGCAATAAAAATGGAAATATATTCTTGTAATCCTTCCTTCCTGGCTTCCTTGTTGTTATGCGCTTTGTCAAGCCCTCAATTTTCTAATCATTCCTAGAACAAAGTTTTCAACATCAAAGAATATTTTCCATGTTTTTTTTAATTTACATTTTGTGAAATGCCAACGAGGCACACGCACTCACAAACTCATAAACAATCACAAACATACAGGAGCAAAGACTCAATGCATTTGTACCGAGTATCTGTATCTATGTTTCTGTATTTACAGCACGCCAGATACATTTGCAAAGTCAAGTCAGTCAATCATTTGCATATGAAATCAAGTGCATAGACAATTGTTATGTCACAATAATACACAACACAGAAGCCAAGCAACTTTGGCTAAGTTTCAAGCCAAAGTACATGATTCTGTGGTAAAAATGCAACTAATAAAAATGGAGATAGATAGAGAAAAAGTCAGAGAGAGAGAGAGAGAGATACATATTTATGTAGAGTAGAAATGTATTGTGTATCTATGAGAATATAAAATAACAATTGACAGTTCTTATTTCGCATAGCATTTTGTGTTTAAGCTTTTAGTCAAATGTAGTAGTGTTAGAATGAATGTGGGTGAGTTTGTGTTTTTTCTAATCGACAAGTAACTTTTTGCCGACATTCATTCTCTTTTCGCTACTTTCTTTATTTCTCTTTTATCTCTCTGTTTAGCTTTGTTTGTTTTTGTGCCCCTCAACTTGAAAATAACAAAATAAGACCACAAATGCACACTGACAATAAACTAACTAAGGCAGATATGCACACACACACACACACACACTGCTAGAAATTTTACTTATAGATACATTTACAAACATTTAAATGTATACGCTTTGTATGTATGTATATGGGTAAGATCTTTTACATGTATGGTGTATCTATGGGATACATTTCAATAGTATAGTACAATATCTAAAAAATCTTATTTAAATGAAGCTATGCCATTGAATTTTACATATCTGTGTGTCTATGGATATGTTGCTGCATGTAGTAGTTGTATTTGAATTGTTTACTATTGACTCCTTGTTGTTTTTTCTCTTGTCCGTGTCAGTTGGCAGTGATTCTGTCTGTACTCTTGACCATTCATTCATTCGAATATGTGAAATTCAATGGTTGTTCAAGAGCCTGTTGCCAAAAAATAAAAAAGAACATTAAATTGTGCCAAAACTAACCAAGAATAGACAAAGTAATGTTTGGTGATGCTGTTGCTATTACTGTCTGCCATTACAGGGTGCTTACATGGACTGCAAGAACATTTATTCTCACTATGTTAAAAGTTACACAAGCAAGTGGTTTCTGGGCTTATACGAAACTAAAGTTTTGCACCAATAAAAGGGGCTGTTGCAGTCTTTTTCCGCAACCCTGTTTTGCTAATATTTATGCTATTGCTAGCTAGCCAGCTTGACTTAATAACTTCTCTATGTCTACGTCCATTCATGTCAATTCATGAGTATTTTGCTTATATTTGGTTTGGTGTTTAGCCACAACATTCTTCTATGCTTGTTGTTGTTGTTATTATTATTGTGTTGTCGTCGTTGAGTCACATCTATAATTATTACTTACAGCATTGCAGCAGACTCATGAAAAAGTACTTAGTATAACTCAAGCTACCACGATTTTAGTAGAAACGAAGAACTACATAAACTACTACCAACTAGTTGAAGAAGTTGTTGGCCTTGTAGTAAATTTTTATTTGTATTGTTAGAAAAGAGTTCGTTAGAAAGTTAAGACACTGTACAATATGTACAGTATAAGTTTTCCATACAATTCTTTGGAAATAGAGTAAAATGCTAATTTTCTTGTTAAATTAAATTAAAGTTTATTCAAGAACAAACACAAAACTAAATTGAATTCTCTTCTCTGCTGCACACAATTACAATGCATAAATGTTTAATTAAAATTTTGTAAATTGAAATGGAATTTTTGTATATGAAAACAAAGAAAATTCTTCGGATATCTTGGAATTTTAAATATTTTTTCTCCATTTAATTTTACAATGTTTGACAAAGCCAATTAAGCACATTTTCAGGCTTTCGGCTCGCGTTGTTGTGTCTGTTTAATTGCACCATGCAATGCGTTTTGTCCAGTTCATTTCTATTTAACTGACTTTGGTTGACATCAGAGATAGCAAACATTATAAAGTTGCAATTTAAGCTACAAAAAAATTGTTGCTGCTGTTGGTCAACTGTGTTTAACTTGCTTAGTTTGGTTCAATGGGTGACTGACTGGTTACTTGCACTTTAGACCAAACCAAACCAAACCCAAACCAACTCAATTCAACTCCACCGAAGCAAAGTCAATTTAACTCAACTAAACCCAACCCAACCCAACTCTACCCAACTTAACTTGTAAATGATGCTGTCATCTTAGACCACTGACTATTAACTTTTATATGTTTTTTTTTTTTTTTTTGTGAAATGATGATGGTTGTGGGTGGATTTTGTAGATACTTAACTCTAATGAGAGATAATGTACCTATGTATGTATTTGTTTGGTACTTAAAACAAACTTCATTTTTACTACTCAGTTGGTAATAATTATTTTTGGTAATTATTTTTTGAAATATTCTTTTATATTAAACAATAAATTTTGATCTTTCAGTTATCATTAAAAAATTGTTAAAAATTATATCAATTTTCGTATTTTATTGTGTGACACATGTGAGCAGAAGAACTTTACTTGAACTCAACTCAACTCAACTCGCCTCAACTATTCCTTTAAATATAAATCTAAATTTGGCAAAAGTAACCAACCAAAATCGTAACTTAAACTGAACAAATAACAAACCAAAACAAAACAAGACAAAATCAAACTAAACTAAAAAGAACAAAATGAAACTAATGTGCATATGACCAAAAGTTTATTGTCATTTACATACAGATACATTTATGTTAGTTCTGTAGTTTATATGTATATCTATCCCTCTACATATCCCTATATCTGTCTGTCTGTCTGTCTTTTGGTTTGTATCTTTGTCCCACTGTCCCTCATGTCATGCTCAGTCTTAGTAGTAACATATCTGTTGGTTTCTCTTAGTTTGCCTTCCTTTGGTTGTTTTTGTCTTATTCTATTTTGGTTTATCTATTTGTCTCATTGTCTGTCTGTCTGTTTGTTGGTTTGTCTAACTGTAATTTAGTTATAGAGTTAGTACAAAATGAAAACAAATATTTAAAGTTTCTTTCTCCTTGTTGTCTGCCAATTTTGTTTTTGTTTTACTTGTTGTAGGTTTAAATTTAATAGCTTTTATATTATTCTATAGAATATTTCTAGATACTCAAATATATTTTTACAAAATATTACTCGTATATCTGCTCTTGTTTATTTGTGAAGTATGAGATAAATTAAAGGATACGCTTTTGACTTTGACTGCAAATTGGAGTCAGATTATCTGACTGACTTTTGGTAGTTTATCAAATTTGTGTTTTTTTTTTTGAAGTTTTTAGTTTTTTGGCATTTGTTGTTATGCAATTAGAGTCTGTTTTAATGAATAGTTATAAAAGTTGGCCACAAATTTTATTCATAAATATATTAGGATCATGTAAAGTAACATTTTACTGACACGACACCCAATCCACTGCTGGCAAAGGCTTTTGTCGGCATCTTCAAACAAAAGCGGCAATATAAATGCATTTCTACTATCAGACGATGCGTCAAGTATAGTACGGAACTGGAATTGCCACCACCCCAACTTTCCACTTTGTAAAGCCCAAGCCAGATTGGGCTCGGTATCAGCCCAGCATCAATAGCAATCATGCAGACCAACAATACTACCAGCTCAAAATACCTGGCGAGATTTCTAGCGCTGAAAGAAAAGCTCGGGGATATAAATTGGCTCTACACAGATGGGTCAAAAACACAACATAATACTGCATTCGCTGTTGTCGACAATTCGGAAAAGATCATAGTTGGGGGGGTCTCTCCCACCTTATAATTCTATATTCACCGCCGAAGCCTTTGCCCTACTAAAGGCCTGCCAATTTGCTATAAAACAAAACGGGAAATTCGCTATATGCTCAGACAGCCTATCCTCGATAGTAGCCATACAAAATCGAGAGCATAACAATCACAAAATTCGGGAAATCCAGAAAATTTGCACCATACACCACCAAAAAATCACCATTCTTTGGGTTCCCAGCCACCAAGGTATTTGGGGAAATGAATGCGCTGGTGAGGCAGCCCGGCACATCAGCTCTGCCCCAACATACGTCTTCACACCAACCAGCTCCAGAGATTTAAAAAACCTGGTTACTCGTCATCTGCATATGAAGAAGTTGACAGGATGGGGACAGTTCCTCCACGGGTACTCTTCCATCAACCCAAATTGCGACAATCCAGACGGGCATGCACAGTTTTCATTCGCTGCGTATTGCACACACACAAATCACGCACCAACATCTCCTCAAAGCTTCAGATCGTCCACCATACCCGATTTGCGGAACTGATCTCACCGCAAAACATCTACTTGACTCCTGCCAACATTTGGAGAGCCTAAAGTTTTGTAAATTAATAGAAAAATATTATTGTAATTGTAATTGGATAATTAAAATTACAAAACTTTAGTAATTTAAGTTCATAAGAAAATGATTTTAGAAACTAAATTATTAACACTTTGCCCGTTAATTACGCAAATCAGAAAACTTTGATTTGTCATAGGATAAAAATATTCAATAAATTTTAAAAAACAATAAAAAATAAAAATTGTTAAAATAATCAAAAGCTTTTGAAAAAGCCGCAATGGCTGGCGTCTGTTGTAACCATAAAAAATGCATGCGAAACAAATTTGCGATAAAATTAAGTGAGCGTTGAAAATGATTGCAAGATACGAGATATTTTGCAACAGCAAGTGCTCACTTGTTTAATTCAAAAAACAGAAAAATATACTCAGTTTTTGCGTAGGAGCTAAAATCAATAGATGTGTACATAAATGTAGAGAGATAGAGAGAGAGAGAGTGGGAGAGGGAGACGGAGAGAGAGACTGCTGATGAAGTTTAACTCATAGGTAAGATAAATATACATAAATAAATAAATAAAGTGAATAAAGCCGGACACCAACACAGCAGATACTTAGATACATACTTAGATTTTACATTCGATGACGATGACGATGACAATGGTCATTTAAACTTCAAGTTAGCATTTGAAAAATGACACTTGGTTGTAATTTTGCAGTTAATTTTTTGACATTTGTTCAACACTTTATGTGAGTATTTTTTTCTGAGCTGTGTATTTGTAGCTGTCGTTTTCGTTTATTCACAAATTGATATAGGTATGTGCTGTTGACAGTTGGTTTGACAATGAACAATAGCAGTTTATGTTCTTTTTTATACTCTTCACACAGTGAATAGTATTATAAGTTTGTCTTGAAGTTTGTAACAGACAGAAGTAGACATCGGAGACTCTGAATACTTGTATATTCTTGTTCAGCTCAATGAGATATCCGTCCGTTTGTATGTATGCAAACTAGATCCTCAGTTATTTGAGTCAGAAAGCTGAAATTTTGCACGAAGTTTTGTCTTTTCATCAGACGCTGTACATTTGCCGGATTCAGCCGAATCGGACCACTAGGAGCGGTACCTGCCATACAAATCTACATTCAAATTTCTGTGCTTATTAGAAAAACTTTCTCGTTTTTATATACAATATTACCAAAATAAAATTTGGACATTATAAGTTTCTAGTCTATACCCACCAACCATGGAAATTTCAATGCCCTAGGATTACTGGATCGTATACCTCCCATGCAAATATATCGGTCTCAATGTTGAAGTGCTGTACCCTCACCAATAATGAAATATTTCTGTGTGCTAAAATACAGAAGCATATTCAAAAATATATTCTTGGGGTTCATGAAGAGTAAAACAATTTCAGCTTAGCCGAAGTTAACCTTATTTTTCTTGTTTTTGTTTTAAGTATTTTCAATGCAAATTAGTGTGAGATATTTTTGAGATAATTTTATTTATTTTCTGTGCAATAGATACTTTCGAAGGTTTATTGAAAAATCATGCTAAAAGCAGCAAATATTATGTACCTAGATATGTAGGTACATTGGTAGTTGTGTATGTTGCTCGTAAATGTCGCTGTTAATTATTGTAAATCAACAGATGATTGAAATATGGTGAGTGTTAAACAACTTATAAACTATGATGGGCGTCATAGTATTTAGTTGCCAAAGATCTCGAGTAATAAATCTTTCACTTGGTTGGTTGCCCTGAACATAGCATAAATAAATAGCAGTCTTTTGCAAAAATATTGCGTAGAATTAAGAAAGAAATCATGTGCATTGTAAATCTTAAAAAGCCTCAGAGTGCTGATGCATCTTATAAATTAAAAAACAAAAAGCACTTCATCAAGGCAAAATGTGATTTGTTTGTAAAAATCATCTTATGAAATAATAAATTTTCTATAAATTTACATTGAGTCTAAATTTACTTTGTTTTTAACTCAAGGCAACGAAAATTCCTTCGTTATTCGTTCTTATGCAACATTAACAATTTTCTAAACCAACAACAGCTGACACTTTTTCAACATTTCACTGACTACTACTACTACTACTACTGGTGACGATGACTGACTGACTGAAGTGAAGTGAAGTGAAGTGAAGTAATAATTTCTTTAGTTTGGACTTGGTTGCCTTTCTCTCGTTTAAATATTTAATAAACAAACAAATAACAACTTAGTCAAAACTTCATTCAACTGACTACCGACCAACCGACCGACAGACCGACGACCCTCTTTCTCTATCTTTCATGTTACGAAATATTGCAACAAAATGTTTTTAGTTTACAGAAAGAAGTTTGAAATACACGCCTTACTTCATTTGTTATTTAATCTTAGCGAAAGTGTTAATGAGTTTTAATTATTCACAAAAAATAGAGAAAAAAGGGAATTTTGAAAAATAAACTCAAATTACTCTCTCTCTCTCTCTCTCTCTCTCTCTATCTCATAGACTTCATAATTTACTTCTATTATCTTTACAAAAAGGTAAAGGTAAAGGCAAAGTTTTATTTACTCGAAGTAACTTCTTTATTATTATTATTATTTTTTTTTTTAATATTCAACTTTTCACTGATTTTTGTCTATGAAATTTAGCTTTGAAACTAAGCTACATTCTCTGACTGTCTGAATTTCTCTGTATATTTCTCTATTTTCAAATTATTGGATTTTTATTTTTGTTACTTTCTGAATTCTGAGTTTATCTCATAAATGTAGTTTTTCTTGCTTTTCTACTATAATTTTAAAAATTTTATTTACCAAGCTGCTTTCCTAAATGTATTTCTCTCTGATTTTCTATGTAAATATTTTATATTTGTTTCCTTTGAACTTTCAAGTTCCATAGAGATTATCGTTGTAGAAACTTTTTAGTATGAAAATAATTTCTATCCGAAGAACATATTGTAATTTTGTTGAATTAGAGTTTACAAGAATATTGATAATTGAAGTTTAGAAATTTATATTGCAATTACAGTAGTTCATTGCAAAATACCATTCAATTCTGTTAAGATAAAACAATAGTTTAGCGACACTTAGCAATAAAGCAAGACTGATTTAGTAGGTAAATGTTTCTTCTGAGAATAAATCCTATAAGAAAATAATAAATAAAGTATAAATGCTATGCATTCTTAAATTCTTAAACATATTTACCATTGTCACATACTTTCTTGTACTGCTTAGTTAAAGGAAAAATTCATTAGGATTGCATAATAAAAAGATGTTGCACTTAAGATGACTTTAATGTTTCAATTTTCTTAAAATTTTATTAAAGACACAAATTGAAACCTTCAGAAAAACCCAAGTCGACTGCATAATTAGAACAAATTAACATAAATTACAAGGAAGACTTGGGCAAGATTACGTCTACCATGGTTGGGATGATGATAAGCATCGATGTGAGACTGTAGTTTTGATAAGAAACGAAAACAAAAAGCAAGACAAGCAGGGAAAGCCAGGACTAAGCAGGATTGGTGTATCTCATGGTTATGGCTAAGTGAAAATAAGAGAAGAAATGCAAGAAAAGCGCTAATTACCGCACAATTGTTGCTCTTGTTGTTCTATTTTTTCTTAAAAACGGAGAATAAAATAAAAAAATATATATAGGAGGTAGAATACAAGAACAATAAAAGAAATGCGGCAAACAATCACTGAAAGGATATTAGCACGCTGAGTTTACTAGAACAAGCAACATGAAAGGACACAGCATGAAGAACAATAAGGATAATAAAGGAGTAAACACAACAATGATAACAACAAGAAAAAAAGAAACCACTACGACTAAAATGTCAAGCAAAAAAAAAAAAAAAAAAAAAATGAAAGCCAACCCAAGTTAGAAAAAAAAGGAAAAAACAATAAGAAGAAAATTCAATGTGTACGTGAGAGCTCCGTTTGCAAAATGGCGTTGGTGGCACCAGTGTTGTTAAACGACTTAGAAATAAAGAATAATAATAAATAAAAATAAAAAACAATAGAAAGAAAGTCAAAGCAATTTTTACATTTTCAATGCAGCAGAGTGACAAGAAAAAGAATAAAGCGGTCAGTAGACGATCAATATTACTGGATGAGTAGAGATAGGATATCACGAGACTTACAGCCTATTATGATGAGTGGTTCCACAAACCTCCAATCAATATCATCTTAATCTCATCTATAAATATTCAATTTTATCATACGAACTCCACTTCTTCTTCTTCTTAGCTCTACAGTCCGGTATGGACCACTGCTTCTGCAACTATCCTCGTCCATGCGTCCCTATCCATCGCCCTCTCTCTCCAATTCCGAATGTTCATAAAACTTAAACCGGCTTCAATATCATCTAGCCAGCGTTTTCTTGGACGTCCTCGACGTCTACCTTCAATTGGGTTTAGTAACATTACTTTTCGCGTAGTTCTTTCTTTTGGCATTCATATTAGATGGCCAATCCATTTAAGTCTTTGGGCTTTTATAAAACGTATAACATTTTGTTTCTCTATCAAAGTTTCAATTTCGTGATTGTATCGTATCCGATATGTGTCATCTGGCAGGCGTAGTGGGCCAAATATCTTTCTCATTATTTGTCGTTCAAAAGTATTGTAAGTCTATGGGTCGCTTAAGAAATTTAAATTTAGAAAATATGGAAATAATATAAAATTTTTGTATTATATAAAATGAAAAGCTCACAGCAACTTAAGATCTTTAAATGTAATGTATAAGACAAAGGCAAAATTGAAATACAAAAAAATAATAAAAGAAGGTAGAAGTAGCAACATTTTTGAGTGACTGCAATGCAGTAAAAGACGTAAGGGTGTTAAGACATGCAAATACATAATATAAATATGTATGCAAAGCACATTGAGCACAAGATGAAGGCATTCAGTTGATTCTTTCTTCATTCTACATTCATTCAGTCACTTGTTCATTCATTCATTCATTTATTTATTCATTGTTTAAAGCGCCCAAGAGCAACACTGGTAATTGTTGCCAACAACAATAGCAACAACAACAACAACAACAGCAAATAGGAATGCAAAATAAGAGAAACAAATAATACTAAGAGAGGTAAATATAACAAGAGTAAAACATCATCACAGTGACAAGAACATGCCACGCGCCTTAAGTTATGCTACAATCATCATATTGTTTTGTTATGTCATTTTTGTTGTTGTTGTTGTTGTTTGTTTGTTGTTGTTGTTGATTTGCATTTTGTAGATGATTTTGTTGCGTTTTATGTTTTCTGTGTGTTGTGTGTCCTTCTGGTTTTTTGTCTTTCGTTTTGTAGTTTTATTCAAGTGTAAGCCACAGGCGTCTACATGACGTTAGACTTAATTGGTTGCGCGTAATACATACACAAACACACACACACACACATACACAGACTAGTTACATATTTTTCATTTTGTCCATGCATTTCTTTCTTCTTTAGTAGTTTTCTTTGCATTATTTTTTTTTTTTTTGCTTGTATTACTTAAAATGTTATTTGTTTTATTAATAAGAGATGTTTGCAAAAAAGATTTTTTGTATTTGTTCATGTTTTACGCTTTGACAAACAGATCTTGTTAATTAATCAGAAATGCACTTTATGTTGAGATTATTTAAAATATGAAATATAAATGAATTTCTTACATTTTTGATCTCATTGGAGGAGTGAAGGAGAAAAGTAAATACTATACTAATAAGGAAAAACTAAAGCGAAATGGTTGTTATGACAAATGGATCACAGTTTATTATAAATTGATTATCCTATTTGCAATCAAAGTGCTCAAACCACTTGTGTGTTATCTATATTTAGAGTCTAAAGTTGTTTAATTGCAAAGAAAAATTCTGATTTTGAAATTGAAGTCTAGAAAAAAAAGTAACTTTTGCTTAATGAAAAAAAAAAAAAACTTAAGAAATTTTTCTTTTCTTTTAAAGAACAAGTTTCATTTTGTTATCGTTCATTGTCATTGCTTCTTTTGTTAGATTGAAGAAACTATTCATTCTATGCTATTAGACATAGAAACATTACATTTTCGTGTTTCCTTTCCCCAATTCTTTATTTTTTTTGTTTGTTCTTCTTGTTGATATTTTTGTCATTGCTATCTATGTCCTCTATATCCTCTGTGTTTGTACTTATTTTCTATTTAACTACAATTTTGCATAACTACAAAGGCACTTTGTGTGTTTTGTATCTCTGTTTTCTGTGTTCGAGTTGATTACAAAGCTCTTAACTAGGACAAGGATAAGGACGAATTTTCTTGTTTTTTAAACTGACGCTTAAAGCAAATTTTCTTTTTCTCTATTGTTTTAAACTACACATACTACATAGTTCTGGTTTCTTTTCCTATTCTGCCTGCTTTTTCTATTGTATTTAAGTGTGAAATTCAACGAAAGGTAAATAAAATAGAAAATATAGAAAGACAATTGTCACAATAATTGACAGGAGCATTATTCAATGTTGAAAAAGTTTTACCTCAGAGAAACTCACAAAAAGTACATATCTATAGATAGTATCTACAGCATAGGATAATAGATAGTGAGTATATCACTTACGTAACTATAGCTTAAGTAGCAAAGAGCGTTGAAAACTTTTGACAAAGCATCCTAACTGATAACAAAAGATGGAAGGTGGAAATGCCGCTGCCTAACAACAAGGAGTAAGAAATAGAAAGACACAGAAAGTTAAAGAGTTTGAAATAGGAAACGGAAATATGTACTTACGCAGCTATGCAATGGAAACTTTAAGTTTAGGAAGGATATATTGAGATATAATAAAGTAGAAGGGAAGCAGAGAAGTGAAAGCCAAAATTTTACTTGTATGTATCTGAAGCAGGTAAACTAATTAATAGCTAATGAAACAACAAAACACTTGATGGCACTTCAATGGAATATAAGTAAGAGAGTTGTAGTTGTATTACTATCATAGTATAAGATAATATGTATTGCTTAACTTTAAGCGGCTTTATGAAATATTTGAGTTGGCTATAATTAAGCAAGTGCATTGTTCTAAGTATATAAATAGTTTTGTATGTACCTACGGGGCGAGGCGGCATACGAGATACCTAAACATAACAAAGTTTTGAGCATTTTAAATGCTAATAAAGTGCATTGGGGCATGTGAGTGTTATGGTCTCTGACTGACATTATTTAACATACTCACTCGTAAATGCATGGTCTGGCATTATACCATACACTAATTAAGATTGACGTTGCATGGCAACACTGCTTCACTGGTGTTATTTTGTTATTTTGATGGGTGTGAATTAGTGTTGGAAAATTTTAATGCAAAAATGTTAATTATTAAATAAAAGCAGAAAGCATTTTATAAAAGTGTTTCAATGAAAACTATTAAAGAGATTTCTTAGTTTAATTGTCTGTTTTATAAATAAAATAAGCTTAGCTTACGATTTATACTTACTGAAACTGAAAAGGTGTTAAAGTGTGTAAGTATAGTTAAACTAGATAAATTTGCCTTAAGCTGTTGCAGTTTATTCTATTCAAATTTTCAAGAAAAGAGGATGAACATGATAATGGAAATATGAAAACACAGCGAGTTTTCCTATCTATAACACTATTCCAGAATTGGATAAAATCCATTTAACTCTACTTTACTAAATACCCTTTGGTTTTTAATCCTTTAACCAAGAATTTCACTTTTGAATTCCATTTACTTTATATTCATTGCTATTTTTCTAAATCAATTGAAATACACAAATCAAAATTCATTTAAAAAAATTTCTTTTTATGCCAAAATGTTTTTCCTCTTCCTGGGCAATACAATAAATGGATTCCCCCCTTCAGGAAATTGAAAGAAAATTGAAGAATATTAAAAACATAACAAAAAACAAAAGACAAAAAACTAAAATTGAACTTTCTCCCAAATGATTTAACCCAATTTGAAAAGTTATTTTGATTTTTGACCGCACACTCACTCGACCTACCCATATTGCTTCGTCCGTTTCTCATCTCATCTCATCTGAATTCAATCCTGCATGCCTATGAATTTCAGAACTTTAAATTTCAATAAACGCAAAACATATTTTCCTTACTCTCTCATCTCATCTCATCCTTTTCCTATGCTTCCACTCTTCTTTTTATTTCTTTTTATATTGTGGTTTTTCAATTTTCGAACAAATTATCTAACGATGACTAAAAATACAAGTAAACTTGGAAAGAAAAGAATAACAAAACAAAAAAATACAAATCAGAAATAAATTTTCAAGCACTGTTCAACTAACCTAGAGAGTTTGAGATGAGAAGAGTTCATCCTGGGCTTACAATGTTACAAACATGGCTTAATCAAATTGTATCAGCGTATTTTTGGGTCAATCATGATTATTTTGGCAAAATACTCGTTCATATAGAGAAATTTACGTGCTGCCTGGCAAAGTCAAAGCAAAAGCAAAATATGTAAGTACTAAAGTGAGTTTGATTTTTGGTTTGGGTTTTTATCTCTTGGTCAGGAAAGTACTGCTGCTGTGTGATGATGCTTGGATTTTTTTTTTTCTAAAATGAACTCAACACAACTAACGAGCGAAAATGTTCTGCTTCGATTGACCAGCTTACAAGTTCTGCATATTAAATATGCTTTTCCCATTCTCTTTTTTCCATCTAGTTTTTCTAAAGCGAAGTTCAAATATCGAGCGTTTTTCTTTTTTTTTCCTATTTTTCCTATTTTCCTTGGTTGGTTGTTTGGTGAATAAAAGAAAGAATCGAATTTGCTTAAGCCTTAAAATACAAAAAGAAAATACTTGGTTGTCGTCGTCAAGCATCGTAAATAAATGATGGCTTAGTTGCGGTTATATTTTTGAGTCTTTTGAGTCTTTTATATTTATTCCTACTTACTTGTTTCTATTACCTTTGTCAGTAATGGTTTGCTCAAGTATGCTTTATGTATATATTTATATTTCAACTTCTATATGATGGTATAGCTTTCAGAGTGAGTATTACCACTTTGCTATGAAGTTTGTAACACTTAGAACTTTTTCTAGAAATTGTATGTATGAATGGAAATAACTAATTCAATTATTTAGATTTCTGTAAGATCAAGTTCTTCATATCAATATCAAGGACTGTAAAAGGTGTATTAAGTTTTAGTAAAACCAATATTATTGGTCTTTCTTGATTTCTCCTTTTCTTCATTGCTATACTTTTCTATTATTTTTTAACTGATTTATTTTCTCTTAATGCGCATTTGCTGATTTTTCTACTCTCCCTTTCTCAGTATGTTTATTTTACGTTTCTTTTGAATTTTCTTTTGTTGTTGTTATTTGTTCTTTCTTGTTGAAATGTGCTAATTGTTCTATGGCATTTTAATGTGCCAATGCAACTAAATTATTCTCTTAATTGTTTAATGGATTGGATTTGTTTTTGCTTATTCTGTTGTTATTTGTACAATTATTTCCTTGATTTATAGTTGATTTAATTTTTGTTTTGCAAATTTTCTCACCAAAATTCTTCATGTTTTTAGATGGAGGAAGGAGCAAATAACTTTTAAAGTATTCATGAAAACACACAACATACCTGGAATGAGATGAAGAATAAAGAAAAATAAGAATTTTTAATTATTATGAAAATTAAAAAGATTTTAATAAATATAATACATTGGGGAAATCTTTATGTTAGAGAGGGGATTTCTAGCCTTTCCTTTTCCTTTATAATACATTTTGATTGGAGATTCACTGCGTGGTCTTCAAGTTACTAAAATATTCATATATCATATAAAAGTAAGAGCAAATCTTGGATCCCCACACCTCCTAAATACTTTATTTGAGTAATTCAGTTCTAGATGTGTTAAACATTTTTATGCCATGATATTGATTTACAACAACATTTTCCTTGTTACTCTCCTAGGGTCTTTGTGGATCAATTGTTTTTATATTTTAATATAGACTTTGAATACTTTCTTTATTAGATTTATGAAACCTATTTTTATGAGGTTTTTAATTTTTGTAATGTTTTTTTAATTCAACTATGATAAACTCTACATTTAGATCTCTTCTACAAAAATATACAACAAATTGCTTAAAACTGTGCTACATTTATATTGTAGCTAACTTCTAATTTATAAACAACACAATTTTCATAGAATAAATTATTATTAGGAAAAATATTTGACTGAAAATTTCTATCAAATAATAGGATAAAATAAATAATTTCGAACAAAACCCAATGTCAACTACATGAAACTTCATAGCAAATTATTATAACTTGGCAAAACCCACAAATTGCCAAACAAACACACAGACAGACTATGCTGCTATATAATGCAAAAATTTTAAACAAACAGACAGAATATTTATACTTATGTGATGTGATGTAGAGCACAACCAAATTGACAGCCTAGTCAGGCTTACCTAACCATCCACTTATTTAACCAACTAACCATCTAACCATCATCTATCCATCGAAGCATTCAACTAGCAACCATAAACCGAAACCATTCGCTGTGCGTTGACAACTGCTACAGACAATAATAATAATTATTATTATAAAATATTTATAACAACAGTTTGAAAATACAAAATATTGTTTCATATTTAAATGATATGAATGATACTCGTATTAGTAACATATTGTAGCATAAAACAATTGGCTTTTGGTGTAGTGAAACAAGTTGAAGCCGCTTGTCGGTACTTAAATATTTACGCAACAATTCAACAACATAGCCAATTTCAAATACCATCAATACGAGGTGTGTTCAAAAAGTAAGACCCCTATTTATATATCTCGGACGGTATGTTTTTGACAACCATGTTGTTTTCTAAGTTTGTTTTTGACAGACAAAAAAGGAGACACATGTTTTTAAATTTAGCCAATTTGCTGCATTCTAAAAAAATGGTCAAATTAAATACTCCACAGTACTTGAAATGTTGTTTCAGGCATTCATTGTCTACAACTGGTATAAGCTCCTCACAGAAGGCCGAGAAGATTTCGATAACGAGGACTGCTCTGACGCAGTTGAGAACATGGTTTTAAGCGAATCGTCTAATCACTGTTAGAGAAGTTGCTGAGGATGTCGGCATATCGCTTTTCTCATGTCTTGCAAATGTTCCGAATGGTTTGGGCATGAAAAGTATGGCAGCGAAGTTCAGGAGCCGTTAAATGACGTCAACGACAATCCTGACAGTCATAACTGCTGAGATGGGTAATGGCAATGACGTCGAAACCAAAGCCCAGAAGAGTCAAGATCGAAAAAAGCACGCCAAGTTCGGTCAAATGTTTACTGTTTTCTTCGATTAAAATGGATTGGCGCATCATAAATTTTGGCCAGAAGGTCGTACGATTAATAAGGAATATTAGCTTGACGTTATGCGCCATTTGCGTGAAGCAATACGAAGAAAACGCACGAAATTGTAGAATCAATAAGACTTGGATATTGCCAACTCACTCGATATTGATTATTCGTGATTTTTTCGGCAAATTCGGAAGTCTTCTTACTTTACGAACACATCTCGTATATATGATAAATATAATATAGAGATATTATATACCTCTATAACTTATGATGATGAGTGTGTGCAGGTACTACGAATTGA
This sequence comes from Amiota minor, assembly GCA_037043295.1. Taxonomy (NCBI): domain Eukaryota; kingdom Metazoa; phylum Arthropoda; class Insecta; order Diptera; family Drosophilidae; genus Amiota; species Amiota minor. Next base: position 783,847 of record JBAMAW010000058.1, read on the forward strand.
TTTTGTTGATTTATGTTTGTGTTTAGTAAAGCGTAAAATTTTCATGTGGCAACCATTGTCAATTTACAATTAGAAGGAAATATATGAACTTCCTCATAAAAGATAAGTGAAGGTTCGAAGTCAATTATTGTTGAAAGTTAAATTCTATAAATTTTTTAATATACCATAGGCAGGCAGGTACACTATATTTATATCAGTTGACATATTAGAAGGGGAAAAATGTGTCAGTTTAATTGAACTGTGTATGTGTACAAAGATAAATCCAGTGTTAGTTTAACTCAAGTGAACTTTTAATTTGGTTGGGAATTCATAACAAATTTATTATGCAATTTTATATGAAGAGTGTTGGAGATGAGAGTAAGAAGAGTAGAAGATATTTGATTACGGGGAAGTTGGCGATGGTAAATAGAAATTTTTGAGTAAGGTTAATCTACCGTTAATGGTATGATGAATAATTAAATTAATGTTGTCACATGTTGACACATGACTTTTGATGCTTGAACAAATATGTAACTTATTGCATTATTTATTCGAAATGAACATTGATATTTGCAACAACAAAAATTCTGGCATGGTTAATTAAGAATTATCTTTCTTTCCTTTTTTTTTTTTTTTTGAAGAAAATTCCTACAGTTAAACCTAAGGTCGATTAATAAAATAAGTGGATAAAAGACTGTAAAGTGATCATTAAAATATAAAGTTTTGATGCCTTTTTTATAAAATTGACATATAATAGAAAATTTTAAATTTGATTGTTCGACTCTTAAAGTATCTACATCCATGCCATAAATTTGTGTTAGTTTTAAAACTTTTTAATCATTTTTCATTATATAAACTTTAAATTGATGGGGACCCAAAAGTATTCAATTGGTCATCTCCTAAAGTTATAGCGCCCTCCATATGCTGAAGTAAATATATTAATGTGTATTGGAAATTAAAGTCACAATGTTTTTGTCCATTCTTTGGTTTAGTTTTAATATTTTCATTTATTTATTTATTATTTATTAGTTTATTTCTATTTATTGATGTTCTATTTTTTTTTTTTATTAATTTATTATTTATTTATTATTTATGTTATTTTTTTTTGTTTTGTTTTAATTAAAAAAATATTTCACGCTTTTGTGGTCAAATACAACAAACCACAAGTCATGCTTGAAATGTATTAAAATTTTAACTAACTTTTTGTATTGTTATTACATTTTCAGTATTAAATTATTTTTGATTTTTAAATTCTTTTTATTTATTCAATAAAAACAAAGAAACGCGTCACATTGTGTTAACTTACATTAAATATTAAATAATTTTTTATGGCATTTATTATTAATAATTGCGAATAAATTCAATTCATGCTGAAATTGGCTTTTATTCCATGACACTTGCCAACTTTTTCTGTTTTCTTTTGTTTTATTTTTTCAATTTATTCTAACAATTTACATAAATCTTCTTATTGTGTCAAGTCAAAATGGCGCCTGATGATGACAGGTTACCTGCTGTTTTAGAAAATAAGCAATGAGCTTAGAATGGTCGTAGCAGCCTAGAGCCTTGTAACATTTTAAAGTCCTTAAATTGATGATAATGGTGTCGTTTGGGACAATAAAAGAAATTTAATAAAAAAAAAAAATATTTTGCTAAACTCAATTGCAATTTGACCTCGCTCAATCACATTTAATGGTTGCGAATTCGAATCAAAATAAATGCGCTAAAATATTTAAGTTAATTTTTGCATTTTCTCTTCAGAGAGATAAACCTTTTTCACACTTTTTTTCACAAATTTTTGTAACACACACGAAAACTGAACAATACAAATAAAAATCAATTTGGCAACATTGAACAAACATTTGAGCCGACAATTTATTTTCATTGCACAAATCAGACAAACATCGAGCGCGTAATTGAGTATCGTTGAACAAATGAGTGACAGAACACAGGATGGGAAAAGCTGTAATCATGGGTCAGTAGAGGAGTAGGAGAAGGAGGAGAACACAAACGTTTCAAAGAGTAAATAAAATAAATAAAAATTCGGAATTGTTGTCTCTGTGTCCTCGTCGTCATCGTCGTCGTCATGTAAGAACTGAGTGAGTGGGGGATAAACATGAGAAATGGCGTCAAAAAGTCAAACAGACAAAATGCTGTGCACCGAGCGACGTATGTCAATAGACATCAAAAATGAAAATTGTAATACGTTATATCAACAACAAACGACAAATGGACATCATCAACATCATCATCATCATCATCATCAGAACTCGACATCAACACCAGGCAACATTCACATTGAACACATTTCGACCAACAACACCAAAAACTTACTCTAACCCCATTCAACAGTAGTCATATTGTACTGTAGTATATGATAAAAAAAATAATAATAATAAAAACAATACATTGGTAACTCTACTGGATATTCTACTGTATGTTGCCATATTATTGTTGTTTTTACAGTGCAGTAATTTGTTCAACAAAAAATATAAATAAAAGTAAAATGGAAGCAGTGAGGAGGATGACTCAAACAATGTTGACAGCAAAAACATCAAATTCATTAATTTCAACGACGAATATAGAGGTAGAATTCTATAAAACCCGAGGCAACAGCAACAGCAACCCAGACAGTGAATTAAACAATGGCACTCGACCGGAAGTGGCAACACCAACGCGTCAAGGTGCAGAACTTCTGTTACGACTACCCTTTTTTATTATACACTTCACGGGAGTGAATAGTATTTTAAGTTTCTCATGAAGTTTGTAACAGACAGAAGGAGACAAAAGAGACCACATAAAGCATATACCTATATTCTTGATCAGCTCGATTAGAAAAATTGATTAAGCCATGTCCGTCTGTCTGTCAGTATGTATGCAAACTAGTCCCTCAGTTTTTGAGCTATAGAACTGAAATTTTGCACGAACCTTTCTTTTTAATATGCTGGAACCAGTCGAATCGGATCACTAGGGGAGTATTTCCCATACAAACCACCCATTTGAATTCATGCTCTTATTAGAAAAACTTTGTCGTTTTTTGTCCTATCGAACTGAAACTTGGACACTATCAGTTTCCGAGATAGTCGCAGTAATTTGCTGGAACCAGCCGAATCGGACCACTGAGGAGGGTACCTCCTATACAAATCCCGTGAAGAGTATTTCATCTTCGGCATAGTAGAAGGTAACGTTCTTTCTAGTTTTATTTGTATTTTTGCTGTATTGATGAAAGACTGCAATAATATGTATTACTATTTTTTTTTTTTTGAAAGTTTATTGTACTAACAAATATTGGAAAAAAAAGGTTTTGTAAAATTTTACATATTCTTTTTTTTTTCCGCTATCTGTTAAAGTTATCAGACTCTGTCTTGTGACAATAAGAATAAACTGCTGGTGCAACCAATGAAGTGTCATTTTTATTCAGATATAAATTTAAATTTTTGATTATTTATTTATTTATTTAAATGTTTTATGATGCGATAAAAAATATATAAAAAATAGGAAAAAAAATAAATTGATTCGATTTATTGCTTCAAATTTTATATAAAATGAATGCATTCGGATTTTTTCCAAAATGGCAAAGTTACTAAATCTCCAAATTATTTCAAAGATTTGAAAGGTTGGTGTGGGCAAACGAAAAACCCACACTGTAAATAAATCAAATGAAATTATTAACTCAGAACCTCTTCCCTCTTGACGGTTTAATTTCTGAAATAATGTGATTTGGTTTAATTATGAAATTTCTAATGAATAAGAATTTAATATTTAGATTTTATTGATTGATTGATGAAATTAGAAATAATAATATGTTTTAATTAATAGTACAATAAGTTATATGATTGCATTGAGATCCTTTTGCTTGGAACTGTGATTTGATATAAGAAGAATTTCTATTTCTAAATGCTTTCGCTTACAAAAATCAAAAGTTCAAAAATCAATTAATATAATAATTAGACTTGTGGATTACATAATCTTAGGTCAATGGTAAAAATAGAAAAGAAAATTAAACGAAATTGAAGGTTTATCATATTTTGAGATACGCCTAAAAATAGACTACACAATTATCCCTTATCGTTAGCCAATGAACATTTTAAAAGCTACTGTGATGCTGATGGTTTTCACACTTATTTTTCTATATATTTTTTTGTTTTTTTTTGTATCTCAGATTTTGTGCTGTTGTGCACATCTGTGTGTAGGTTTTAGGTTTATAGGTTTCTATGGTTCTTTCAGACTCATTGTCACAAACAATTATTAACTGAACTAAAAATAGTAAAAAGTTGAAAAACAAAAGAAAAAAACGGATAAACTGACTGACATTATATACACAGAAAGCCATGGTTAAGCTCCTCGTCCAGGCCGTGTTGGTAAGTAGCCTTATAGAGAAAGCGACACATACTGAGCAAGTCTACAGATGATGGTAGATATATAGAGGGCCACAGATAGAGAGGTGGTGGAGAGGGTGTTTAGCATATTTTGTTATTGTTATGCTTTATGCAAATATAGATGTGTGTGTGTGAGAATATATCTCGTATTCTATGGATGTGTGAGCTTTGTTCTGAAGCACACACTTAAACAGCGAGTGTCCTTCAGCATGTCTATTTGGATACTTAGCTTGCGATGCTGACATCTATTTTTATACCATGCACCCCTCTCACATGTATATGTATGTACATATGGTGGATACAACACACATGCATACACATACAATGACACTCATGCTAATGAAATGCAAACGTATTGCTTTGTTATGCGTTAGGTTGCGTTGGCATTACGTTGCGTTAGGTTTGTTGGTTGGTTGGTTGGTTGGTTGAATGACGAAAGTGTTTACGTGTGTGGACTTCAATACGCTCGGTTGGACAAAGTCTATAGAGCTGACATCAGAGATCTGGTAATAGAAATGGATATGTTGGGTGGGGTGGCCCCCCATACTCATGTTTGATAGAAAGTAGCTATAAAACGACGGCATCCTGCTGATGCTGCTGCTGTTGTTGTTGTTGTTCTTGTTATCCTTACTGCTGCATATTAATACATAACACATATTTATATAGCTGAGTGTATGCGCACTCAGATATGCATGAGGCGGCTTAGTCCTCTCTTACATTTGTGGTAGTTTGAGGCTTTTTGTATATTAAAGGACTATGATATGATAAAACAAAAATATACAATGTATGCTAAATTAGGCAAATACACTTTTGTTTTGTTGCAAAGAAAATATTAAAAAAAAGAAAAAAAATGGAAATTCTTAGAATTAATTAATTGTAAAATATCTTTTTATGTTAATTAAAGTTGCATTTTTTGTTTGTTTGCTTGTTTGTTTTTGTTAAAAATGAACTTAGCTGACGTTGTTTTTCTTTATATAACAAACTTATTTTTAATGAAGTTAGCTGGTAAAGAACAAATACAAATAAATGAGAAAATCAATAACAATACAAGAAAAGTTTCAATAACAGAAAATATGTTTGGAGTCTTCTTAAGAAAAGAAATAAAATTATTGCATAATTAATTGGCATGAAACTTTTGAATTTTTTTAGTTCCAACAGAATAAATAATAATTCATTTCACTAATTGTCCTTCAGAAAATCACATTGAAATTGTAAAAGTTCTGAATTTATTACAATGCTTGGAAAGTAGCAACATTGAAGCCTGTTGAATGAATAATCAGATCCAATGGTCTCTCAGAAAGTCACCTTGAAGTTAAGTAATTCCCAAGGTTTTTAACTGTTTTTAATAAATTCCAAGTACTCTTTTTATTAATTTAAGTATATTTTGATAAATTTTAATATCGAATACCATGAGGAAATTGATTACTTAATAAGATTATAGCAACAAGCAAACAATAAACGAAAAATCCAATCAATTTTCTTGTCTAACAATTGTCATAAGCTTATAAAATCTGTGTTATAATATAGTAAATGTTATAGAGGGCTTTTGTTTAGAATTCTATTGAATTGCCATTTATCCATAGAAGAAAAAAAAAGAAGCAAAACAGAAATAAGAAAACTTTTCTTTGTTAATTTTCTGGAAGAAATTACATGCCCATTGACACGCAACTACAATTGTTTCCTCTTCACATATTTGATGTCAATAGGCAGTTCCATAGAGAGATAGAGAGTGTTTGGATAAAGCTTAATGCTGACTTGGAAATGGAACAAGATGAAAGAGCTTAAAGGATCTTCAAAAAAAGTTGTTAACAAGCCAAGCCAAGCCAAGCCAAGCCAAGTTGTTCAAAGTTTGCCAAGTGGTGGCGGAGACATTGAAGTGCTAACCTGGCACTTTGGGATTTTCTCACTTGTTTCAGTTAAGAATTTTTCTTTTTAGGTTTCTTTCTTTTTCTTTTTCCTTTTCTTTCTTTAATTGGTTTTAAGGCGATTTTTTAAACACCCTTTTTTTTTTTTTTTATGTGGTAAAAATGAAGCAAAACTGGAATCTAAGCCAAAGTACATGAACAAAAGCGAAATCGGGCCTACTAACTTAAATGGCAAGAAAAAATCAATTTAGAGCCTTGGGGATATTATTTATTTTTAATTTACCAAAGCTGATTATTAAAGGTAATTGAAAGAAGAGAGACAAGAGGAGGAAGAATATTTTTATGAGAATTTTATTATTTTTGGTTAAAGAAAATGTAGGCAGCACATTTGTTGTCCTTCATTTCTTCCAATTCCAATCTTCTTTTAAGATTTTACTCTTCAATAGTTTTCCACAATTTGTTTTCTTTTAGAAATTATCTTTAAATTTCTCTATTTCATTTTTAAGGAAAGCGCTTATTCCATTTCACTTTTCGCTTTTGTCTTCTGCTCAGAAATTTTCAGTAGCCTGTGATTTGGTTTCTTCGTTTGTCGCATTTTATCGTTTTTCTTGCAATTTTCTTTCTTTTTATGAGCGTCTCGCATTCTTATATTTTTTTTCCATTTTTATTCTATCGTCCTTACTTTCTTCGTTTACTTGTTATTTTTTGCTCGTTTATATCTTTTTACCGAAGATATTTTGTAACAATTTTTATTGTTTTCTGAGCTTAAGAGGAGTCGCATCTTTGTCTCTTCACTTTACTGGGTGGCCTTTAGATACTTCTGTTTGTGAATCTGTGTGTGTATTTTTATCACTTGTGATATATTTCTGGAACTTTAGTCAATTGTCAATGATAAGCTGAGATATTTTTTTTTTGTGGCACACAGGAGTTAGATGGATTTGCGGCTGATCAGGAAGATGATAAAGCGCGTCGACAACAAAATCGTTTTGTGGCTCAACTTGTCTTTGACATCGTTAAGTTTCAGCTTGTCTTTGCTTTGGTGTTGTCTTTTTATGTGTGATTTTTATTTGATGTGCTTTACGCATTTATTCATTCAAACAAATATTTACACAAACATTTATGCCATCCTTCCTCCTAACACTTCAAATTAAACGCATGGGAGTAGTCTTACTCCGTTCGTTTATATTTCAAAATTGTGTCCTTCCGCTTTTTTAATTCATGCAGGATTTCGTCTTCGATTGCTGCCACTACACATGTTCTAATGCCGATTTTCCCTTACTTCTATAAGAAGGTTTCCATTGACTGACTTCAAGTTAAAAATGTTCACTCGTGATTCTGTATAGTGCCTGCAGCATTTTAATGCAATGTGCTATGCCTAGTCTTGTGCTTCTCCGTGCTTGCCAAACAGGACATCCGCAGTTAGTCCGCAATAATTTAGACACACAGAGAAGTGTTTAGAGGGTCTATTGCAAAAAGCATGAAGTATGGCATGGAATGTGAAAGCGAAGCGAAGAAATGAAAGTTGAAATTAAATCAACCATAAAGTAGGTCTACACTGCAACTGGGTAAGGTTTTCCGCTTGACGCGTACAAGCTGCTCGGCACTACAATTCACTCCCATCCCTACCCATCATCATTTCTGAACAACTGACTTCCTGTTTGCCTCAATACTTCAAATGAATCGCGCTCTTCTTACTCTACTTTGCTGAATCTTCTGCCTTCGTCAGCAAATCAAAATTCGACCCATATTTTTGTGCCGTGCATCGAGCTACGTGCAACGTGCCTCGATGCTTGATGCAACATTGGTAAAGTTGGCAAAGCTTCTTGCATTAAGTGTGACGTTCACTGACATGAAAGCAAAAGCATTTCTAAGCCGTAAGCGTACTACAACTTTCCAATTTCGTGAGCTTTAAGTCGCGAGCGCATTCCTCCTAAATAACTTTTGCCTTTTTCTACTTTCTTCGTTGTCGTCGTCGCATTGCACAAATAATTTTGTTGATTTCTTTTTCACTAAAAATTTCTCTATTTTCTACTCTTGACTCTTTTTCATCTAGTCCTCGCTCGGTACTTAGGTTGACTTGGCTCTGACACTTGATTTGATTTCCTGCCATTTTGCTTTGACTCATATTTTGTGATTTTTCACATTTACTTCATCTTCTTGTTTTGTACTCCTATTCCTTCATCAAAGTGGCATTTTTTTTGTTTTTGTTGCCTTTATTTTGATGCAATTTCTTGTTTTCTTCACGATTTGTACGGACAACGTTCAACAGCTTCAACGTTTCATCGTTTGTCATCATCATTGCCTGCAATTTGCTACATTGCAATTGCTCACGTTTCTCCTAGTTGTCGGTTTCTCATCAATATTATAAAGAAGGCAAAGGCTTTGGCAAAAATATTTATGGTATATCTGACTTCTGACTGTCTTGTGTTTACTTGTATTGTATATTTGTAAGAAAAACAGTGGACTTTTAGGCGCTAGGAAATCAAATTATGGTTGGAGATATTATTATTGGTTGACTGAATTGGTTTAAGAAGCTTGAATTAGAAGGAGTTTTTTTTCTTTTTCAAATGGACGTAGGAATTGAAAAGAAGGAGGTTGCAACTTTTTTTTAGAAAAGAGTGAAGAAGATTAATATGAAAGTATAATGTGATAAATTAGAGAAATATTAGAAGTTCAAAAATTTTATAAAAGAGTAGTATTTCTAAAGAAACTAAACGCATCGGAAAAGGATAAGAGATTCTTAGCAATAATTTTAATTGAATATTGAAGGATTACAGATTGTTTAGAAACTGTGTACTAAGACAGCAAAGTCTACTCTTTCAAGGGAGTTTATAACATTATAGTCTTCAACAATCTTTATATATATAATTCTTCTGTGAGTGTGTATGTCACTGAACTTCTCTTAAACGACTGGACCGATTTTGATGAAATTTTTTGTGTGTGTTCAAGGGGATCTGAGAATGATTTAGATTCACAATCTTTATATATATAATTCTTCTGTGAGTGTGTATGTCACTGAACTTCTCTTATGTGTGTTCATATTGAGTCTTATGCGCGGCTATACCGTTCGTTCATCTGATTGCAATGACATTTTGTGAATGCGTGCATGGTTGGTTTTAGCCTTGAACATAACAGAGTACTTTTGGATTCGATATGTGACGCTGTTGTCGAGAAATTGGTGGATCAAATACTGCATTTGATTTGTTTGATTCTGCGCAATGTACTACAGTTAGTTTTGAATAAATTAAAGGACTCAATAATACAATAACACTTAAGGCAAGACCAGGGAGCTGTGCATTGTTGTAGATTTGGTAAGTCACTGGAATTATTAATGTGACTGACTATCCATTTAGCCAAATTAAAGTGCAGCGGGAAGCAAAAATGAAATACCAGAATTGCAATTCAACTTATTAATAGCGATGGTGCGAAACCGCAACTGTAGGTATGGCCCAATCCACTTGCGTTCTACTGAAAGTGAAGTTTAAGGAATCTGATTGGCCATACGACGTCGGGCAGGATACCCTAGTAGACATATAATTTTGGCAGAAATATCGAAGTTAAACCTCCGGTCATGTCTGATTATGACGCAAGTTATTCTGAAAAAGAATAGAATTCGGCAAGAGCTTCAAGGCTGTGCTTCAATAGCAACTTGACTAGCAGACAATATACAAATAGTAGTGTCAAGATGTAGATAATTTTCAAGAGTATAACATTAATATAATCTGTCCAGTAAATAGTTAAAAAACATTTTCAATAAAACTAAAATTGATTGCATTTTTCACTTAAAACATCTACGTTCGGTTCGAAAGTATGCTATGATTTTATTATCTTTTCATACTTTGAAAACTTCTATGTATTTTTTAAAGCATTGAGTAGTTTAAATTATGTGTTTCCAGCGCACACACACTTTAGTTAATATCTTTATTTTAAAACCAACATTTCCTCAACCAAATTGTGACTTTTAGCAACACTTTATTGTGGTTTAAAAAAGCAAGAAGCGAGCAACATAAAAATCATAAAAATTACTATAAAAAATAGGAGTAAAGAAAACGCAAGGGTGACGAAAAGGAATAAAACTGGACACTAAAGTCTAGGGTCGTCGTTATAAGTATGGTGATATACATGTGTGTGTGTGTGTGTGTGGGAAGAATGTTGAGACTTTTGTGTAAGTTTTTGTAATACTTTGCCACGATTGCCACATGAAGAAAAGCGGAAAGGAAATTTAAACTTACACCATCAATGTCGCAGAAACATAAAACATCAAGAAGTTACACATAAATGTGCGTCCTTTCCTGGCACTTTGGTTTTTTCCTTTATTTTCTATTTTTTTTCTTGACGTGGCAGCTGTTACAGCTTAAAGTATCTTTTGTAGTACGTACTAGTAGAGATAGATAGTGATACTAGCTAGTGCAACAAAAAGATAAAAAAAAAAAGGATAAGATGCAGATGAAAAGCAGAAAAAAGCTAAACGAATTTATGCTTGAACACGACACTTGAATTTGCTAAGGGACAATGAGAAGAGAGCGGCGGTGGTGGGTGGCAATGGAAGGGTTACCCAAGACTTGAGTTTGTATGCGGTAGCGATAAATGACTTTGACACTTTCTGTTGTCACTTCTAAGAATATAACATAGTAAGAGATACATTGCAATAAAGGGAAAAAGGCGTGAAGAAAGTAACTAAGATTCTTCATGTTTTGTTTTGGTTAATACGCCCTTTGATGTTTTACTCATCTTAAGGGAAAATGAAATACAGTAGTAGTAGTAGTAGTAGTAGTTTTTATTTTTTCTTCTTCTTTATTTTCAGTTTTCATTTTTTATGTTAAACATGACTTGCATTTGAGAAAGAGAGCCATGTAAAGTAAAGTGTAAGAAATCATACTAGATACAGCTGCTGTTTTCATGGGTCCCTAAACAACTTTTGACTTTTTATGTTTTCTTACATTTCGCACTTGGTTCTCCTCTTATGAAGAAATTCTTATATTTTTGAAATTTTCGTTCTGACTTTTTCTTTTTTTTTTGTTTTAATCATCTGTTTGCTTTGCTTTTCCATTCTGCATTCTTGGATTTATCAGTTTTTTGGAGCGAACACTGCAATATTTTTGTTTCTTTTGCCAGTGATCGTTGTCAACGTCAAAAAAGATGACAAAAACAAGAAACAAAACAAAACAATAAGAAAAAATTTGAAAAAAAAAAAAATAGCTAAAATGAAGAAGAAAAATTGTAGAGCATAAAAAATAAAGAAGAAGAAAGAAGCAAACTTGAAGTATCTTTGTCTTGACATGCAAACTGACAGCTGCTTATATTGTTTGCATTTATACTTTATGTTTTTCTTCAATCTCCTCGTAATTTTTTTTATTCTTCAATTTTTTTTCTTTTGTCTCTTGTCAGTTGCTGCTTTTGGTTTTGGTTAACTTTATAGCCAAAGGTGTATTTGCAAAATGAATTGCAAGGTTTCTTCTTGTTATTATTGTTAGCTTTCAAAGCACTACAAGAGGGCGGTCAGATAAGTTTCTTAAATCCCATGAGAATCAAACTGAACAGTTAAGGAAATTTATCAATTTCCTCTTGAATTTCTTTTGAGGTTGTTTCTCTTGTGCTTGATCACAGAGATTGGTTAGGTTTTTCCATTTGCACAATGACGATGGTATACTATTATTCACCAAACTTATCAGACATACCTCTCAATAATCCTTTCCACTTTTGCTCCCTAAAAATTTCAATGACAAAAAGAAGATATAAAAATTTCACAATACAACAAGAAAATATCATAAATTGAAGAGTGCAATAAATCCTTCCATTTTTTTTTTGCGTAACTAATCAAATCTTGTTGCGCCGTTTATCAAGCTCAACTTTGAACTCCAAGGATACAAGGTGTTGGTATCGCTGAACGATTTTGGCTTCAAGCGTATGAAGCAATCAAAGTTAGTTGGTTGGTTGGTTGTTGGGTTGCATGGCAAATAAATACATGTCTGTCTGGCTCAGTACCTTCCTACATGCCTTCATGCCAGTTTGCCTGCCCACCTTCCTTCCTGCCTCTTTTTTTCTCAATATGTGATTAAATTCTTTAGCCAGTAGCCTGGAATAAATTGATGAAGGCATTTAAGTCGAGACAGACAGGCAGCAAAACATGTTCAGGAGTCGTTGCTGCTTGCCAATGATGCTTGGTTGCTCAATAAAACGATGAGCCCAGGAAGGATTACCAAACAAATTGTATAAGCATTTGATGTGTATGCGTGTGTGTGCGTATGCTGTTCTGAGTGTGAAATCTATCTGAATTTCCAAAGGTTAAGAAATCAATTTAATGATTATAGAACACATCGCGTATACGCAACGTGATATAAGTGCATACATACATACATGTATTCTTTATTAATAAAAAAGAAATTTGAAATGAAATTCTATTTAAAGAAACATTAATAAGATGAAACAATCAACTTAACCAATCGAGCATAAGAGACTGAAATCGAGAGGAAAGAAGGAGGAAGTTATGGTGACAAAAAATTGGATAGAAAGATTAAGTGATAACGATATTCATATGAAAGAAATACAAACTGAAATTCATTTACTTCACTCATCCACTTCATCATCACGTGTGAAATACATGTTCCTTTAGTCTATTTTTTTCCATCCAATCCCTGGCACATATTGATTGCATTTCTCAATCAACGCCAATCAAATCAATATCGTCTAATGGCATTAACCCATCAACTTTGTACTTTACTCACATTTCTCTCTCTCTTGAACTCTTTGTGATTTTACTTCAAACGCGTCCGCTTCATTGAGGGGTGTCTGCACTTTGATTTGATCAGGTCCTATATGTTCCTATATTTGTTAGTTTGCACTTACTTTTTTACTCCTTTTGTACCAGTAATTTTATCATTTCATTCGGGTTCTTTTTTTGTTTTTGTTTTTTTTTTTTTAGCAACTCTATTCGTTTTTTTGTCTCCAACATGGTCTTCTGTTTTTATTAGATTCTATGTTGGGTAAGAAAAAAAAAAAAATCATAGCAAATTCAATGCTCACAACATACCTTGATATTGTTGGTATATGTACGAATATATCTAGATAGATCTGTCTGTATGTCTGTTAAAAATTGGCGGTTGTCGTCGTCTGTTGTCTGTGGGAGAAGTAAAAGGAAATGGCAAATGTTGCCGCAAAACGGAAGTTGCATGTCATAAAAAAACTACCACTACTTCTCCTACGAGAATATAGCAGGTTGTAGTAGACAAGTCCATTGCCATTGCCTTTATATGTACATAGATACGATACGTTGCTAGTATATAGATTGCTTTCCACTGTTTTATTGTATGTGGTATGTGATGAGTATGGCTGGCTGCCCATCATTTCTACTATTATTTTTTTTTTTTTATTTTTGTGGCCTTTGGTCTCAGTACTACTATGCTTGTTTAGGCAAATAAACTTGAAATTGGTTTTGGCTAGCAAAGCATAGTATCAACAAAAAATCACATAAAAACTGGAAATTACACAAGAAAAATGAAGCTCTACCGTGCACAAGATGCTTTAAAGGTCAATAACTTCATAGGTTGAAAGCATAAACTTGTGGAACTTGGAAACTCCAAAAAAATGCACTGAATGCTCCTTAAAAATAATTTAGAAGAGTTTATTTTATTGTTATAAATATACTTTTCTTTAAGGGAGAAATTGTTCAAAATTAATATCTTAAGTTATTAGTTTCGTTTATTGTAAGATTATTCACAAATGGAATTTTTCTCGTTGCTATTTTCAGTATCATAAATAACGGGAAAACCAATTATGTATCTTCTCGCTAAGTAACCAATTTTTCATAGAATTCTTAATATAAATTTCCATTTGTCAAAGGTTAACAGCATTCAAAATAAGAAACTAGAAACCAAAACCCAAGCAAACCAAAAACTAAACTTCTACACGCAGGTGATGCTTTTGCACTAATAAGTTTTAAGACCACAAGACCAAAAATTACGTAAAATGTCACGCAATAAATTAAGTGACAAAATTATTATTAATGAAAGGACATTAATTTTTGTCATCGACTAAATTACACCACCAGCAAGCTGCAACCAGCAACCAGCAACCAACGACCAACGAACAACAAACCACAACAACGACAAATGTCAAATGATGAGCAGCAAAAACTGAATAGAAGAAAAAAATCCCTTAAAAATATTTAAGCATATGCACTGCACACACACACATCTGCCAAAGTCAAAGTCTGTTCGTTTGTCAGACTGTGTTTTTGTGAATTGTATTGAGATGCCCAGTTTTAGTTTCATTTTCAGTCTGTTTGTCTGTCCCTAGATGATTTTATTAATTGTCGACAAGTGCGCGAATTGCATAAGAAGAGAGAACGTTCACCGCATTCAACATATGTAAGTTTATTTATTATTGCTGGCTGCTGGCTGCTGCTGCTAGTGTGCAACACTTTCAATTCAATTCATGTGTTGATTAATTAGAATTTGATGCTAAATATTGCATGCATTCGCACGAGTTGGCATTAAATTGTGTGCCAGAAGTTTTCTGTTTTTTTTTTTATTTATTTTCTTTTTTGTGTTTTCAAAATGGTACTAAATATGAGTTATTCATGTGAAACATCATGAAGATGAAGCAAGTTGCTTTAACACTTTTGCCAGCAACTTGTAAAGTGGCAAACCAAAAAACAAATCTATACAAATATGCAACAGCCGTGTGCATGCAAAAAGTATCTCCGAGCTGAGTAAATGGGAATGAAGATGAGTCTAAGGAAGACATAGAGTACAAATCTCATTTTCTTGTACTCTACTCGTAGTATGGTGTTTGTATGGTGATATGAAATTGTTTTGGTAAATCCTTAAGGCAAAACAGTAGTATT
The DNA here is from genome assembly GCA_037043295.1 of Amiota minor. Taxonomy (NCBI): domain Eukaryota; kingdom Metazoa; phylum Arthropoda; class Insecta; order Diptera; family Drosophilidae; genus Amiota; species Amiota minor. The sequence goes on from JBAMAW010000058.1 coordinate 798,912, forward strand.
CATACCCATGGCATCGCAACTTCAGTGTCTGCAACATGTGTCTGTCTGTCTATCTATCTGTCTCTCTGTCTATTTGTCTATTTGTCCCAGTTGTGTCTCTTATATTCTTTGAAAGTAGTATGAATATTGTGGCGGCGCTTGTCTGGCATTTTTTATTTAAGTATGCTGACTCTGCATTTTTATTCCTTGTTATACTTAATACTACACATGAAGTTGTATAATTTGAACAAACAAAAAAAATAAAACACAAAAAATATGAAAAAATTTATGCATTTGCAATTTTTATTGCTTTTCTTGTTTGTGCATGAGAGAATTGCACTTAGTTTATTAAAATAAGAAAAGATACTCGGTAACATAAGAATTGTATTGAGAGTTTCAAATTTAAGTTGAAAGCAATAATTTACTAGAATCTTTAATAATCAGAAAGGAAAAACTCAATTTGATTGTTAAAAATATTTGCTAAAGCAAGCAAATTTTTTTAATTTGTTATAAATTGTTTCCTTTTTGTTAGATTTCTTGGAAAATTCTTCCCTTATGTTTGAAAATTTCTTTAGTTTTGAAAATACTTATTATCAAGCTCAACCAATCAAAATTGAATGATATTTTATTCAACTTTTCTCCTTGAAACAAGTATATAATTAGGATTCCGGACCCAAAGGGCACCAAAAGGAACCCTACTGCAGAGACTTTGTTGTTCGTTCATCGGTCCGTCCGTCCGTCCTCGGGTCATATCTCATAAACCACAATAGCTAGAGAGTTGAAATTTTTACAGAATATGTAGTTCCATCGAAGCATCAGCAACAAATACTAAAACTAAAATATTTTCAAAAACTTAAGGGCGTCTCCATACAAAAAACATTTTGGTTTGTATGGCAGCTATGCGATCCAGTAATCCCACGAACTCTGAAATTTGGATGCTTGATGGCATTACATCAAAAACTTATATTGTCGAAATTTCAGTTTGGTTGGATTACTAGGGAGGGTACCTCCCATACAAATCCTCATTAAAATTTTGGTTCTTATTAAAAAAGTTTTTTGTTTTTTTATTCTATCGAAATAAAATTTAAGCACTATAAGTTTCTGATATATGCGCGGCTTAATTGTTGGAATCATCCAAATCGGCCAACTAGGAGGGGTACCTCCCATACAAACCCATCATTAAAATTCAGGCTTTTTTTCGAAAAACTTTTTTATATTTTGGACTATTGAACTGAAATTTAGACTCTATAAATTTCTGATAAAAGTGCGGTGCATTTGTTGGCATTTGTCGAATCGGACCACTAGGGGGATTACCTTCCAGTGCAAGTCAAGCACTTGGCCAATTTTTTTTTTTTTTTTTTTTTTTGCTTTTTCAATAATGCAGAATTCTTTTAAATTTCTTGCATTTCTGGGATAGAAAGGAAAGTTCCTTCTAGAATTTACAATACAAATGATTCAAATAATTTTTTTCTATAAATTACTGTGAGTTTCTCTACTTGCATTATTTAATTTTAAGTTATATCTTTATTTGGAAAGCACAACATTAAATCTTCTTTATTTTTCTCATCTAAGGTCATTGAGTATCTAGTCCTAAAGTATTTAAAGATAATCTTCTATTCTTTGTTGTGAAGATTAATTCTCACAGTTGTGCTGGTTGAGGTCACTAGGAAACACAATTCACAAAACTATTGTGAAATTCTATTATCTCTTTGTTCATAGTTAATATTTAAATCAAAAGCAGTTTATATGAAATCTATATAAGCTTTCTAAAAAACAAATTTATATATTTTTTTTTTTATTCTTTTGTTTTGTTTGATTTTACTTAATCCAAAATATTTCCAAAAAATGTTGATGTATTCAATTTAAATATTTATTAAAGTATGAATGAAGCTTAAAGGCTCAACTTGCTAGTAAAAAATCCTTTATTTTATTACTACGATTTCTCACTCAAAATCCTCTGCTCTTTTACTCTTTTACTCTTTTACACTCTGCACTGTCATTTGTACAATATAATCCCATTGGGGTTTGCTCTGTTCATATTGTATTGTATGTAGTATAAAACATTGCCTTGTATCGAGCGCAGCAAAACATAAATATAATAAAATTTCATTGAAGTTACATAACATAATACAAAAACAAAATATTGCTTGTATATTCTTTTGTTTTTTCCAACACTGGATTTTGGCTACCGTCACCTCGGTTTCATTTATTGTAGTTTTTACACTCTCCCGACGAACATGTCACGTATGTTCCATATTTGTGATGGCGCGTCACATCGCGTGGCGTGTTCAAAATTCATGACATGTTTTAGTAAGTTTCCGAAAAATAATACTTAAAATACCCTAAAAATCAGAAGGAAGGAAGCAGCGAAAGGAAGAAATAATAATATTGTATAACTAATGAAAAAAGTCAAACTGTAGTCTAAAAAGCATTTTGGCAAAAGGAGAATGTGAAAAGTGTTTAGAACAATTTGGTGCGAACATGAACCAAGCACCAAAGTTCTTCTTTCTTACTCATCAGAACAGAAAGTAATCGTTTGCCTTGAAGTTCTTTGACTCCCCTTACACATAGAGAATAGTGACGATGACGACGACGATGGTTGGTAATAAGTAAGTAGTAATAGTGATGATGAAGGCTATTAAAATTCCGTTTTTGTCAGTTTTCAACGTGTTTAGTTTTCATGTTAAACATTATTGTCAAAACACAAAGAGCAAAAAATTGTTGTGTTCTTCAAAAAAACAACAGCAAATATTAGGAAGAATTTTTAGTAAAAATTCTTTACTATTTTTGTGTAAATTAGGCAGCTCTCAAAGGCTCGTTTGCTCGTTAGCTCAATTCATATTCACATTTACATAAATACTAATACTAATACTGCTACTACTACTACTACATGAAATGATTTACAATTTCTGACGTGCTTTGGCAAACACTTGACTGACTCTTCATAGAGGACCTAGAGAGTTGGTTGGTAAACCTCTCCAAAAATAAGGGAAAAGAATGGAAAAAAAAAAAAATTGGAAAGCAAACAACACAAGTGCTTGCTTTATTGTTTGCTTATGTCATGTTGACGCTTAATGTATGTTTCCTGCCATCATCATTTACATCAACATGATGATGATCATCATCATCATCATCATCATCATTATGAACATGTTTATCATCATCATGATTCTCATCATATCCCTCGTCAATGACGACAACGTTGACAAGCAAAACTCATGCTCGACTTGGTCATGATGTCAAGCAATCAAACTACTTGACAACTTTTCATCAATATTTTGCCACCATTTTATAATGGTTGCAATTGCTTTTCTGGCCCCCCTCCCCTTCCTCCTTCCACTCTCAGTATATGTCATCATTTCATGCTATCACTACTAGTTCTGCTTATATCTCACTTATTCACCCACTTCTACTGCTGTTATCGTGTTTCGGGTTAAGCAAACTTGTGTCAGTCAACTCAACTCAACTCAATTCGTTTAAGAGGCAAAAAAAAAAAAACTTTGCCAAATTACAAAAGACCAACTGACAACAATAGTCAGTGGTGTTTGCTTCGGTATATCCCACAGTTCGTCCATCAGTTCCTCCATCTGTCACTTAGTCAACCCCCAGACATAGTCAGTCTTAGGACTAGTGTCGTCGTCTGTTAGGTGTTGTTTTTTTTCGTTTCGCTTTATGTGCCACTTGATAGTCTCGTTGTTATTATATGCCATAGAGCAGCAAGCTTTCCATTTTCAGATTCTCTATTTTGGTTTTTGATGCATGAATTTTGGTAGCTCATCGTAAGGTTTTTGGTACGTGTCTCTGCCTCCCTATAGCGTTGTGCGCGTGATAACAATGACGCGCGTGATTGGCTTTTTATCACGTTTTGTTGACACTTACAGTGTGTTGCAAAGAGATACAAAAACAAAAAAAAACAAAAAAACATAGATGAGGTATGAAGGCAAGAAACAATGGGCGGCCTCTGGATGGGGCTCAAAGCAGCTAAAACACTTGTAATAATTTATATGAATTTAATGGTTTTTCTCCATTCTGGTCTCTGATTAAGGGGAAGATATTGAGGTAAAGGAAGTTACTTTAATCTTAATTTAAATAATGTAAAAATGTCCTTATAAACTTTGTAATAATAATGAATTCGCAAAATACTTATGAAGATTTTAAAACAATAGAATTTTTAAAATAAAAATGGTTCAGAAAGATACTCTTTAATGATTATAAAATGCTTCAGGACTCACACATGAGGTTTCAGTTTGAAATTATGGAGATACATACCTGGAAATATAAGAAAATAGAAATATATTATTAGTAGTTTCATCATTTTTTTAGGATATAAAACTAAGTTTTTCAAAGCATCCATCAAAATAAATATGTATTATGAATATTCTTCATAATTGTTTAAGAAATCAAACTCTAGGATACAAGTACATAAATTTTAAACTAATAACATAAATCAGTATTATAATAATATTTGTTTAGAAATTTTCAATATTTACATTAATGAAATCACCCAAGGACCAATTACTTCAGAACAACATAAGAAAAATAGTAGGCTCAGTTGATTTGTGAGAAAATAACAAAGAGGCCAAGAAATTTATTAAACATTCAACAATAAAGGACTGTAGCATCCTTCATCTTAACTTCCTTTAACCCTTTTTATTACACAGACTGAGACAGAGAACAGAGACAGAATATTATTCTGAGTGTAAAACACCAAACATTTCATCGATACTAAAATGACCCAAATGGGAGCACAAAACAGCTATAAATAAACAAACAAACATTGAAACTCCTCCCCGAAAAACAAATAAAATATTGAAAGGTAAAGTAGCAGGAGATTCCTGCAACACTGTTGCTTGCGCCTATCTACTATCATTGTGAGGATGCTAAAAATATATATAAAATTCAGCAAATTGATCGGTAACTGTAGCATTGTTATAGTACATATAAACTTAAAAACCAACGGCTTTGGTCAGGTTCCACCGAGTGGTGGCGGAAGTGGTAAAGAAGGAAGCACAGCATACAGTGAGTGCGTATGCGTGATTTAAAGAGGAATTCCATTTGATTCTCAGAACCCCATACAAGGCCACAATGTTGAGTGCAAAAAAAAAAAATGGGGAAAGGAGAGCAGAGAAAGAATGTGGAATGTCATGAAATATTCCACGCGTGCCAGGACTCTATCTCGATTCGCTTAAGCACAAACATATTGCTGTACTCAGTTGCATTGTTTCCGTTTCCGGTTGTGGGGTTTTTTTTTCCTTCACACAGATAAAGCTTGATTTTGTGTTAAATTACGCGCATGCATGAGATACATAAGAGTATCTCATAGTTCCAAGCATATCTGCTGTTATATCTACTAGTCTTCTGTCTTCTTTCTGTATGTTTGCTTGCTTGTTTCCATATTTGGTTGGTTGTTAGTTCTTTGGTCACAGGACAATAACTAGCCATGTCCTTTCCTGTCTCTATTTCTTTTTTTTTCCTCCTATCACTTTGTAAATCCACAGCAAGGTGTATGTAGTCATATCATGGTATGCATTCGAGCAGCTGTTTATGTTTTTCCTTTCGTTTTTCCATTTATTCACTTTGTTTCTTCCTTGGTTTGTGGACAAACTCTTTAGCTATGAGATTGTCCTTGTACCATCATGCAACATGCATTTCTCCATTTGTCCATTTGTATTTTGTGTTGTTTTGTATTTTAGTTAGTTTGTAGGAAGTTTGTATTTGTATCTCAGTTTGTCGCCATTGCCATTGCCCATTTTGCATGGTTCGTTTGGTGCGCAACTCGTGACATGTATATGAGAAATTATACCGATGAGTGCCCAAAGGACAGAACCAAAGGATACAACAACGCAGACGACACGCTTTTCATGCTCAACTGTGCAGCAAGTTTATAACATTTTTTCTTACCTTTTTTGTTTTTTTTATATATATTTTGCATTTGTTTTTGTTTTTGTTGTTGATTGTACCATATTTTATTTTGGTATTTTATAACATTCTGCATTCGTCTTTATTTCTGCTTTGTGTATCCTTTCCGAGAACTTACACCTTTCATTCGGTTGGCAGTCAGTGCTACCTCAACTCAATATTTGTTATTGCTCTTGTTGTTCCTGCAGCTGATCCTGTGCCAGGACCATTGCCATCACCATCCACCATTCACCATTGTCATCCTCATCGTCGTTGTCGTTGTCGTTGCCTTGTTGTTGTTCTCTTCAATACTCTTTATTCTTCTTGTATGGTAACTTGTTCTTCCGTTCTGCCTGAGCATTGGGAATAATTTATTATTGTTGCGACGAACTCTGTTCTCTTGGACGAATGCATAATTCTTGTCCTTTTAACGTGGTATGTTTCGTTTTTTTTTGCCTTGCATTCCTTTTATTATTATTATTTTTTGTTTCACTTTATTTTCTCAATATACCTGGCTGCTGTTGTGTAATGAAATTATTTGTCAGCGTGTAAAATATCTCTCAAGCTTATTTAATATTGCTTGCGCGTCGTTAAATTTATGTGTTTCATCTTCTGTCAAATTTCCACCTTCTATGTATGCCTGACAAAGTTCGTTTATGGTTTAAGGACACAGTAACATGAAAGTGGTGAAAGAGTAAGAAAAAATGGTTAAATGAATTGAGGATTCTAAAACAAAGCAAAGATTTAAATGAGAAATTTTGAATTACTGAAAAACAATAATTTTATCATAGTTTAGAGGACAAAAGTAAAGATTCAAATGATGGGAATGTTCATCACAATTCCCTCCTTTAAGAAGAATTGGTTTTTGATTTGACAAAATGTAATTAGGGGAACCAATGAACGAACGACACAAGGTTCACAAAGACTATATTTTTGGCACCTTATAAACGTCATCAACATATTTTATTTTTACTTTTTTCTTAAGCTGACTAGTCTCAGTTCTTATTTCACTAATGAAAATCCATGAAATTTATAACGAAATCTGTTTGAAAGATTATAGATTAATCCTATCAATTAAGAAGGTTTGCAGATTAATCTTTCCGAAATTAATTTTCTATTGAAAGCTTTAATTTTTTCCATTAGATCGATATAAATATCCTGCATCCTTTCCATTCTAATTGATACAAATTTCATTGTCACTAAAAATTCTCTTTAGCTGCAAAATGCATGGAAAAAAGTAACCAATGAAAAAAATTAAACTATTGCATACTTAGCAGATTTTGCTTAACAAATGCAATTTTAATGAAATTCATCTAAAATGCAAAAGAAAAAAAAAAAAAAAAAAAATTGCTGTATATTTTCGAGCAACAAAAAATGTATACAAAAATAAATAGAGAAACATTTGCCTGATGCATGCACATAATTGTTTAGTGTGATGTGATGTAGTGTAGTGTAGTGTAGTTTAGAGAAGCGTACATTAGTATGCAAGAGCGCGTTTCAATGGCGCTAAATCTCCTAAAAGCATGCAACACATATCAACGAAAGTGTTTGCTTTAAATCAACTATAAGCTGTAAACCAACTAACAACCAAACCGAACCGAACCGAACCGAACCGCACCTATTCAACACACCCGGCGCCAACTGTACCAACCAATATGACACAGATGTGTCGTCGGTCTTCTGTCTGAATTAACGAGTTTGGCTTATGCAGTGAACCACCATCAGCCATCCGCCATCAGCTTACTTTGTACTATAATATTAAAATATTAATAACGAAATTTGAGTTGCATATTTTTAGATTTTAACGCCACAAAATCAAGCGCACAGAACGTGTTTCCTTTATCCCTAAAATTAAATGCATTTGTGTATTCAGAAAAAATATAAACTATTTTCATTCAACGCAAAAAGCTAATAAACTGTGTTAAATGTGATTTTTATGCAAAATTTATTGCCTACTTTTGGGCGTATAATATTTGTATGCGCATGCATCAATGAGCATACAATATGATGTAATTTTTCAACGATACACGTCCCTTTGGTATTATTAGCAAGCAAATTACAATAAGTATATGAATTTTAAATGGTATTAATTTTTCCATCACTTTTTCCTTTACAAATTTTTATAAAATTAACATTTCAATTTTTCATTAGACTTCTGTGTTTTTTTTTTTTTTTTTTGTTAAATGTTCATTCACATTTATGTTATCGATTAATTGCCTTTGATAAATACCAAACTAATGCCAATTTAATCGAGCACATGCATAGCGTAACTAATAACTTTGCCAATGACAGTTGAAAATTCTCTTCTCCTACTAGAATATCACATCGTCTTCTTTATGTCAGGAGGAGGGCCATTTCCAACAACGCAATCAATGTAGCAGAACGTGACATAATTAGGCTATGACCTTTTTTGGTCAATTTGATGTTGATGAACATTTAAATGTTTCGAAATGATTTTTATTTTCATTGTTCGTTATATGTATATTGAACAATAAACACCACACCCTAGTGAGTCTAACGAACAATAAACTAGAAAATGGCAACTCATTAAGATACACCCAATTTTGATTTAGTTATTTATTTATTTTTTTTTTTTTTTTGATAGTTTTTCTGCATGAGAAAATTGCCTAGTCAAATATTCAATTTTAGCCAGTGCTGTGAGAGATGGTGAGATATTTTAAAAGAATTTCTTTTTCATTTAAATTATATGAAGTTCAATAGTTGGAAAAAATTGTTTGCGCCTTCAAGAGATTTCTTGATGTATCCACAATTTTTCTATTTTAGGACTAGGTGCGGAAATGTTAAATATCCATGTCAAAGTATAATGCTAAGCTATCCAGAAAGCTGTTCAGTGTTAAGAAGTATGGTTTTTGTGCAAGCCTTTTCTTGGGATATTTTATGAAAAAATGTGCTATTATAAGCAGGTCTTTCTAGTTCATAGTTTCCGTAAGCATTAATGTAAGTAAATTATGGTACCTAGAGTTAAGATAGACGATTAAAATATATTTTAAAAGAACCGGCATTCTTATGCCAACGGTCAAACTATTTTCAGTTAATTTTATTATCTTAGTAGTTCTAAGCCATTTTTCTTTATCGTACCAACTTAGAACTGGCTCTTGTCGCCTTTCTGCGACCACTAGACCAAATGTCCGCCACATATAATGTCATCACCACCATTGGTGCGTGAACCTTGCCCTTGTGTATAATGTTCTGCACCTCTCTTGTATGACAGAGACAGAGCCCTGATCGATGTATACCATGGTGGTCACCACTCTCTTCTACATATATGGCAATGATCGCAAATCCTCGCGCGCAGACTTGTATGTTCTTTTGTTTTTCAATGAGTTCAACTTTCCCCATCACTGACCACAAAAATGGTCCTTTAAAATTAGGATTTATTCAATCGAGAAGTTTCTTTGTTTGCATAATTTCTCCTGTTTTTTTTTTCTCTTTTGTCCTTAGTCTTTTTCTATTAATTAAACTCTCATTTAATATTATCATAAAATACGAATATCATTTACATAGGAGAATCAGTTTCCTTTACATCAAATTTTCCAATAAATATTTTATTTACAATTTTATTTCTTTTTTTTTTCAAATTCATTTTAATGGCAAATTGATTTTCATTTAAAATGCTTTTGGTTGCCATTTTTAATTGACTTTTATTTAATTAACATTTGTAATAATATTAGTTTTTCACCAAACAAATATTCCTACACTAGTTTTTCGAATAGTTTTTCCTTTTTTAGTCACTCGAACAATCAAATTAAATTATTGTAATGACCAAATTTATTTTTCCAACGATTATTCAATAAAAAAAGAACATGTTTTAATTATGAAATGAAAACAATAAACATTTGTTGTAGTTTGTTGTAGCATTTTAATATTTTAATTAATTTAATTATGTGCGATGGCTTAACACAAAAAATCATAAAAGAAAAATCTTTAATTAAATTTGAAATTTTGTTTGTTATTAAAACAGAAAAATATGGAAAATTGTTGAATGAATATATTCATGTTTCGATTAAAATCTGCAAATGTTTACTTTGGTTTTTGGTTTCATTTTCGTACGCATTACTGACCACACTCAATAATATGCTGCTGCGTACTTCGAGGCGTATAAAAGCGTAAGGAAAATTAAAAGTGAATGGAAGAAAAGCAGTTATAAAGGAGACAGAGAAAGGAAGGACGGAAGGAAGGAAGGAAGGAAAATATATTTTCTTTCTTTAGTCGTAGTTGAATACATATTTTTTTTCCTAATTAAGCGCGTACTTCCTGTTTATCTTTCGCAAGTTAAAGTAGGCAACCACCGACACTAACTGAAGTCAAAGTAATTAAAATGAAACGCAACGCAACGCAACTAAGAAGCAAATGAACTCAATCTCTTAGTCAGTCTATTCGTTTGACTATCTGTCCATCTGTCTGACTGTCTGTCACTCAGTCCTTTCAACTGTCTGTCTTTCTGTCATTCAGTATCTGCGGCTTAGTGGCCATGTGAAAAAGATTGAAATCAAGGCGACCCAAAGGTTTTGCGACATCATGTGCGACGACGCTACTCGAGTTTTTTGTAGGCGTGTAGGAACATATTTTTATCCTACTGGTTTGACTTCTTCTCCTTTACTTGTTCATCATTATCCTTATCCGCAGACTATGCCTGAGTTTGTGTGCCGCTTTTTTGTTGTACCAAAGTCAATATGGTGCACTTCATTATGCCAAGTAATAAAATATAAAAGAACGATGAAGTAAAGCAAACTTGCGCGCATAAAAATATGCAACAAAATAAAACGAGCCATTAAAAGGGAAGAACTGCCAACCCCCACGAAGTGGATGGGTCAAAGGTGGTCGTGGTGGAACATCGAGGTGTTACAACAAAGTTGTGTGTCGTTTTAAGGCGTGCTCATGTTTCTCCATAGTACCCCATTTTGTCGTAGAAGGAATTTATTTTTTTATTTTTTTTTGTTAATCTGTAGTTTTGTTGGTGGTTGAGGTGACATTGTCCATTGTGGATGTAGTACAAGCATTGAGTTGTCCCGGTGCCTTGACAAAGCGTGTTCAAACATGCTCAAGCGTGTGACTCAGCGTCATTCATTAGTTTCATTGGTTCGCTCAGTTACACTCTCGTTAGTTCATTCTTTCGTTGTGAATGACAGTGTGGTGGGCTTTTGTGAGTTAGTTGCGCAGAAAATTGAAAATAAGAAAAGAATACTGCTGATGATAAGAGAGGGAGGCGTAAGAGTATAAAGAATGAGTATGTATTAAGTAGAAAAAGTACTTTTAATAAATGCTTATGGTTTTTTATTAAACCCTGACACGGAAGCAGAATTAATTATTGTTTATCCAAGAATAAAAGAGCGCGTGAGTCTATAAGGAGAGAAGGAATATGAAGGATTAGGGTTTGGTAAGGAAAAATAATGGTGGCAGAAACAAGTGATGGAAAATTAATGAGTGATGAATTAGTTAGAGAAACATGAACATGTATAAGGAAGATAAAAAAAAAAGGTAAGGGAGGGAACTAAGTTATTAAAATGGAGCGGAAAAGATAAATATTTGGTTTGAAAGGATAAGATGGCGATAGGTTGAGGATTGGTTTTTGTAGATTATAATATTTGAACACCTTTGTAGGAAGACAAACTGAAAGAAAAATTAAATTCTAGAAACACTTCAGCTTATATAGACTATCACATTTGGCTTTTGTCTAATAATACTATTCTCGAATAATGGATACATTATACGAATTGGTTGCATGGAAAATGGAATAAACTGATGATTTGTTCACTTTACCGCAATAAAGAAATTCTTGGAAAATGATTCTACTTTTATATGAAGTTCTACTTGATTTAAAGAATAAATGCGCAGTGGCAATGGCAATCATCAGCACAATGTACGTTCATCATCAAGTGATATATCACAGTAAACTCATAAAGACCCAAAACAGAAAAAAAAGACACGCAATCTGTGATGAAGAACACAGAAAGGCAACAAAAAATTAAAAATTCCATTAAACCACGAAAAATGCGCCAAATTACGAGTAAAAAGGACAACAAATGATGACGCATAATGTGGTTAAATATGTTTAAGAGAGAATGGAAGGGAAGGGAAGACAGAGTACATGGGAAAAAGATACAATCATTGGTGAGGCAACAACAACAAAGAAAAGCCATATGATGTGATGTTGTGATGAAATGAAATGATAGAATGCAATTCCAATTGTAATTACAGCAACAAATGAACAACTAACTACATACATACAACAAATGAATAAAAACAACAATGACAATAATAATAATAATGAAGTTACAACAATAATAATAATGAAGCTAAGTACTATATGAGCAAAGTTGAAGCCACAGAAGTGTTCAAAGAAGGCAACCAACAGCAGGCAATTTTAATGTGTTTAACTATTGCAAATATTTTGTCGAGTAAATAACATGACTCGATTTTGAAGTAAATGAGACAGACAGACAGAGAGAGAGAGACTGAGATACTAAATCAACTTGCAACAAAAAGCAAATAGGAATTTACTTCAGAAGCACAACAAAATCACAGCAAAGAACTTACAAGTACCTACTTATTATCATTAAACGTACAGCAATAACAATGGTAATGATTGTAATAATTATGATGATGATGCTAATAATGAAGATGTAGTCTATATAAGTGTTCTATTGTTTGTGTTCTCTGACTTTGATTTAAAGCAATGGCAGTAGAACAGGGTGAGACATTTAGTGGCAGACACTTTGATGAATACAAGAGAAAAGTATGAAAAATCCGAATCAAAAAAAGTAAACAGATGCCATGAGATTCATCAAAAAGATAAGTCCATATTAGAGACTCGTATTTCAATATTTTAATGGTTCATGTTGCGATTTCTTTTCGATTGTTGGTTTTTCGAACATTGCATTGATTCAAATCGAAACGATTTAAAACATAAATATCTTACAAATGATACAAAAGAAGACAAATGTTATGGATTTTATGGAACAATTCAAATTACTTATTAAAGAAAATTAATTATTCTAAATTTAACGGACCTTTGGTCTTATTTAGTTTCAAATATGTCGGTAACTTAATGGGACACCCATTATGCCTTCTGCCTTCATCTATTAAGTTTTAGTTCGCCCATGAAGCGAAGCCAACTGGATAGCGTACTTTGCTTTAGTTTTTCGTTGCACTTGAGTTGAGAGAAATGCGCTAATTAGACGAAGGCAAATATGTTCATTTTGATTTTCATATGAAATATGTTCTCGTGCGTTTGTGTGTGTGTGTTTGTGTATGTGTATAAGTGAGGTGAATGAGTTTACTGTTGTTGGTTTGGTGTTGTTGGTGTTGTTGCTGGTGCTGCTATTATTGTTGTGCTTCTTCATTATCAAAAGCACAAAATCAAAATGAGAAATAGCGGCACACAATTGTTGTTGGATGTGTGTGTGTGTTGTGTGTGTGTGTATGGAAACAGGGCCAACTTCTATGTACATAGGTATATGGCAAGGGCCCAAGTTGTAGGCAAATAATAGTAAAGGAAAAGGCAGAGGATAAGCATAAACAAAGTAGAAGTAGAAAAGAAGAGAAAAGTGGTGGAATTGGAGAATCAGAGAATCAGAGAAACTAAGTAGAAGCGTATACAAAAACCAATTACAATTAAATCTGCGCTTGGTTAATCATGTGCGGTAATGTTGTTGCTTATCGTTGTTTGTTCTTGTTGTTGCTGCTGCTGCTGTTGTAAATTATTGTTGTTTGTTTTATTGTTGTTTATTGTTGCTGGCATTTGTGATTGTTGTAATTGTTGTTGTTGTTGCCACCAAATACTTAAAGTTCACTTCCGCTCAATTGTGTCTGTGAAGTTTCGCGTTGAGTTCTGCTTTATATTTTCTTTACCTATATATTTTTCCTTATTTCTTCTTGCTGTGTTCAGTTGAGTTGCCAGCTGAGGTTTTACTTGATGCCTGTGGATTTGATTATCTCCTTTGCACTCACCGCCCCTGCACTCACCCATTTATTGTATCTCGTTTTGTTACTCCTTAAAGTGTGTGTGTGTGGGTGTGTATGCATGTGTAATGATATTTATGGCGCTGCGTGTACTTTTCTTACTATGCATTGTTCTTTTTACCATATTTTCTTTCATTTTGCAAGCTTTCTTCTCCATTTTTTTTCCGTTTTATTGTGCAATATTAATGTTAAGGCGTGTGTTAATGCATTTTTCTTTTAATCCAAATCGAGTTGGCGCAAAATTTGTTGCTCTTTTCTTCGACTCCTTTTATGTTTCTTATTATCATTTGCGTTGGTTTGCCTTTGCCCTTGTTTCTTTTTATCTTTACATTGTGAGTGTTTTATGTTTCTTATTATCATGTTATCACGATGAATGCTTTTTTTTCCGGTAAATCAAGCTTAATTTGCTTTCTTTAGTTTAAGGACATTGAGTAATTACTTATGTCCTGATGAGTGATAACATAAGATCAGATAATGATGATGAGTAGTTATAGAAATTAATTGTTAATAGTGAAAGAAAACTTGAGGATAGACAAGGAAATTGTAAACGAATGGGAGTTTTGAGAAGATAAAGCTGAGTTTACTTATGAAACTATAGAATAAGAGAAGTTGTAGATGAATTGCCACTTAAGACGGAGAGCAGATTATAGAACATTTATTTTATGTTTCAAAATTGGAAGAATAAATTAAAATTTTATAGAATATTAGTTGTACCCGCGACTTTGTACGCGTGGTATTCGAAATACGTTTGTAATACTTAAATACGCCAAAGAAAGAAGGGGGGAAAAAAATCGGCAGAACACATTTTTATCAACAAACCAAAATTGATCAATAGCTTCAAACACGAAACACAAACAAAGCAAAGCACAAAAAACGAAACACACTGTCTCTTCCTTGTCTCACTTTAAATGAACATAAAATACAGGAACGAAGAGCGCAAAAAGTGCGTACCCAGAGAGGAAAAATACAACAATAACAACAACCAATGTATTAAAAATGTAAAAACGTACAAAACGTTTTATGCTTGGTATTGCAGTAGTTTTCAAAAAAACTTAATACTTAAAAATATTATATTAAAAGTTAAAAACTGAAAAAAATAAGTATGCAATTCTTATCATTAGCATTCATTTGTCATTAAAGAAAAAAAAAATTAAAATCGGCTTAGTATAGTGTGTGCTAGATAAAAAAATATTAAAAACTTGGAAAAAAAGTGCCTTTATTTCGACAACAGCGCCACCTACCGAGTCCAACTGAAGCATAAACTATCTTGGTGACCCCATAAGTAAAAAAAAAGAAAATAAATTTTCAAAAATGGAGTATAAGAGTCACAAATTTTCCTACACTCGAATTATATATATATACAATATATTATATTTCGCATTTAAATTAACTCATCAATTCACAAAAGATACTAACATCACAAATAGATTGAATATCAAATGTTGCCATAGATCCGCATTCACAATTTAAAGTCATCATTAATATATAATACAAATTCAGTATGATTTGCGAACAAACGCATTTCATTGTAATGTCAAAATTTGTTAGAATTGTTTGGTTACTCATTGATTGGCGGTTGACAGTAATTCTACATTTCAGGCTTCATTCATTCCAAGTCTAGAACGTTGATTATACAAAACAGAACAAACTAAACCAACCATTGATGCCAAAATCAAACCAAACCCAATTCTGGTAATTGTTAAAGTCGCCTACTAATGTGCTGAAACCTATAATCAGTTCAACAGACACAGAAAAAAAAAAAAAATTATACAACCTAAAATATCCAGTCAACAAAAAACCAAACATATTATGCGTTCCAAAGCTTGAGGGAGCAGCCTACCCTTCCCATGTCCCCTACTCTGCTCAGTATTTGTGTGTCGGACTCATACGTAATCAGTTGCAAATCATGCAATCATCATAGCAATGACTGGTTCCATTTTCAAATTTCCTTTCTGCTTTTGATGCTGTTCCTCTGTCCACGCGTCGTATGCGTAACATTTCGCAAGAAAAGAGAAAACAAGCAAATAAGTAAATGAGTAAGGATTCCATAGGAAAATGAATTAGTGTTGAACAATGAACAACGAATTTCGACTGCGTAATTTTTACCTTCCTTCTAAAATTAGTTGCCCATCGTCGTTCTTATTAAACTCGTTGCGTCCGTAATCAGTTTGTTAAAGCATTTTCATGTTTTTTTCGTTGATGTTTTTTAAAAAATGTTTCTGTTACCTTGTCCCTCTTTCTCGATTGTTGACATGCCATATGCCACATGCCACCATTTTGTATATTAGATCTGCCATAGACAGAGTGAGTTTTTGTTTGTTGTTCAAAACAACTGCAACAACAATATTGCATCACTTCATCCGAATTCCGATGGAATTCGATTTTAGAATTTTGTGTGTTCCGCGCTGAGAGAGTGAAATTTGCATGAATCAAGGTTTTTGTTTTAGTAGAGTAGATAGATATAGCAAACAGATTGAGTGACCAGACTGACTGATCTGGTTTTAAGTAAGGTTGTCTGTCTACTTTCAATATATACAATACAATCTGCCTCTCTGTCTGTCTGTCTGTCTGTCTGTCTGCTACCCTTAGTAACTCGTTAGCAATGCGAACGATAACCGCAATTAAACTGCAACAACTTAACATGCTACACGTTTACTGCATATTAAGTTTGAAGAACACATTTACTGGTAGTCATTGATTTACTGTGGTTTTTACCTTGCCAAAAATTTGTTTATCAAAAGTGATAATGCTTAATGAATGGAGAGTTAAAAAGCCAATTAAATACTTAAAGCAATTATGTTAACAAAGTTAAATGAATTCATATGCTTGGCAAATGTTCAGGAGACCGAAATTACGGTAAGAAATTTACTGAAAAATAAAATAAATTGGGAACCATCCACATCCTTACCCTCATTAACTAGTAATTTATTATTTCCATTCAAAAACAAAATACAAATTTGATATTTGATCACTTTATTTGCTCCCCTAGCTGATGTTGTTGCCTACTTGAAAGGAAAAATGAAGTTAAATTTTATTGAAATTGACCCTAAATAACTAACTAATGAATGTAATATAAACTCTACACAATAAATGACTTAAAAATGTATCATTTGCTATTATGACCTACGCTCAAAAGTATACTACAGCAAAATATTTACACTAATTAAACCACATTTTTGCATTAAACAAAATAAATACAGTTTAAAATAAAATTCAAATACAAATACAAATAAAGCAAAGAATATAATCTTTATGTGCATAATTTGTCAGCCCCGAGAATAAAAGCCATGGCCCGCACAACTAAAAACCAGCAAAGCCCAAAAAAGAAGGCTACAAAAAATTAAAATATATTTAAAATGTATTAAAATATGCTTGCTTCTGTTGAAGGTGGTGCCTGCATACCAGTGAAATGTGGGTCTAAAACTTTAGAAAATAATGAGCGAATAAAGCCGAAAAAAAAATGCGAAAAAATAAATCAAAAATAATAGGGAAATAAAATGTAGTATAAAAAAAGAAATCATAAAAATAACATTTAATGCACGCTCAAACACACTTTGGTGACTGAATATACCTCTCACTCTCATTTCCTGAGCTAGTCAGTCAGTCACTAGTAGCACTTAAACCCGATTATTTAATTCATTCTCTCTATGTTACTTACTTACTTACTGACTTTTAGGCTTACTGGCATGACCCAACCTGACGTGGCTTGTGTTTGGGTAACTTTGGCTTGATGAGCGCGCCTAATTTCCATGTTCACAAGGCAAATCCAGATGGAATTGCGTTCTTAATAATTAACACATAAAAAGGCTCGTGCTCATTAGCATAATGTGCGGTTCATGTTGTTTCATACTTTCCCATCCACCCCCCCGTTTTTCACTATTCTTTCCTCTTTCATTTTGGGCTTTCCATATTTTTTGGTTTTTTCGTAAATTCATTTTTGTTGTTATAGTTTTATTCTATGCGGTATTACCTTTACAACCAAAAAAGGAAATAATAGTAGAAAGCATTTTTGTTCTCTTCACTCGACAAAATTACACACAAAAAAAAAAAATAATAATAATAATAAAAATAATAGAAATCATGAATTTAAAATAATTTTTTTAGGTGTATTTGGCGTGCTTTGCTGGTTTGATTTATTCTCATTCAACATTTTTTGTGGTCATGATTTTTTGTTATTTTTGTAGTCACAGTCACAGTTGCTGTTGTTATTGTAATTGAAAAGCACTTTTTAATTTGTTTAACACAAAAAATAAAAATAAATAAATGCAAAAATTAACTAAAATAGAATAATATTTTCAATTAGCCAAGTTAATGCCAGTAAACCTCTCTAGGGAGTTTGGTATTATTATATTCAACTAAAAGCATTTAAATTTGTAGTCATTTATTTGTTTACCCATATACACAATAAAATGAATAGGTTGGAAGGCGATGGTTCAGATAATTTTTTTGTGTTTACCTAAACTGAAGGAATTGAGGAAATGAAGTTTAAGATAATCGAATTCAGCATCTGAATAATTTTTCTGCATATGATAAAAATACTTTGAAGTTTTGACTTCACTTACAAAGTGATTCTATGTTCTTTATTAATCACTTTCTATTTCGAATATCGACGAGATCGGTTTCTTATGAGAAAAAGTACTTGACTTTATTCAGATTTCCGAAATGAACATCGAATGGACACTACTTTCTCACTATTCTACTGATTACTGAACTCGTGACTAATTTGAAGTACGATGTTATCATATTAATCATTTCTCTTAGCTGCAACCCCTCTGTTCTTTATTGTTACATGACTACTTTACTTGATAAACTTACAAGTCAAACGTTGTAGGACAAATCTCTCACAGCAAGAGCTCCCTTTCTCCTTCTTGTGTGAGTTTTTCTTTCAAATCTTCACAGTGATATCTGTAGCACCATATAAAAATAAATACCATTAAGATAACTAACATATTTCCATTATTTCTTCAGATTAGTCTTACAGTTTTATTAACTATTCAGTTGACTTTTGAAGGAAAGTACTTTTTTTTTTTTAAATTATAGTTTTCTTGTTAGAGGTAGAGGTAATCGATGTGTGATTGAATTCAGTGATGAAAACGAAATTCACTTTCTGTCTATTTGGATTTACAATTTTAAAGTATAAAATAAATCCTCTTATATTTGCTTTCTTGTAAGAAATATAAAAAAGTAACAAAAATTGACATATACTTTTTCCTTCATTTCTCTAGCAGTTTTTGTGAACATGTTTCATTTTTGGCAACTTTTTAGCTTGTGTCATTTTTCACTTTGCTCTTATAAAAAATGCATAACTTGTTTATGGAAAAATATGAAGTTCTTCAGCCAAGAAGTTAAGTTTATGAATCATGTTGCATATTGTCTTTTTTATGATTTTTCTACTTCTTTGCTGTATAAGGTTTTATTGTTCCTTATGAAACTATAATCAAAAATAAAAGCTTTTCTTTTTTGAAAACAGATGTAAGTAAGTATGTATGTACTCATAATCATTACTCTTTCCAATGCAGACATTCTCTTCATTTATCAATTTCTATCTTAACTTATTGTATTCAACTCTAATCACACAAGTGTGGTTTAATCAACTGTATTTACACATACCTGCAAAGACACAGAAAGAGAAAAGTATATAATTATTTTCAACGAACAAAATAAATTTCTTATAAATTTAAGATAGTAAAGATTCCAAAATCAATTAAACTACAATAGGTAAATATACTCGTATCACAACATGTACATATTGTAGCTGCAAGACACAGAAGTGCCAACAAAAAATGTTTAACAATTGAAATAGGAAATCTCAATTTCATGAACAATTTAGCTAAAGGGCGAACAACATAATATTTAATGATTTATATATTTTTATATCCACGAATATAAGAATTCTTGCACTTGACGTGTTAGTTAAGAGACTTGCTACAAACCCAACAACCAACAACATTTACAATAAATACAACAATCACAATATGAACTACAATAAATAGTACAACAACAACAACAATAGCAATAACAATTACAAGAACAACTAGTTTTCAATGGTTGTCTAACAAATTACTGCAATTAAATAAATGTGTACTTGACACATGTTTCTGCTGTCTGCACAAAAGTAAAGTTGTTTGTGGGTTCACTTATAGCCTCAAGACAGCGAAGTCAAACTCATTGTTGTCAACTCATGTTGCTCATGTTGCTCATGTTGCTCATGTTGTTCCTATTGTTCTTGGCATATAGTTTAGTTGTGTTTTAGAGTTTGGTTTTCTTGTCTTTCAACTTCTACTTCTTCGCCATCGTATAAGTTTGCGTTTGTGTCATTCAAGTCGCCTTAACTTAATGTGACATAATAATAACTTTCCATTTTGCGTGCTTATTTCATCTTGTATGTATCATTCATTCACCTAGTCATTCATTTGTTCATGAGTTTGTTATACCTACACTTAGTTTCTGTGGTATCTTTCAGATAGAAATAGAATTAGAGAGAAAGAATAATTCTACAATAACATCAACATCATCATCATCATCATCATCATCTTCATCATCATTATATATGCCTTACTAATTGGTTTACTGAATATGCCAAGTGCCGTCATGGCATATATTTATATGTTTGGTTTATATACTTATGATACTGAATGAGCTTACTAGTTTTCTGCATCCTTTCAAAGTTCTTCTACACTACACGTACAAAGGCAAGAAACAGTTTAAAGTCTTTGAATCTTCTTCTGTCTAAGTTGTCATTACCATGTTGACAACATAAAACCACTTGAATATTATACTTTCATGTAGCTAAGACGACGACTATCCTTACTTTATTTTATTCTATATATTTGTATTGCATTGTAGCATTCAAGTATTTTATTTTATCATATACCCTTCATATATGAAACTTAAAAATATAAAAGGTGACTCTATTTTGAAAGAAGACTTGTAACACGTTACAGGCAACGGAATACTTTACTCTGTTTTCGTGTGTAAGAGCATAGAAGTTGAACACACATTCTTTGTCTTATATTATTAGTCGGATTTCTATGATTATGACAAGATTGTCGAAACTTTAGATTAAAAATGGTGTACAAATTCCATACAAACTTTTACAATTTCTTCACTTTTCCAAATGACATCAAGCTATTGCTTTGTTGGGTATTCTATACTATGAAAATAAATGATATTTTTCTTAGTTTTTCTTTCATATTTCTTATTAATTTTTCTTTAATGCTCAAGTAACCTTAGTCGGGGATGGGGTCTGGGGTATCGTTCTAGTTTGCTTTAAATTAGATGGTGATTTATAGTATACTACTTATATATTTCTAAAGAAAGAAATACTTTACAAATTGTTTCTTTAGGTTAAATGAAGGATTTTTATTGTACAAGTTATACAATTTTCTTGCAAAAAGTATTTTATAATGAGTTGCAATGCATTGCATACTTTTAGGGGGCTCAAGGAGAAAACATATTTAGTAGTTGGAAAAGGTCATTTTCTGTAATATTTTTATAATATTTGAGTTGCTAGAGATTTGCTAATTTAAGCAAACTCAGAAGATTTTAAATTATAGAAATTTTCATTATTAAATAATTTAAATATTTATTATGTTTAAATAAATGTAAAATGACTAATAATAAATGATAAAGAAAATTATAATACTATTTGATGGCACATAAATTAAATTAGCTTTATTTAATTGATATCAACTATCTTTTTTTTTTTAAAAAACAAGTTTATGTTGCTCATAAGTCACATGTCAGCAAACGCTTCTGCTCAAACACTTTCAACTAATGCAATTGTCATTAATAAATTGTTGTCAGCCATTAAATGACATAGTGCAACATGATGTAAGGATGATGGATACTCAAGTACTAGAAAAATCAAAATAGAAAAAAAGCGAAAGATAAGATATATCTATAAGTATATATATTTTCCAACATTACTTAATACATATTTTTTTATTGCCGGACAATGCTGAAGTACTAAAATGCGAGCTTAAATGATTCACATAAATATGACTAAAAGCGTTACAAGTTGCTTGAATTGCGTTGCGTCTTCACCATTCCCATTATCATCATCATCATCATCATCAGAGATACTCTGCTTAAGATGTTTTGCTAAAGATATGAATGAATGAATGTATCTATAGAGCAGTAGAAGTAGCTGTAGCAGAGTGGAGGCAACAGTAACATTTCAAGCATGATGTCCTTGTAACGCACAAAGTCTTGAGAAATTGAGAAGAGGCAACACAACGTTGGCTGGCAGATTATGAAAAGTCATGATGTATTCGTGGCTATTAAAGTGCTGAAGACTTAGATATAGATACATAAGAAGAGGGAAAAAATAGGGGAAGAAAATAGCATTTATTGAAGCTCTTTAGTTGTTGAGCGCGCTAAGGAAGTAATGAATATTTATGTTTTGATTGTGTTGAGTAATTTTTTCACACTTTTGTTGCTCGAGGAGGGCAAGTTGTGACTTTATATAGATGATGATGTTGATGGTGATGGTGATGGTGATGAGGTTACAAAGGACAAAGTACCCAATGTGAAAAGGCCAAGTACGAATAACTTATGTTTTTACTCTCATTTATATTGCTCCCATTCTCATTCTTTATTCAACTTGACATTATTTATGACGATTCTTCTTCAATTGCTTTTATGTAAATATTTGTATTTATTAGTAAAAATATTTTTTCAACGAACTGCAAGTAAAGAAAGGAAGACTGAACTGACTGTGTGTTGGTTGATTGTTTTTTAAAAGTCCTTAAGTGCACAAATTGACTTTGACTATGCTGATTGAATAAGTCTTGAATTATTTGTATGAATTTTGTTGAAATTATTTGTGAAATACATAAATAAATACAAAAACATAAAATAAAACAAAAAGGCCAGCCAGGTTGACAAAATATTATTACAAAAATTAATTTGTAGTATAAATTATTAAGTAGAATTATTATTTACTGAAAATGAAGGGTGATGACGCCTAAGGCTTACAGAAAGTGATCAATAAAATAATCATTTTAGCCTTAATACTGAATTATTAAGTTTTTCTATTAGTTTGGTGATTAAGAAAATATCTGAGCAACTGCCAAAACTTATCAAAAACTTATTCCTCGAACACTAAGTTATTTTGCTAAGTCTTTGTGTAAAGAAAATAAGTTTTTATCACTACTATTTATGAGTTGAAACAATAACATATACTAAATTCAATAAATGGCTAATGTTTGCGAGCATTTTGATGTTGACTGACACTTAATCCAAAAACCAATACAAGTTGAAGCGATTCGGTTCAGTTTTGTGCTTGCAATTGTGGTTTAAAGATGGAGAATTTTGTAGAACATATTTGGTTTAGAATTTAAGAAAAGAGAAGACATCAGACTTAGTTGTATAAACTATTCTCTGCACAAAGTTTTTCTTTTAACTCACTCTTCGGAGACTTTTTTTGTAGTTTTATTTAGACCGGAAAATTCTTAATGATGTATGAATTTATTATTTATAACCCTGTTCTGGGAATTTCTACTGATTTATACAGTGGGCATCACTGTGTTCAAAATTCTAATTCAAAAAAGGTAGATTAAATATTTCACTTATAATTTGTGTTCCTGGATATCCTCTATAATTTTGATTTCCAGGTTATTAAACGAATGAAAACAACTAGAGTCCCTTAGGCCTTACTTTTTTGTATATTTTCTTCTAAAATAATAAATTGCTTGTTTCAGTATGTTTTCAACTTTAAAAGTAAGAAATTTCTACTAATTGTTTGTTTTTCCTTCTTTTGTTCACATTAGGGAAAATAAAACTCAACTTAATTTGTCACCAGACCATGACTTTAATAATTTTCCATAATTTCACATAAAGCGAAACATTATTTCAATCAAAAAAAGAAAGAAAATATACATTAAAATTACGCATTCGGAAAGTTTATTTTTGCGCTTCGTGCAACTTTTAAGCCGTCTAGCGTATGTAGCCAGGCTTAACCCGGATAAATGACAGAGAGACTCATAAAGTCTGCCTGACTCTGCAGCAATTTCATTCACCCCAAATTATATTTATGAATGTGTGTGATATAAAAATAAAAAACAAAAAAAAAAAAAATTGCTCATTTTAGTGATTAACTTCATGCGACGACGGCACTTAAAGTTAAAGTTGCAAGGTCATGTTCATGCATTTCATTTTATTTTAAACATTTATGACAATTTTTTCTATTTTGAAGTTGTCAACAAATTTAAGCATAACAACATCATCGTCATCATCACAGATAATATCAGCATTATCATTGTCATTATAATTATTGAC
Source organism: Amiota minor (assembly GCA_037043295.1). Classification (NCBI taxonomy): domain Eukaryota; kingdom Metazoa; phylum Arthropoda; class Insecta; order Diptera; family Drosophilidae; genus Amiota; species Amiota minor. The sequence goes on from JBAMAW010000058.1 coordinate 823,053, forward strand.
ACGTTGTGGTAAAATTGAACCTGAATTAATCTATAGGCGATGCGCAACAATAAAATGGCGTTTAATGAAACTTCAGTACCTTTTAGGTATTCATGACACGTTCAAAAAGTCATTAAGGTTCTTGTCCATTTTATATGATTAAAAGTTTGTGTGGACTTATATGGGTTGGATGGATAGAGATGTATGAGTTGGGTTACTTAATTGGATTCCATAGTAAAGTGTTAATGATTTTGGGTCGTTAAATAAATTAAGTTAGAAAATATTTTAAACTCGACTAGTTTTGTTAGAAAGGCCATCAAAACCTTTTAATGCATATACATATAGGTATGTTTTAAGTTGATGTCAACAGAATATAATATATATTGTAAGTTATGCAGAGGCTCTGAAGTTTGTTTTTTTAGTTGTGTTGTAAAGAAATAGAGAAGGTTTTATATTCTAAAGTTTCAACTTATACAAAAATAGTTCTATAATCAAACATTTAGATGAAGGCATACAAAATTATATTGTAGTTATAAGGTCGATGATTGGTTTATAGAACTTAAAATGTTCTTTAATGGGTTAGAAACTTATTATACACATACTATGTAGTATGAAGAATAGAACAACTAACCTAGGCTAAGGTAAGGCTTGTGAGTAGTTTAAGTCAAATTTATTCATTGCTTATGTTCTACATTTCTTCCTTCATCTCTGTAAAAGTCTCGTTCCAATACTTGACTAGAAAGAAATAACCCCTGACTATATAAAAACCTTTCTTGTTGAATGAAATCCCAAAAGTGCAAATTACAATTTTGGCAACAGAGCTACAGAGACCAGCCAGCAACATCAGCAAAGTTGCGCCAACTTTGACAGCAGTCAACTGCATATAGCCATTATATTTTTTTTTCTGTACTATATACTTTGTTTAAATTCAAATTTCCAACTCAACTCCAGAAAATGTGGTTTGCCATAAAACCCAAAAATTTTATACCAAAAGATATAAATCTGTAACGCATGAGTTGAATTAACGCTGAGCACCGCAAAACAGCGCAACTAACAAGACGCAAATGCGCTCATTAAAATCACGTCGTCTTCGTTGTCTTTTTTAGCTGAGTGGAGGTGAAGTTAAAAGGATTTAAGTGGAAGAAGAAATACTGGCATTTATAGAAAGGGAAGGATAATCAAGAAATTAAAGATGAAGAAGAAATTCTGGAAGTTATAGAAGAAAAAGCAGAAGATGATTTTTCCATATGTTTTTGTCTTGTATTATTTGTCTTTAGACGAGTTAAGAGTTGCCAATTTAAATCTTTGGTTGGTCTTACAGTTAAAAGATATCAAAAGAAAATACATAATTCGCTAGCTTAATGTGGTAACATCATTAGTGATTCGTGTTTCTTAGAACAAAAGTTTAAGTGTTAAGTACTTTAGTGAGTGGCTGTGGCACATATCCTTTGGCTGTGTGTGTTAAGTTGTTTCCTGTTGAAGTTGCCATCAATATTTCTTGCAACTCTCACGCACGCATTCACTCACGCAGAGCAATAAATTTATATGCTTAACAAGATACACACAAACCCAATAACAAATTGCTTCTTTCACAAATTATATGAAAATACCTGCGGTGTGTGTGACCTTTGACTATAATTCTTTCCTTACTTTTAATGTTGGTTTTTTTCCATTTTATATTTGTTGTTGAGTTAATGATGCATAGTCCAAGCTTTTTTATTTATTTATTTTTTTTTGCAAAAATGAAAATAAAATTATAATAAATTTTATCTAATAAAATTGAGTTGCTAAAAAGCACAACATACAACATTAATTTCATAGAAGATTCAGTTGATTTACATATTTTTCACTTTAATCTAACTGAATGTGGAAACTTAGACAAATTTATTTAATGGCATTTTCAAGTAAATAGCGAGACCCTCTCTTTTCCAGTCAGTCAATGAAATGCTCTATAACAGCGGTTCTTAAACATATGTTGTCCGCGCTTCCCTTTTTCGGAGACAGGTAAGAACACCAGACCTTCTCTGGAACTATTGTACATACATGTTTCTCGAAGACCCTCAATAAAAATGTTTTTAGAAAATACACTCTTCCTTTAATCATTTTGATAAGAATTCTTCATGGAGAGACAAATAAATATTGAGAAGATATTGAAAATAATAAATAATATTTCAAAAATTGTTTCCCCCCTGTAATGCAGGTACAGTTTAGGAAACACTGCTCTACAAGATTTTATGTTTCTAGTCTACTAAGCATCTTTCTCTCAAACCACACAATCTCTTTTCCAAAGTATCTCTGTGATGGAAGAACAATGAATTATATTAAAACTGACATTTTAATGAGCTTTATGATATTAATCTATGTCATAGTAGTACAACATAGAGAGATAGATATAACATATTCATTCATGTTGCTGTTGTTATAGTACTTTCGTGATTGTTTTTTTTCTTCATCATCGTCAACAAAGTCGTCCCTCTCCCTCGACATTATTAAAGCCTCTCTTCTCCTCTTCCCCTCATCTTGCATCCTCATCATGTCATAACGAATCACGGGGTCTTATATTTTGTGTGAAGTGTCGAGTATCGTCAGCTTTGATGAAGTGAAGTACTCTGACGTGTGTCTTGTCTTCATTTGTTCGCTCACTTTCTCGCTCATTAAATCAGTAGAATTTGGAGAAAAATAAAGAGATACATGATGATGATGATGGAGGTGGTTGGATGTTTTGGTTTTGACTAAGATGTGTGATTTTTATTCCATTTAATATTACATATTTTTTTTTTCTTTTTATTTTTCCTTAAGTTTTGTTTAATTAGAGTTGAGCTGTTTTTCACGTGTTTCTTTGCCTGAGATCTTCGGTTGGTTGGTTGGTGGCATTTGTGGTTTTTACTCATAAGCGAATGTGTGTGGTGGTATATCTATGTATGTATGTATGTGTATGTGTTGTATAAGTAATTAAAAAGTAATTATTTCTTGTAGTCATTTTGGTTTGATATACCCCTGATCTAAGGAGAGGTTGAAAAGGTCTAGGTGTTGTCTACTAATCTATCTAAGTAGATGTAGATAAAATGAACAGATTTGTGAAGCAAGCAGCCGAAATATTGTACAAAAGGGTGGTGAGTACCTTAAAGTTTTAGTTTGATAATATGGGACTTTTTAATTAGTAAGCAAATTTGGATTTTTAACTATTTATTTTTGTCAATTGTTAATTATATTTTTATCTAATTAGTTTTTCAAAATAATTCATCTTTCAATTTCAAAAAAATTTACAACATTTTTCAGCAAGTAATTCAATTTATCCTAGGTATATTGTTTTTAATATTATCATTCCCCTTTAATAACTTTAATTTTAAAAGACAGTGCTTTTGATTCAAGATTTTGTAGTGGCGTATTTGTTTTCTAATTAAGTATTAATCTTCAATTTCAAGAGAAGGAAACTCATACAATGAATGAATAATCTCTTTATTTGTTAAATCTAATAATATTTTATTTCTAATTTTAAAGAAATTCAACTTAAGACAACCATCATTTCTTCTTAGCCATTATAAACATTTGACCCGCAGCTCAATAAAATTGTACCCACAATATCACAATCATGTTTTTGGTCAAACTAAAATTGCCTCTAAAAGACACCGAAGACCATTTAAACCAAACATAAACACACAGTAAAACTTGTGTTTTCTTGGTTGGTTTCTTTGGTAGTCATTGATAAAATCCAAGCCAAGCCAAGCCAACCAAGTAAAGCCAAGACTAGTCTCAGATTGTTGCCAAATACTATTTAAGTCTGTTTAATTTAGGAAAAAGAGGAAAAATAAAATCTTGTGTCTCCCATTTTTCGTACAATAACCTAACTTTGTTGTGTACTCTTTCTCTCTCCATTTACAATTTATTTTTATATACTTTTTATTTTAATTTGTATGTTTTTCCTGCGTTATTTCGTTTCATTGTGTTTTGGTTCTTTTTGTTATTTGTTTGAACAGATGAAATTGTTGTGATAAACTTGATGAAAGTGTCTGAGGCGGCGAATGCGACAAAAAGGACAGATCAGGCAGAGCAGACATAAAGGGGCGACGTTTATCAAAACTGGGCAATCTGCCGGCGAGAAAACAAAGTACATAATTTGTTTAAAAATGGCACACACTCAACCACACAGCCAAATATCAGATCATTCCTAGGATAGATGGACCAACAGTGAGGAAGTGTGTATAGCATGAAATGATGGGAGACGGAACAGATTAAATTGTTGTGTTGTGTTGTGCTGTGTTCGTTGTGTTCGACTTTTTCGAACAAATATATAAGTATGAATAAAATGCATAAATTATTTTTCTTTCTCATCTTTTAATATTTGCAACAAGTTTTGTCTGTTTTTTTTTTTTTTTGTGATTTTTTAAATTCAACGCCCACTTAAATTGAGAATATACCGCCCAATTTTAAAAAAGTCACCCACATAAATTTGCATACAAAATGGTTTCCTTCTTTTGTGGTTTATTAAAATGTCAAGAGATTTACAAAACTGACTGTCTGGGAGAGGAAATAAGAAAATCTGATTAAAACAAAAAAAATATCTTAGGAAATCAGTGAGAAATTAATTTCCACACCACAAGCGATGACACAAGTAAAAGAGAACAAGATGATGAAGGGTCTGATGAAGTAGATTGTGAAATAATTTACAACAATTTACAAATGTTCTCAACACCAATGCTCAGACGATACACAAATGCCCACAGATACACATTCTATCATGCATACATTACATTTTGTCATTTCGCCAATCATTTGGTCGCTGTTTTGCGCGTTTTAATTTTGGTATCATAGGCAATTTTAGCCGGGTGTCTATTGCATGATAAAATCGCATTAGTTGTCGACTATCGACTATCCACTATCGTTGCCATCGTTAAGCCTACAAAGTGTGAAAAAGGCTATTAGATAGAAGGGAAAGAGGAAAGTATGTAAGGCTTTTGCACACAATTTACTTAAAACTATTAAATAGTAAAATGTTTTTACAACGGTTTTGCATTGCACAAAATCGTTCAATGAGAGGAAGGAATTAGAGAGACACAAATGGCAAGTGATTGAATAACTATGGTAGGACAGAGATGTGTGGAAAATTGTGAAACTAAAAAGAAAGAAAGAGAGATATAATATGAAAGAATTATAGAGAAGACAGAGGAAGAGTCGCTGATTTATGTATATTTTTCGACATGTCACAAGTTAATGAAGTGGGTTGGCAACTTGTGCGATATCAGACAGATATGAGAGCGATTTGTGTGAGTTTTTAATTTATAAATATTAGCCCTTCTTCATTAAGAAGAAACAAATTTCAAAAATTTTAAATTTAATTAAAAGTTAGTAAAGCGATTTTCATGCGATTTTTAAGCAATTTTTCTTCTCGAGATATTTTAATGCATACAATAACTGACTAAAAGAGGAACTGTTTTCAATAATTTAACTGTCTGTTCTTTTAAAATTTATAAATATTTTTTTCAATTATTTTTTCCATAGCAATTTTTATACATTTCTATTTAAGGCGATTTGCAAGCGATTTCCAAGAAGCCAGTTCTTGCGTTTTCTGAAGCGATTTTAATGCGTTTCATAAGCGATATCAAAAATCTGCTCTGAAGACATGAGAAAATGTTCAATATGCAACAGTATGAAGCATGCTGTTTTCCCATATTCTTTGTAATTTTAATATTCCAGCATTTGTACAATATTTTTCCTAGTAAAACAAAAGCATTGCAAATCAATGCAATTATTTAGTTCTAAGAATCTTGTTTCCCTTAATTGACTTTTGTTGTTCGATGTGTGACACCTGAAGATCCCTTCATTGCTCTATAATTTTAATAAAGTTATTATGTATTTGCTGTTGCACGCATTGTAAAACTGAATCAAAGAAGAAGAATAAAATTTCTATGTAATTCAATGCGATTCATGTGCATTGTTTGTTCTTCTGTTTAAATAAACTTAATCGCACACTCGGCCTAGAAACAAAATACTACAACATAATGATGATAATATTTATGATATTTGTTAATTTAGTTTCTTTTTGTTTGTTTGTCTCTTTTTATTATAATCCCGATGAACGCTTGATTTGACATGCAACATGAATTGAAATGAAGCATGCGTCGTTGTTCTTCTCATGAAGTAAAGTCATCTTTTGTTATTGCATGGTAGTAGGTAGATACTAACTACATAGAAGTGTGGGTGTGTACCAACAAAAGTGAAAAGTATCTAGCTTCTCCTTATCTTTTTTCTGTGTCTCTGTGAATGTTTGTGAATTGGAACAAAGTAATCAAGTGCATAGTTACATGTGTCGCACGATTTTGGTGCGGTTTCACGTTAAACTTGTGGGCGACAATTTCTTGAATTTCTGTTGCAAGCGAAAGTTTGCTGATTATTATTTTTTTTTTATATTGTACATTCGTTTAATTTGTAGAAAATACTTTAAATTAATTAAAATTATTCAAATTGTCTGCTTTCATTTAATGAAGTCATTAATAAATATTGTAATACAAAAGAGGAAAATATAAATAAAAAAAAAAAGAAGTAGAAAAATCAGTTTGCATAATGAAAGGAAAAATACATTGAAAAACGAAGTAAAATCAATGCAGACTCATTTAAATAAATTAAGGATTTTACAAACATTTAAGTGCAATTTAAATGAATTGCTGCATTGACAATAAATAAACTATGAACAGAGAAACAAACAGTAATAAGATAAACACAGTATGTAGAGGAAAAATGCTGAAAGAATCCAATAAAATCAGTTGCATTAAAAATAAAATAAATAAAAACAAAAAAAAAGATTAATAACAAATTGCGCAAGCATGCACGAAAATAATTATTTGTAATTGAATAATTATAGTAAATTAAATTTATTGTTGTGACTGTACGTACAAAGAGAGTGACAGAGATGGAAAGAGAGGGAGAGAAAATTGTTGTCGCCATTTGCCATTTGCTTTACTATACACGAGTATATTTTTTGTTGTATATATATTACTATAATTGCCTAAAGTCGCGCGCATTTTTCGTTAATCAATTGTCGTTTGTTGTTATTTGCTGCTATTGTCTTTATTGCTGATGATCTTGTAGTTGATGTTGATGTTGATGTTGATGTTGATGTTATTGTAGTAAACGGATGTTATAAATTAATTGCAGATATCATCATTAACAGTAACAACGTCGACTACAACGACAACAATTACTCAAATTGCTCAATGAAAAAAGAGAAACGCTTTCAATTTGCAACTTTTTCTTTCTTTTTTTATAAGAAAAACAAGACCACCTACTCTTATTTATAACTGATACAACATACTCGTTTGTATATAGATACTTAATTCCTAAAAACATATATGGACATGCAGCTCCCTTATATTGTCCGCCCACAATCATCAATAAACTTAATTAAAGCAATTTGATGACATTCGTGTGCCGCTTCGCGTGCAAACATTCTGCTGAGCATGCTCAATATTTTGATCGCGACTGTAATTTTATCATTATGGTGCACTGAAGGTAATTGTATTGTAGAAAACCTTCGAACTAGTGAATGATATATTAAGTTTATAAAACCATTTGTCACAATTTCAAAGAAGATGTTGAAGATCCACAAAAGCATGAAGTACAAAAGTTCATTTGCATCTATGAATCATATTCACAGTGAAATCCGTCCAATACAGTCTCTTGGTAAAGTCTATGAGAATACATAACGAACTATTGTACATATGAATATTAACATTTTATATCCAGAGATTTCTCAAACTTCGAGAATTTAAAACAAAAAATGTGCTCTTTTTTGGTGAGCGGTTTGTCCAGTCCACACATGTATTTTCATAGTCATTGCATCATTTCCCTTTGTTTGTTTGTTTGTCCATATATCTGTGGAATAATCCCTTAATTTTTGAGGTATAGTACTTAAATTTCAAATAGTACAACCACAATCTGTCATAATGTTTCACAAGAAATTATCTTTTCCTTCATCTCTACAATGCATTCACATTTAATAATACTTTTCCACACTTAAAGACTATATATTCCATTTCATTCCATTCAATTATATTTCCACTCTCTCTCCTCTACTCATAATTTCAAATTAAACACTTAAACAAACAAGATCGAAAGTGAGTAATTGTCATAATGTCTGACTTGTTGTCTCGGAAGTCTTGAACGATGTGATTTATACATTATTATATCATTAAATGCTTTTAAATTATTGTATATTTTAAACATTTTTACTTTATAATAGTTCGATTCGAAATGCATAAAGTCATGCATATGACAAATTTTCCATAATATTCAAGAGTAGAAAATAATCTGTGATGTGAAGGATAAAACGAATAAGGAGAGTTAAAGATGAATTCATTCCCTTTAGGAAACAATCAACAAACAAACGAGAAAATCAATTGAAATTTAAGCTTTTACAAAATGTTGCTATTGACAATGAATATTGCCAGATTGACAATAAAATGGTTGGGGTATGATGTTACTTTTTGACTTGTAATGAAGTTATTAGATTGAAAATTTAGAATGGCATTTCAACATTTAATGAAGATAAAAGATTTTTGTATATTTATAGTATGTATGAATGTATGTTTTAAATGATGTGTATAAAGTACAATAGAAATCTCTTAGATTGCATGTTAATCTGGTAATGGTGTTTGAAGAATTTGAGGAAATATGAAAAAGGGAGGCAGCATCATGATTTTTTTTAATTTGTATATGTAATTGTATTCATTGAACCAAAAAGTGGTTTTATGATTTAGAGAGATGAATCATATGATATGGTAAAAGATTTAATTATTAACTTCATTAGGATCAATTTTCAAATTATTTATGATTAGATAAGCCATGTGTAGTCTTAATATCTTTTGTGCTCGTACTATTGTGGAATGTATTTTTGTTATATTTATCTTCTTTTTGTTCCCATTGTGTCATTGCTCATTGTCTTTGTTATTGTTATTGTTATTCTTATTTTTCACTAATTTGTCAAACATTAAAAAGAGTCGTAAATAAAACAATCAACTTTAGACATTTTGACATTAACGTATTTTTCCAACCGTGAAGGTTAAAAGTCGATTGTGTACATATTTTATTTATTTTCCTTTGTTCAATTTCCAGTGTATTTTGAGGGTGATGTCAGTGGTGTGTGCGTCTGGGTATGGTTTTGGGTGTGTTAAAGGAGGAGTGGAGTGCTATGCGGCGGCAACAGTAGCGTTGACGTTGACAATTTGGACGCCTTTTTACGTCATTCAATGATTGGGGAATTAACAAATAAAATGCAGGTTCAATTCGTTAGCTTTGTCGTGTTATATTTAGTTGTTAAGATAACAAATTTTTTTTTTATTTTGTTTGGAAATGTAAATGTTAAATAGAAACCAAAAAAAAAAAAGAAAAAAAAAATGGGCCAAGTACGAGTCAGACTCGTACACGGAGGGTTCGGTACCAGATTGAAGTTTGTATGAGAGGTACTCCTCCTAGTGGTCCGATTTGACTGATTCTAGCAAATGTATCGCGCCTATATCAGAAACTTATAGTGTCTAAATTTCAGTTCAATAGTCTAAAAAACATAAAAGTTTTTCGAATAAGAACATGAATTTTAATGGTGGTTTTGTACGGGAGGTACCCCTCCTAGTTGGCCGATTTGACTGATTCCAACAGATGTACAGCGCCTATATCAAAAACCTATAGTATCTAAATTTCAGTTCGATAGAACAAAAAATAAAAAAGTTTTCCTAATAAGAACCAGAATCTTAATGGGTGTTTGTATGGGAGGTACCCTCCCTAGTAATCAGATAAAACTGAAATTTCGACAATATTAGTTTCTGATATAAAGCCACCATCCATTTATATTTCAAGTTCGTGGGATTACTGGATCGTATAGCTGCCATACAAACCAAAATGTTTCTTGTATGGGGACCCCTTTCAGTTTATGAAAATATTTTAGTTTTAGTATGTGCTGCTGATGCCCGGATAGAAAATTTCAACTCTCTTGCTATTGCGGTTTAAGAGATATGACGGACGGACAACTAAGTCTCTCAATTGGGTTCCTTTTGGCACCCTTTGGATCTAGATCCCTAAAAATGAAATATTTGAAATTTAACTTTAATTGTTAAAGTTTATTGTTTTTTAAGGCAACATATAAAAATGGTTCCAATTTTCTTTTATATACCTTAAATATTTTAAATGTTGATGAGAGATAAAGAAGTTGAAATGGAGAAATTTTTCTTGCTACTCTGTCATGACAATATGGAAGTATTTGGTCAATAAATGGAGAATTGATATTCATATTTTTTTTTTATGAAAGCTAGCTATGACGTTTGCATTATCTATTTTAGGCAATACAAAAATTCTGGAGCAGATAACCTCTTTCTCATTAGAAGCGATTCATATCAGAACGTGAAAAGGCATTCGGTTAAGTGAGGTTTGAACGATTACACTAGCCACCTTTTATCCCATTGGGTTCCCCGAAACCCTCTAAGTTCTTTAAGATTGCAATTGGTTTCGCCAATTTAATTTACCTATTAGAAATATACTTTGTAAAACGTTTTCATTGTCTATATATTGAGTAAGATATTCGCTACAAATAATCAATAAAATCATCATCTCTAATGCAAATCAATTGTAATTGTAGCTTATATTTGAGATCCCCCAAAGAACTTGTGATTATTATAATTAAAATGAGCTTTAAAAGATTAGATATGATTTTGTGTCTCTTTGTTTTGTTGTTAACCAATTTTAATTCTCATGGAAAACATGGAAAAAAAAAGAACAGAAATAATGCCAAAAGTCGCCCACGAATATAAATGAACAATTATTATTGTTGTGCTAAATTATTAGCAATTATAATTTGCCAACAACTGCAACAATAAATAGACAGAGACTATTCAACAAATATGAATAATGACTAGTTTGTCTAGTTATGTGCTTATACTTAGTATCTGTATGTGTGTGAAAGAGAATGTGGCTGTGGGTGTATACAATATGCATGTGACTCTCTCACAAATAAAATTTAAGGCTTCATCAATAGTATAAAATCAAGTGCAGCAAAAAACTACACTATAAGTACAGAGAATACAACAAAAATATTGTTGTCAGATAAATAGACAGATAGATACATAAGTTGGGGATAAATAGATAGATAGATATTTTAGATGAGTATGACAATTGCGCATTTGTCTGTCCAACAATTTAGTTTGTCTCTGCCCTGTTTTTCTTTTCCCCCTCTTCACCGACGAGTCATCGAAGTAAATTAGCATTAAGCATGAGTAATTAACTTAAATACAATAGAACAATTTAGTTATAGAATTATACATGCGAGTGTACACACACTCATAAATACATAAATGTGTGTATCTATAGCTTTGTGTTTGTATATGTACATACATATATATATATATTGTTGTGTATTTGTGCAATTGAATATTTTGCATGTTCTCTGTTCGCTGATGCGTGGCGTGTTAGGGAAGTCATTTTATGTCGCGTCGCAACACAACGCGGTTCGCCTGACATTTGACTGTAATTACTGCTGCTATCTATAATAATCTATTTTTCGAGTCATCTATCTATTGTGTTCTGTCTTGTTTGTGTTTTCGATTCTATACATTCTAATATGAGTTTTATTTCATATTGTTTAGCTATATGACGAGTAACATACACTTACATACTCGTGTATCTTTGTACCTGAAATCATGAGTTCATGTAAATGTAGATATGACCTAATTTTTTTTTTTAAGCTAATGAAGGTTTAATGGACTTTGCTGATATTTTTGATAAGTTTTTGAATTTGTGTATGTCAATTTTTTCTCTCTTACTTGCGTGATTTCAACTTTTATTGCATTTTCAAAATGTTTTTTTGTTTTACATACCTGAAATGAAATGAAAGAGACAGTGAATAGATTAGTGATTTTTCCAAGGTTTTAAGACAAAAGTATAATAATTAGTATTATGTAAATTATATTAAAAGGATTTTTAAATCAAACCAGGGAACTCAATTAGACTCATTTTGCTATTAAACAATATTTCATTCTTTTGAAATTTTAGTTTAAATGTAAGAATTTGTGCCTTTTGGTTAGAATATTCAAAAAAAAAACTCCTTTTAAATACTTTAAAGCCGCTTACAAACCAAAATTTGCAAATATTTATGTATTTATTTTTATAATTCAACAAAAAAACAAGAAAAAAGGCAACCATTCATTCAAAGCTATTGAAATGTTTGCATAACAAATAACAATGAAACCACAAACTGGCACACAATTCATATAAACGAAAATCCAAATCTATGCACCTCATGCACTGCATTCAACTGAACTGAGTACTGAGCAATTGCAAAACAAAAGCCAAGATTTGAAAAGAGTTTTTTTTTTTTGTTTTCATTTTGTTAAAAATCTCATTGAAAAAAGTGGTGGGGTGTGTGGAAAAAAGGAAAACCAAACTATTTCATAACTTAAAACCACCTGCACTTCAGCGCCTCGTAGTATAAGTTGATGCCCAGAGCTCATATATACACAACTCCATTCAGGCAAGGTTGCACGAGGTTTTACCAACAGGGGGTTCCCCGGTTGGATGCAAGTAACTCAACTGTGCCACGGGGCAGTACAAAGTCAATAATAAAATATTAAATTTTACACTCACGCATAACCACCTTCAATACTCTATAGAGAAATGCATATGTGTGTGTGTGTGTGTGTGTGAAGGATATCACAGAGAAAAGGAGAGCGAGTGGAGAGGGTTAACGAAAGTATAGAATGATGATTGTGATGAAGGAAAGTGCAAAAAATGCATATGGAACAGAAAGATTATTCACCATGTGCATGTTTTGATGCCAATAAAAAAACAGAGTAGCTTCTATAGATGATAGGAAAAGTAAGGAACAGTGAAAGTGAGATGAGAGGGGAAGAAATAGGAATGTGCTTACATACATACATATGCATTGCGCATTTGTGGTTATGTAGAGTGTGTGTGTGTGTGTGTGTGTGTGGATATGTGTATTCACACTCGAACAATTTGTGCGGAAACAGGAAATCAACTTTGGGGCTCGCTTTTGTTTACCAGATTTTTTTTTTTATTTTCTATATATTCTATATATATTTTTCTGCTTTGTATTTTTCTTCTTTTGAGTTAAAAAGCATGTAAAATACAATATTTTTACAGTTAGCCATTGAGCAAATACACTAAATAAAACTTGAAAAAAAAAGAAGCTTGTAAGCATTTTTTGACTTTTGCTGAATACAAGAATTTTTTAATGTTTCTACATATATTTCTGGAATTTTTTTTGTTTTTTTTTAATTTTATGCAATTTATTAGAAGAATAAAAAAAAAAATATGTGAATAATTTTGTAGCAGTTTTGTTTGGAGTTCTAAAAAAAAAAAAATAAAAGTCTACTTTGGAGCAAAATATAAACAAGTTTTTAATAAAAAAAATATTCCTTTTTAAATCAAAAAAAAAAAAAAAAAGAAAAATCATCAAAGGTTAAATCTGAAGGAATCTCACTCTTTTTGGAGACTACAAATGAAATTGAGTGAGTGCGTGAGTGAGTGAGATGGAAAGGAAGTGAGTGAGTAGTGAGTAAGAAAGTGTATTGTAGGAGTAAATGCTGCTTTTGTTGAATATGCAAAGAATTTCAAAAATCTTCCATTAACAACAAAAAATTATGAACATCAACTCAACTTTGCTTAATTCACTTAATGGCACTTTGGCCTTTTGTATGATGATGGCATGGCGTCGTCTGCCGTCATCTATGAAAAAGGAAAGAAATGAAAGAAACAAGAAAAACAAAATAACAGAAAACAACACAAAAAAAATGAAAGAAAAACTTGAAATTTGAGCGCCACTTAACGTTAAAATGTTGTTGCTTCTTTACTAAAGTGAACTAAAGATTAAAGAGAGGGACAGAGAAAGCAGGAACAGAAAATGTGAAGGAAGTCATGAAAAAATTTAAAAAACAAATAGTATAGTAAAAATAAAATAATGAGAGAAGAAAGGAAAGTGGAGTAAAGTGGAGTAGAGTGGAGTAGAGTGGAGTAGAGTGGAGTGGAGTTGAGGCATAGTTCATTTACCTCATCATATTGTAAAAATACAACACAAGTCACAAAATAAAGCGCACAAAATAAATGAAAGAAACAAAGAATGAAAAGAAGAAAAGGAAATCCATAAAAACAAAAATTATGGTCAAAAACCCATTCAAGCATAATTTTAATAGCTAAAAGGAACGAAAGAAAACTGAAAAGCAGAGTCTGCCCAATGCTCAAGCCACAACCTTCTCATTGCACTTCACTTAATTTGCGTGTGACGCCCGACTTGGTTTACGTAGAAGTCTTTATCACGAATCACGAGCCTACAAAATCTGGGTAAATGCCTTAAGGTATGCTACAAATCTCAACACACGAGTATATTGACACTCACACATATTTATGTACACAAAATACAAACAAAGTGTAATTTTCCAGCGCAAACATAATTTTCTTTCATCAACCATTCAACACTGAGAATTCATACGGAGGTTGGTTGTTTCTACATATTACACTCAATCTACCCCTTCTATCTTTCTGCAATGTCCAGAGTTTTACTCTCTTTTAGACGTGGCATGACACGATGACATGTTAAGGCTTTATTTTCCGGGTCGCGCCACATAAGAGCATACAAAATATTTTATACGAAACCGAGGCCTCGAGTTTAAATGACTCACTGAGCCAGTAAGCAATGGGAAGCAATGAGGAGTTTAAGCAAAGCCTATGAAAAGCCATTAGAAAAATATCCTTTTGGCGTCATTTGAGATTGGGTGCGAGTTGTTTTTTTGTGTTCCTACAAAAAAAAAAAAAAAAGTAAAAGAAAATGTATGTACTACGAAAATAATTGTGTCCAGTTTGGATTACAGAATCGTTCAACAACAAAGAAGGAGGCTTCTAGTGATTGTTGCCCGTTTTGTTACTATTATTTTTTCTTCTTTCCTTTACTAGCCTTTTGTTATCGTTTGCTACTTGATCAGATTGTGAGTCTCTTTATATGTATGTGCCAACAATGAAAGCGCGTTGTGTTGCATGTTGAACAGTTGAACGGGACCAAACTCAATCAATAAAACGTTAAACTGTTGATTCAGCAGAAAAATCGAGGAAAAGGAAAGGAACAAGCTTTGCTCATTGAAAAGTCCTTTTCAGGCAATTTAGCCTTTTGTGTCTCCCATAATTTTGTTTTCATTTAAAGAGCAATGAAATGTGCGGTGAGTGGAATGAGGTTTCTTAAAGTATCAGCATATTTTTTTGAGAGACAATTGGCTTTAAAAGTATTTTCAAGGAATTAAAGGTCTTAATATCATCAGTTCACTTTTTTCTCTTCCACTGAGCACCTAATTGTGAGAATGCCTTAGTGATTTTTATTCACACTTGCTGAAGTAACTTAGCAACTAATTAAGATAGACAGACTACATGGTGATGAACTCATAAAATGCATAGAAGTCTCTAAAGGGATTTCATTCATCCAAATAGTCAATCTACCAATCTATATCTTTATTCTTATTCAGCATATGTTTTGTCTTTATGTCTTGTCACTCCTTTTATTTTATGCCTTTCAAAAAACATGTAATGATGCTTAAGTAAATAGAACCAATTTTTGTCACTTTGTAGCAACTATTATAGCTTGACTGACAACAAGGACAAGAAGATGAGATTCAAATAATCCCAAGTCCTCATGGGCGTTGTCAATTGTGCGTTGCCTATTTGATACTTTGTAGGCTTTTTTATTCAATTCAATTCATTTTGTTTTATGTAATTTGCCTTCTTCTTTTTTTTAATGTAACTTACATTGATCCTCGCATGTACCAGAGCAATATCCTTTATTGCCAGTTGCGTGTCCTTGTTGTATTAGAATCGAACATGTTAAATACATTAGCGGACGCGAGTGTTGTATTGTAGATTTTTTGTATGTCTTTCACATGTTTTCTGTGTGTGTGTCGCTGTAAAGTTTTTTTTCGTGTGCGCCTTGTGATTTGCTACAATTATTTATTTTCAAACGAATTTGTGAAGCATAAAAACGCACGCGTGCATGAAGGTTTGATTAGACATTCCGCATACACGCAATTCGTGTATTTTTCACTTTATGCTGTCCTTCATAACTTTTCATTTAAGATTTGTTTTAGAATTTATGTTCTCTCTCTCTCTCTCTCTCTCTATCAATTTTTGTTATTTATTATTTTATTTAATTATTTTTCGAAAATATTTTTCTGTCTGTCCTTCATAAATTTTTATTTAATTTATTTTCCAATGAATTTTATTTCTTCTATACTTTAAGATTTCTTTGCTTTATATTACATTTTCATTGAATGAGTTTCTCAATTGATCTCTTTCTCCTCTTTTTCGAACTATAAATATTTAATTTAATTGAGTTTCACGTTTTTCATGTTTCATGTTTCATGTTTCATGTTTTTATTTTGTTGCTCTTCGTTTTGATTGAAATACGAGTAACCATAAGTTGCCTTTACTGTTTGTGACCAATAAATAACATTTACTTATTTCCCTTTCCCCCTTTCTTCCATATACGAAGATCCTATCTCTGGATGTTGCTTACCTTGTTGCCTGCTGTCCTTCCCCATCTTCAATTCCTTTCTTCTGCAATTTTTAAGAGAGGTCAAAGTTCGTAAGGAAAATTCAAATAAAACTTCAATTATTCCACGTAAAAAACGCGTAATGCTTAAATTGTGTTTGGTCACGATTTTATATTTGCAAAGACCACAACACACACACACACACACACACACACACACACACACACACACGTATAGTTGTATCCTGTGTCCTGTTTTCAGAGTTCTTTGGTTGTTGTTTTTTTGTAGGCTCATTTCATGTTTTTCTTGTTATTTGTTTGGTTGATTTGTTTGACTTGCGTGTCGTTGATGACACAACAGCAATTGCAACAAACAGACTCAGGACCACAACAGCAGAAGGAATACAAGGACACCCAGTGAAAAACCAGTAAAAAAGGAAAGTATAAAATTGTTATACATAAAATGCTTTACTTCTGTCTGTCTTTCCTTCATCTTCTGTCTTGTATTTTATTTTTTATGTTTGTCCTTGCACGATGTCCTTCCTGGTCAGTTTTGTCATCATTTTTGGAATTTCTACAAAACTGTTGTCGCCATACGCCTACAAAATAATAATCATAAAAAGAGAATGGGGCTGCCATCCCAGTGTCCTGTGGCCAGTGTCCATGATGTTTATTTGGACAGCAAGCAACATGTTTGAAAGGATATTACTATTGTTGCTGTGGTTGTTGTTGTTAAACGGAAATTGTTTCAAATGTCAGCAACATACAAACTTCCATTCCTTCATTCCTTCGTCTCTGTTTATAATGTGATTTTTTTTTTGTTTGTCTGTTTTGTGAGCCTCTTTTATTTGGGTTGATTTTATTTATTAAAGATTCTTCTTATTTCCCTCAAATATGTGTTCGTGAGTGTGCATAAGCAATAGATATATATATATATATGTATATATCTGTATATATGTGCATGGGTTTGAGTATCTTCTTGTGTTGTGTATTTAACATCAATTTCCGCATGTAGCGAACCAAAAAACAAATCAAATTGAACTTTTTTTCTGGTCACTTCCTGTTGCTTTTATGTTATGATATTTAGTCTTCAAACAGAAACAACAATAATAAAAATAATAATAATAAGGAAAAGTGACTTTTACTATTTTAAAATTGAAATGTAATGAATAAAAATATTTCATTTATTTTATTAATATTTTTTATAATAAAATTATGTAGTGAGAACAAAAAAAATTGTATTAAAAATTATAAAATGGTCCAAGTGCGAGTCAGACTTGTACACGGAGGGTTCCGTACCAGATTGGGCTTTGATTTGTATAGTGTGTAAATTTCAGTTCAATAGTCCAAAAAACAAAAAAGTTTTTCGAGTAAGAACCTGAATTTTAATGGTGGATTTGTATGGGACGTACCCCTCCTATGCGCTCAATTTGGCTGATTCCAACAGATGTGTATCGTCTATGTCAAGAACTTATAGTGTTCAAATTTTAGTTCGATAATAGAAAAAATAAAAAAGTTTTGCTAATAAGAACCAGAATTTTAATGGGGGTTTGTATGGGAGGTACCCTCCCTAGCAATCCGATCAAACTGTAATTTCGATTATATAAGTTCCTGATATAGAGCCACCAACCATCCAAATTTCAAGATCGTGGGATAACTGGATCGTATAGCTGCCATACAAACCAAAATGTTTCCTTTTAATTTTTGGAAAATGTTTTAGTTTTCGTATTTGTTGCTGATGCCCGGATAGAACTACACCTTCTGTGAAAATTTCAACTCTCTAGCTATTGCGGTTTATGAGATATGACCCGAGGACGGACGGACGGACAACGAAATCTCTGCAATAAGGTTCTTTTTACCCTCAAAATTAAATGTTAAAACCCTTCACATGTAGTGGAGTTGATATAAAGACGACGTGAGTTACAATTTATAGTTGGTGATTGATCATAATGAAACATCTTAGCAAAACTGTTCAGTTTAACACAACTGAATAAAGCGGATTTTTATATTTTTAAGAAATATTAAAATAAAATTCATAAAAAAGAATGAATATGCAAATAGCAAAACAAGTGAAGTTAAAATTAAAAGTGCAAACCTCTGATGAAGCCTCAAGGCAAAAATCAAAGCAATGAACGCCGTTGAGCTTTGGAAAATGTTCATGATTTCATGATGATGCCCCACGTGCATCATGATGATTACGTTAATAATGAGCTCAGCAAACAAATAAACAAGCAAACAAACACCAACCAACACAACAGAAATCAAGGCTGGAAAAACAGAAAAATGCTGAGAGAAGGTAAAAAAAAAGATAATAATAAAATAAAGGAAAATAGAATAAGGAAAGAGAGGAAATGCGCCACATATTTTTTAGTTGAAAAACAAAATAAAGAGGAATAAAAAAAAAATGATGTGTAAAAGAAAATTACCACAGTGAGACACCGCAATAAGTGAAAAGTGCCAAGGATATTAACACACGACAATGGCGACGACTATGACGATGAGGTGTGTTAAGTTACCCATAAGTTGATGCCAGTTGGCATGCAAACAAACTCAGTCAGATACACGACTACTCCCCTCTGACAAACACACAGATGCTTGCATTCATACGAGTACGATACATGCAACGAATAGGGTCAAGGGAAATTAATGATAGCGCGCTAGTTTTCTTTGACAGTTTGCAGCAAAAGCTGCAGGATATCAACGGCAACATCGTCATCATCACCATCGTCACGCAGTAGCATTGTTTCCCCTTCATTTAAACATTAAACAATCTTCTCATACTCATTGTCAATTGTAGTAGTGTAGTAGAGACGAGTAGGCGATAGAAGTGGGAGAGCAGGATCTGATCCTTGTTGGTTGCATTTGAAGTTAACCAGTTCTGTTTTCTTGTATGCAACTGAGCTGTCAGTTTGAGTTTTGTTTGCTGTTTCATAGTTGCAAAAATAAACGAAACTTAAGTTGTGCGCAACTCATTTGATGCGTCGAGATTCCAACAAAAAGCCAAATAAAATAAAAATTATAATAAAAGGATCAAAAAGGATGTTAATGGAGGTTGGAAGAGAACAAAAATTATGTTTGCATGTTACATAATTAAGAATTATTGCGCATGTTAAACTCCTGACCCTCGGTCCATCTCTACACCAATAAAGTTCTTAAACTTGTGAGTGTGGTGGATTCGTGTGATGTGGGTTTGGGTTTGGGTATTGTTGTGTTGTGTATCTGTGAATGTATGTGGGTTTGCATAACGCTTACGTGTCATATTTATGTTCATCATGTCCACTAACTCCTGGTTCTTGGTTGTTAGTCATGTTCCTGTGTGTGTTCATGTTTATGTCCCGGTCCTGGTTCAAGTCAAAGTTTTACACAGTCAACATAAAGTTGACCAGTTGAAATTATTAATTTTTTCATTATTTAAGCGCATAATTTATGTTTAAATTTTAATTATGTGTTGTTTTTTTTCTTGTTCTGCTTGTTGTTTTCTGATGTTTTTGTATATCATGATGATGATGATGATGATGATGATGATGGTAATGATAAGCAAAGTATCATGTACCTGATATTTCATTTCATATTTGTGTTTTTGAGTGGCTTCTGGTAGAAGTGCGAGCAACTTCTATAGTTCAAGGTATCTTTATGAGTCAAAACTTTCATATGGTTATGGGTATGATAACTCATATTCTTACATACATATAGAGTTTTGTTTGAGTGTATGATTGTTTTTGTGTTTGTGAGTAGATATTTCATTGTGATTGGGGGTGGCTAGAAGTCATTAATGCGTGTTAAATGTATAAGAAAAAGTTAATTAAATGGTTTAAAAATTATTTGCCTTTTCACATGAAATAATATTTTCTCTTTCTCTTTCCACTTCTCTCTCTCTCTCACTCTCACTGTCATACATGCATTTTCTCTTTAATTAAATGGTTTTTCATTAAAACTCATGCTTTTATGGCCTCTGGGTTGATATGTTTCCAATGAGGTTTAATTGGTTGGACTTTAACTTTTATTAAAGTAGAAGGACTGACTGAGTGAAATCTTATACAATTCCTTTGACAGAAGACCTTAAAGTATCTTTCCTGCAAGGAATAATCCCTTTTATTCACTTAGTTCTTTGATTGTAGAATATTTGATTTTCAAGAGATCATGAGTAAAATATTTTGAATGTTGCCATTTCGAAAATACACAGTGAAATCTCTCAACATCTAAAGAGAGCAAAAAAAAAAAAAAAAAGACAGGAACCCCCAATTAGTTAAGATAATTTTAAACTTAAGTTCAAGTGTTGAAATTAACACCTCAACAAGAGAAATTCCACACTGACCAACACTTAAAACCAATTTGTTGTAATGCTCAGAAATTAAAAAGCGATAACCATCTTTGGCAACGGGAACTTTCACAGATTCCTTTATATTTTTTTTTTACACTCAGATAGAGAGAGAGAGAGAGAGAGAGAGGAGTCTCTCTTATTTTCTTAGTTTTATATATTTTATCTTAGTTTGACTTGGTTCGGTTTGGTTTGGTTTGGTTTGGTTTCTGGTCCTTAGACCTTTCCCATGCTTTCTAAGAACTTTACTTGTGTAAAATAAAGCAAGGAGCAATTTTATGATTTTACACTTAATAATTTCATTAAAGAATAAATTGTGCAAACTAAAATGAAATTAAATTCTTTAGAAAGGCAGCAAGGCAAGTTAAGCAAAGGAAGGCAACAAGGCATAGTACGAGTATGGAATAGAATCAGGCGTTGACTTCAAACTTTATTAATGGCATTTTGCGTGGACATAATTATTATCAGGAATTTTTATATTTTTCTTTCTAGTATCCTTAGATGCTACCTCAGAAAAATTGTATTCAAAGGCTGAGAAATTATGAAGGTGGTTGGTTGCAACTTTAAGAGAACTAAAGTTTTAGCGACGACGACGACGACGACGACGATGCTTCAAAACTCATTGAGTGAGGCATCCACTTAAAAAACTAAGAACAAAAAACCCTTGTGAAAATGATGAAGGAGGAGAATTTGAATTATAAAAAAAAAGGAGACCAAAAAGAAGAAGAAAAAATGAAAAGAAAAGAAGTTATTTGTCCTAATGGCTAAGCACCACTTTGCTTTCGATTTTCCTCTTTACTGTCTAGGTAGATTTTTTTCATGTTGTAACTTAAAACTTTAGTTAAGTGCAAGTGGACATTTTAGCTCCTTTTACCTGAAAGTGCATCAAACATTTTTCCATTTGACATTTCATTTTGCATTATTCACACATCATTTAACCTGCTGTCATAGCATAGTTGAATTTATATGATTTTTATAGTACTTAGAATATTCCACGTAAAATTTCAATTTCAGGATCATGACAATTCAATATACAATAGAAAAACTCAAGTCATCTCAACTTAACTTAACTTGACTCCGCACGATGCTCAATATGTGAGTCAATATGAATATAAGGTATCGTATATGAGTGGGTTACGGCAAAGTCAACTCTCAAGTTCTCTTCTTTCAGTTTTGTGTTGTTTAAAAGCCTTGTCACAAACTGTTTGGGCATTAGAGAAATAGCAAAAGTTTCCTTCCTGCATCCACAGATACTCATATACCTACACCATGTACATGCAACACATACATATATATTTTTATAGTTGACATTTCACTTAGAACATCGTATGTTGGTTTTATATATTTTGAGTGCAATATGCTTCTCACACTCTGAAATTTTTGTTTAGAAATTCATTGTTCAAAGTTTGGTCCTTTTTTTCAATGTTATTTGTTATTTCTCTCTCTGAAAACTATTTTTGTTACAATTTATTTTTTGTTTTTGTTTCATTTTTTATTTCCTTTTTGTTGCATACAGCATATCCTTGTTGCCTCCTGCCAATGCCATTTCCACTGTTACTTGTTGGTTGCCTCTTTATTTATTTATAACAAAGCAAAAGTGTCAAGACACAAAATAAATTTTGTGCTTTGTAAGTTTTTCTTATGGCCTGTGTATCTGAGAGAGTGTGGGAGGCGGAGAGGGGTTTTGGGTGAGGGGAAGGCAATATAGTTGGTAGGGGAATTGGTAAATATGCAAAAGTCACAAAACATAAAAGTTGATTTTTAGTTTTTTCCATTCCATTCTAGTTTTTTGTTTAATTTTATATTCTGGTTACACTCAAGGAAACGTGTTCGAGAAAAGGTCAGCGTGATGTATTTAAAGTGGCTTGAATTGTGTGACTTGGACTTGACTGGCGGATTCTAGACAGTTTGTTGTGGCTAAAGGAACTTTCAGATAGAAAAATATAATGCTGTGTCCAGTAAAGTTCCCCCTCTGGAAAATTTTTGGAGTTCTACTTATAAGTCTTAATGCCTAGAACTCATATTCTTTTAGGGAACATTGTTAATCACTTATAATTTGTGATCCAGGTTATCCTATATAATTGAGATTTTTTTGGCTACTACACCAACCTATGAACTTTTTGGAGCTTGGGATTTCAGAGGCTCTTTCTGGTATCACGGATGGTCTGGAGGCCACGAGACATTCTGTTCCGTCCTTGCCATGGGAACGGCCAGTTTAATACCCAAATGCGGGTAGAGTTTTTAATTCGATGTGGAGTTACGTTATATAACAGGGTGCTGTGACCCAGAGAGCAGTAGAGGTTTAAGGTGGGCCTCGCTCCCCACCAAGGAGGGAGTCATATTTACCAAAATGAATATGACTCTAATTTGGTACCTGCGGATATAGGTATATCCAAAGGGACTTTCATAGATGTTTATCAATCCATGTGCTTGACACCATGTTCTTAATTCTTCCTAGACCGGCGAGCACGTTAAACAAATGGTACTTCATTGTATCCAGTAAAGTGGATAACAGATGGAGTGGTTCTTCCATCATAGATAGGTGAAAATAATGGATTTTATTTATCATAGGAGATTTGTAAGGAAGGATGATGAACATTATTGAATAAGTAATAAAAACGATTCCAAGGAATACGTTTAAATAATAAAATAACTTTGTATAAATGGATGAAGTTTAAAGATCAGAAGGTTAAGTTGGAAATAAAATGGGATATTATACAATGACATCAGATGAGTTAAGACAATATTCATTGTTATGATGATGACTAACCACATATTACTCATAGCTATAACGCAAGATGAAATGAATAAACGAAATTGATTTCATTCTAATGATTTGTTTTGATATTTATATTCTTTCAAATAAAACATATTAAGTTTAAAATTAAATCTCAATTATATTTCAGATAGACATCTCCTCACTTTAAGTTTCCTAATATCTTTCAGTTCTTTAAATGTATCAATTTTCCGGTGCTTGACTGGTTATTTCTCTAAGTGTTTGCCCACAATGCATACAAATCTGCAATAAGAACTAAAAAAGCAACAGTTTCCTACATCAACAACAAGAAATAAGAATCAAATATATTTACAAAAAAAAATGGATATACGAAAAAATCTTTCTGTTGTAGTTCCTTCTCGAGTTTTGCTTTATATTTACAAAAATTTGAGTTTTTTTTTTTTTTTCTGAGAACAAAGTTTCTGCTTTTTTTTTGGTATTTATTTTTTGTTTCAGTATTGTATTTGTATTTGTTTGTTTGCGCTTATTTGTGTGTGTTGTAAGTGACTGAATGAGTGAGTACTCACTGAAGCCACTGTCAACTTTTGACATTGGCTATTATTTTATTTACAACAAAACAACACTAAAAATAACAACTTTCTGTTTGCTTTTTTTTGTACTCAAATTCAAACTCAAACTGACCAGAACTTGACACATTCGCTAGTGCAACTGACGCACACCATGACTACAACCACGACTCAAAACACGACTTTCTCTGACGGTTTATATTTAGACCTGCCACATGCTAATGTATCTGCTACTAAGTAAAAACAGATTTCTATCTCATTCTATTGTATCTTTTTTGCTTGTTGTTGATAAAAGTTTAATTGTGCGCAACCAAGTTGACAACTTTTGTCAGATGCAAAAGTTTGTTATTTTATTTTTTGTATTTGTTATTTTTTTCAATACAAATTTCCTTAAAAAATATAAATCCCTTCATAAGTAGATTATTTAATTTAATTTATTTCTTATTTCGAATATCTTTTTAAATAAATAAAAGTAGCATTTAAATCATTGCCAGATTGCGCACTCAATATATGAGTCCTATCCTGTTCTGTCTTCTGTTCTGTGTGTGTGCGTGTATGAAATCCTTTTTTTGATATTTCTTTTGCCATTTTAAAATGTCATTTATTTTAATCCTTGCTGGCCGAGACTTGCGCCAAATTAAAATGAAATAAAGGCGCAAATAAGTAGTAAGAAGAATATGAACAATAGGAGAGAAAATGAACAAAATAAATGTAAAATGTCAAATTGAAAAGAAAAAGGGGATTGTGCCTCAATCCAAGCTTCATATAAAAGATATAAGAAAATAAAGCCTTGCATACCCGTAGGCGCGCAATGTTTGTTTGTTTGTGTTTGTGCATGGATGGTGAGTGTGTGTGCCTGCCTGGCAAGGAAGTTGAAATATTTACGTACAATCAACCTCTGTCATACTTTTTTAATTGACTTATCATTTATTCATGCACATAGAGTAGTCAAGCACATACATTCATAGATAGAGATACAAGCATAGATACATGTGTGTGTGTGTGTATTGTAGATACATATATCCACTTATAAATATAGATACATGATTCTCATGGTGATGATGATGATGATGATGATGACGATGCGCGACCATGTGAAAAGCCATCAACAAAACAATGAAAGAAGAGCGGCGAGGCATCCAAAAGTATGCAAGTAAGTAAGGGCTGTTAATACAGAGAGGACTTAAGTCCAAGTTGACAGCAGCAGCTGCAGCAGCATCCATAAGGCTAAAGGGCCTGACAGAGATATAGGCTTTGTTTTATAATATTTTTGTGTTTCGGGCAGGCCAAGGAAAAAGTAGAAAATGGAAAATGGAAAACAAAATTCACTTGACTTGAAGCAGATTTTATGAATAAAAATATGAAATGAATTAAAGGATATTAAGATTTGAAAGAGAATCGTCTATATAAAAAAAAAATGATGCGATGAAGGCAATAAATGATTTGGAAAATGAATGAGTCTAATTTAAATGTGGAATTTCAAATCATGGTTATTAGAAAGTAGAGATAAATTTGCGTTGATGGAATTCAAAAGAGAAGACTTAGAGAAAAGCCAAAGGACATCAATGAAATGGAAATTGTAATATGACTTTTAGAATTCTTGAGCTTAGGTTAATTCAATGACTACAGCTAGGATAACAGTTTTCTACCTGTTTATTTTAAGCTTTGGTTTAAAAGTCATCGCCAGTTTTAAATTTCTTAGATCGGTAAAGTAATATTTTGCTTAGCCGTTTATTTCGTGTTCTCAATATCATGTGAATAAGGTTTGATCAAACAACATTTGTGTATTATCTATGATGTTGAGAGTCCTGTGAATGCCAAAAACAAAAAAAAACATCTCGAAACATTTGTTTGTTTCGTCATGCAGTCATGCAAAACGCACGCAAACATTTGATTTTCATATGATGCCCAGATACAAAACAACGCAAGGGCTAATAAAATTTCTCATTATAAAACAGATTGCTTACCGAAATTATAATCTCAAGCACTAAATTTAAATTCAAATTATAATTTACTCTGCAAGAAGTAATTTAACATGAGTCATTTTGAGAAATTATTATACATTTATTTTTGTAAGCTTCTAAAACAATATTAAAATTTCTTTGACACTAAACTCACTAGTTCGCTGTTCCAACATCAACTTTAACTTCATTTTTCATCATATTTCATGATTTCCAGTTCATTTCATTCAAATCCAACTATAAACTTCCCATGCATACTGTCATAGATGTATCTATCTATACATCTTTACCCAGAATGCATATTTCTGTTGCTGGCAACTTTTGTGCTTCCCATAAATTCTTTTACTTTTTGTTTTTTTTGTTTAACAGGTAATAATAAATGTGTATCTTTGTGTATGTGTACTCATACCTTTGTCATGTGATTGATGCATTTTTAATGCGCCATTTTAAAATGGATTTTTATATATGTATATCTGCAACCTACTGGTTTTCGCTTGAATTGGAAGTGAAAAATATATAAAAAAAATAAAATAAAAATAAAAAAAAAAAAAAATAGACACATTTAGAGTGTTTGTTAGTGTTGTCAAATGCAAAGCGAGTTTTTAGAAATGAAAATTGTTGAATGTTGAAGTAGAAAATCATGTGAAAATTTATTCAATTTTATATGCTGCCTCATGAAATACGGTGACAGTGAAATATATAGTATTTCGTACTTTTTGAAGAGTTTCAACAAATTTTGAATGAGTTCATGAAATTTAATTTGTATTTCCTCTCGCTAATCTGTGAAATGAACTGAATCATTGCATGGGTGAGAGGGGAAAGAAAAATACAAGGCATAGTGTTGAAAAATCTATTTACTAGCTTAGTTGATGAAATTGTAGACTAATACTAAACTAATATTTCTAATATAGAAAATTGTGTAACTAAAAAAAAATATATTGTTTTGGTGCACAAAAATTTGTATATTTATGGTATAAAAGTGAAGATATTGTGGATAAAATGAATCGGTTAAGAAAGGGTTATAAAATAAACACATTTTGAAGTGCACATACGATTATTTCAAATTAAAATATATGTTAACTATAAACAAATTCCAATGCCAAATCGACGAGTACTTTTCCATTTGTTCATACATTATTGAAACAAAATACAAAATTTTAATCAAAACCATCGTTTTACACTGACACTCGCGATACATTTTCAACCTTACCTTACCTTACAACCAGAGAAGGCCCTAACAACATCATCATCATCATCTACATTCAAAACAAAACTCATTAATACTGCATGAACTGATTTTTCGTTGCCATGCCATGATGATTTCCATGAATCCCTTTCTTTCTTTCTTTCTTTCTCTCAATGCCTTTTACCATTTTTTAACATATGCAAGAGCACAACAAATCGGCGCAGCATTTATAAATTTGTAATGAAAAGTCATCGATGTAGCGATTTTATTTATTTTTTTTTTTTGTTTTTTTATCATACTTTGTAGTACAATGCCAACAAATATAGCTTGCAATGTTAACAAGGGCAAGCAGGAAGGGTGTTGGATTGGTGTATGTCAAATGAGGCGCCTATTAAAAAAAAATCTTTAAAATGATTGTTTTCTTCTGTTTAAGTCTATGCAAAAACACATAAATAATTGTAAAAAACTGTTAAAGAAGGGAAAGGAGAAGATTGGAGAAGGTTTTTACTGCTAAGTAAATCCGTTTTATGCAAGCGGATAAAATCAAATTTTATTTCGCATCTCTCTACAAGATTTGAAAAAAGAATTTTAAACGTTGTTAAAGACGCACTTGACATGGGCATCAACACAGAGATAGCACAATATGCATAAACACACACACACGCACATCACTAAGACATGTATATTCTCTCTTTCACCCATGAGATGACTATTATGATGATGATGATGATGATGATGATGATGATGATGACGATGTCGTTGAACAAACACCACTCACAGGATACTCTGAAAGCGACCCGGTCGAACTGAAGTGCACATTTCTCCCTTTTACAAAAGTGTGTGCCAGTGTGAAGCTTCTTTTTCTTCTATTGTATACCATCCATCTCCATCGACATTAGAACAAAAGAAAATGTTGAATTTTTGTGTAGATCAAGTAGAAAATAAATCCAAAAAATTGAAGAAAAAATTATGTGTATGCATATGCCCAGAAGGCAAGGCACCAACCATCATATAATCTTACATATGCAAATGAATAACAAGCAAAAGATTTGGAGCAGCGTTTCTTAAATTGTAGTATGTGGACCCTGTAGGGATAAAATGGTGTTCTAGGCTAAAGAGTCAGACTCTCACATGGATGGTTCCATACCGAATGGGTGGTTTATATAGGAGGTACCTCACCTAGTGGTCCGATCCAATTGAAATTTGGACCCCATAAGTTTCTGATCCATTTCCATCAACCATGTAAATTTGAAGTAACCTTAGGATCACTGGATCGCATGGCTTCCATTCTAATTCATATGAACCTTGTTTGGGGACCCCTTAGTATTTGTTGCTGAACCCTCAGTAGACTACATTATGTGCAAATTTCAACGTTCTACCTATCACGGTTCCTGAGATAAGAGCCCGAAGACGGATTGGCGGACGTACGGACATCATTAAAGAGAACCAAAACCAAGGCCTAGAAAAATTTAAGAACCACTGGTCTAGTGTTTTTGGTAAATTTTGTATGCATATTTGTTTTTGTGATTGCTTTTTAGGATTTATATGTTTATAGTCAAAACTCAAGTCAAGAAATTATTTGACGAAAATGAAGCTCTCAACTTGAGCTGTGGTTTTGGACTTATCTTCTGATTTTGGACCCCCCACCCACCATAATCGTATTGATTGACATCTCACCCATAAATATATTTGTTGATTTTTTTCGTTAAGTTTTCATTGTTAGTCCTCTTGTTTTGTTGTTTTCTGGTTTTTCATGTTGGTTTAGCTTTCGTTTCTTTGTTTGTTTTACTCTTCCATCCGCGCTTAAATCAAATAAACTGCCCCAAAATGTTATTCATTCATTCAGTTTGCATCATTCATTCCTTCCTTCCTTTCGTCATGACTGAGCGAGACTTGACCCAATAAGTTTGTTGTTAATGGCAATGGGGTAAATTCTTGTTGTTGTTGTTGTTGTTCACTTGACTTTTAGTTTTATTTGTTTTCTAACAAAAATTTTTGTTAGAAAATTTCTCTTGAATTTTCTGATTTTGGCTTTAACGCAATTAATAACAATAATTGTGATTACAATTATGATGTTTATTGTTTAATAAGTGTATTTCCTATTCATTTATTTAGTAAATGTTGCATGAAACATTTAATTTAATTTGTTTATTAATAATTCAAGTGGAAAATTTCTTAAGTCGATGATGATGATGAGAGACTATCGAGAGAAGAATGTGAATGAGTAAGAAATGAAATTTTGTTTATTTATTATGTGTGTTTATTTTCATTTTCTCATTTGCTGTTTTTAAACACGATATAATGAATTTGTAAAGCAAATCTGTTTGAGATTAATATTTGTTATGTGTTCATCTGTGATGTGTTTCTGTTTTATTTTATAGGAAAACAAGATTTCAGATTCAGAAATGATGATGAAGACTGATAGAAATTTAAGACTGCAAGATATACATACAAATCAGCCGTGTTATCTGTTATTGACTCTCTGAATCTTCTCTTAAATTAATGAGTATCCTCCTTAAAGTTGTCAAGTATCCACTTATATTTCTTTAGAACACTTAACCTTCCTTCTTATTCGATATAGTATTTTGTGAGTCTGTAGAGCTCTAATAATTTATATTATGTCTCGAGCTTAGTAATCTGATTTTTATTTCTGTTTTTTCCAAGCATTTTAAAATGATTTTTTATGTAATCAATTTAGTTTCCTCTTCCTTTTTATCAATTTTCTCTATTGTTATCTTTTAGACAATATATTTTATTTTCCGAATTTTTCTATAAATAAAACACAAAGAAACAAACCATATACAATTCCCCAAACTGTCGCTGTAATCTACCTCTTTCATACTCCCTACCCAACACTTTAGATTCTTATCATCTTTACCTTATTTTCTATTTCTTTTTATTTTTCATTTCTCTACCTTCTTTCTACTTGTAGTGAAATGGAATCAACTTACCTCTTCTTCATTGCTGGCGGTGTTCACAGAATCCATGCTTTGTGACAATCCCAATGGAGCCAGAGACATTTGATTTTCCATTTTATTTGGGGTTGTTGTTGTTGTTGTTATTATTGTGTTTGTGTTGCTGTTGCTGTTGCTGTTCTCGCCTGAGTTGAGAGCAACAGTTGTTGCTGCTGTTGCTGCTGTTGCGACTGATGTCGCTGTTGGTGAGGGTGTTGTCGACGCTGATGAGGAAGTCGAATGCGATTCGTTTGAACTGGCGGCTGAGGAGTTGTTATTTGCGATTCCTGGTGTTGTTGCTGTTCCGGTTGCTGGATTGCTTGTGGCAATAGTTAATGCTGTTGTTGCTGCTGCTGGTGAGGTTGTTGCTGATAAAGGCGAAGTTGACGATGACGATGACGATGTTACAACGGTTGTTCCAGGTGTTGTCACCACAGCGGTTGAAATTGCGTTACTGCTGTTATTACTGTTGGCAGACACCAATAAATGTTGTTGTTGTTGCTGTTGGTGTTGCTGTTGTTGCTGCTGTTGTTGCTGCTGTTGATAGTGTCTTAGTTGGTGATATTGATACTGTTGTTGTTGTTGTTGTTGCTGCTGCTGTTGTTGTTGTGTATTATAGTGAGTCTGTTGCAAGACCACAACGTGTTGCTGATGAGCAGCAGCTGCTGCAGCTGCAGCGGCAGCGGCGGCGGCGGCGGCTTGTGGATGAGTTGTTGCTTGTCCTACAGCCCCGGCAGCGTTATGCAAATGTTGATTTAGAAGTGCAGCAGCAGCCGCGTGGTTGAAATGTGCCAAACGTTGCTGTTGTTGTTGCTGCTGCTGTTGATGATGATGGTGCTGCTGTTGCTGTTGATGTTGCTGTTGTTGGACAACCGCAGCTGTGTACGCTTGCTGGACTGAGTGTTGTTGATGAGCTGCTGCAGCGGCTGCGGCAGCTGCAATTTGATGTGTTGAATGTGCGTGTGGATGGGCACCTACAGCGGCTGCTGTGGCTGCCAATTGAGCAGCGGCGGCGGCACTTGGATTAAAAGTTAATTGGTGTCCGGCTTTAAGTAACGGCTGCGGCAGCGGCGGCTGCTGCTGCTGAGGCAGGTGTGGTGGCGTACTGGATTTGTGGTGGTGTTTGTAATGCGGCGGCTGCGGCAACGGCGGGCAGTACCGAGACAGCGGCGGCGCACTGTCGCTTGGGTGACAACACCTGTGGGGCACTCGCTGGCGTTTGCGGCAGCGTTGGCCTGCGTTTAATCGCAATCGACGAAATGGTGATGGCTTTTTCGAACACGTTCGTCTGGGGGGGAGTTGTCGTCGTCCTTATTGTTGCTAATGTGCTTCCGTTTCCGTAATTTTGGTATTGTTGGCTGTCGTAAGTGTTGTTGATGATGTAGTTGTTATAGCCGCTGGTATTGTTGATTGTTGGGAAGTTGGTGATTAGGCGTGGTTTTTGCGTCGTTGTGTTTTGAAGGGTATATATGTTGTTGTTGTTGTTGTAGTTGTTGCTGTAATCGAAGTTGTTGATGATTGGGTTAGGATAATGATAAGGAACGATGTTGTTGTGAAGCCGGCGGCAGCGGCAGCGGCAGCGTCAATGTTGTTATAGACGAAGCTATGGTTGCTCACGTAGAAGTTGTTGTTACCGTAGTCAGCTATTTTTATGCTTTTTGAGATCCTTTTATGATGCTTGGTCCTTTAAAAGTTCTGAAAAATCAAAGAAAAAAGAAAAAAAATGATAAATACGATAAATACAGGGTATTAATATTGCTAAGTATTGTGGTGAAGTTCTTAAAACGAAGTCAGCTGTATCCCATTACCATTATTAATAAAAGATCTTTCAACTTCCAGAACTCAATTGTAATAAATGATATATTCCGAAGTGCAATATTAAGCAAGAAAAGATTAAAAGAGAAAATAAAAAAACTTTACAAAAATGGCAGTTCCAGCATTTTTCTGGTGGTTAATCAAAAAATATCCTAGCGTTTTGACAGACTGCAAAGAAAATAAGGTAAATTAAAAATGGAAATTATCCAGGTTAAGGTTAAGGCCTTATTTTTATATACATTTTTTTTTTTGTAGCATTTAAATCAGGAGACTGGTAAAAATATTTATGAAGATGCTACGCTACCAAATCCCAATATTGTGGAGTTTGACAATTTGTATGTGGACTTGAGTGGAATAATAAATCCATGTATTCATCCAAACAATAAATTACCTCCAAAGAATGAAGAGGAAATGATAATTGCTATATATGATTGCCTTGATAGATTATTTGGTATTGTTCGTCCAAGAAAATTGCTTTATTTGGCAATTGATGGAGTTGTTCCAATGGCAAAAATGAATAAACAGAGATCACAACGTTTCAAAACCTCTAACAAGAATTTGAAAATAAAATGCTTGAATGAAAAACTCAATGTGCCAGGTGAGTTCTTATACAAAATTCCAATTGCAATATGCAATAGAATTTCTTTTTGTAGATGGCGAAATTCCAACGGAAGAGAAAACCATACAAAGTTTTGACTTGAATTGTATCGCCCCAGGAACTAAGTTTATGGACAGATTAATCAAATGCCTACATTTTTATATACATGATCGTTTAAATAATAATGCGGCTTGGAATGAAATAAAAGTAATCTTTTCAGATGCAAATGTGCCTGGAGAAGGCAGACATAAGATTATGGATTTTATAAGGAAGCAGCGCTTTCAACCTGATCATAATCCAAATACCCAACATGCAATTTGTGGTGCAGATGCGGATCTTATAATGCTTGGCTTAGCGACACACGAACCAAATGTTACGATAGTTACGAAAGAATTTCTACTCAGTAACGATCTATGTGATTTATGCAAACAACATGATCATGATGTGAAAAATTGTAATGGTCTAATAGATTCTGAAATCTCCTTTGCAAGCAAATTTACACCAGGCACACAAACAGAAGTTAAATTTGTATTTCTTCGTTTGAGTTATTTACGAGCATATTTGCGAAAAACCTTGGAAATATTTAATTTACGATTTCAATATAATTTTGAACGTGCCTTGGATGATTGGATTTTCCTCTGTTTCCTTGTGGATAATGATTTCTTGCCACCTCTACTATGTTTAGAGATAAGGGAAGGAGCAATCGATCGTTTGGTGGACTTGTATAAAAAACTCGTTTATAAAACTGGAGGCTACTTGACAGATTCTGGTGAAATTGTTTTGCAAAGACTTGAATTATTATTAGCAGATTTGGGAATCCCTGAGCATAAAATATTCGAAAACCGTTATGAGCTTGAAAACAAAATGAAACATGGAATTATAAAGAAACGAGAAGAAAAAATGAACATGAATGAAACATTAAATGTGAGTTCAACTTCTTTTAGCAAAAGAAACTTGGAATCTAGTCAAAATCAAAATCAGCGATCAATTACTGATGGTGGTGATGATAATAATGTTGATGATGATGTTGTTGTTACTAATGATGATGAGGAAGACGAAGTTTGTTTATGGAAGCATGGTTTCAAACACCGTTACTATCAAATAAAATTCAATACAGATGTAGACGATTTATGCTTTCGCTTAAAGTTGCTTTGTATTATATTCGGGGACTCTCTTGGATTCTTAAGTATTGTTATCAAGGATGTCCCTCATGGACTTGGTACTTTCCATATCATCATGCTCCCTTTGCATCTGATTTTGCCATTCTTCAGGGTTTATCGACAGAATTTGAAAAAGGATCGAAACCGGTAAATAGAAATATTTTTATTTCTTAAGAAATAATTTCATTATAAATTATAAAATACAAAATAAAAAATATAATTTTAGTTAAATCCCTTGGAACATTTAATGTGCATATTACCAGCTGCTAGTAGCGATCTTGTACCAAAACCATGGGCACCATTAATGCGTGATGCAAATTCACCTCTAATTGACATGTATCCAATATGCTATGAAATTGATATTGAAAGAAAGAACGATGGCTGCATGGTTTTCGCATTACTTCCATTCGTAAACCAATGCAGATTAATTAAGATTCTTCAACCATATTACAAAGAACTGAACGTTGAGGAACGTATGTGACTTGACTTGACTTATATGGTATACAATATAATCCTTAATATCTCACTAATAATTTATGTTTCAGTTCATCGTAACAATCATGGGGAAGATAGGTTGTACCTTAATAAAGCTCATCCCAAATCAAATTTACTTATCTATCTGGGGAAAATGTTGGATTATAAGAAAGAGGTCCGTATTTTGGCAGATGGAATGCTTGGTACCATTTTAATATCTAAAGAAAATATACCTCTTCATGGGTAAGTTTCAGTTAACAGTTAACAGAACTGTACAAATTTATAATCTTCATTTTTAGATCCTTGGGATGCCCATTTCCGGAATCCCCTGAAATAACAAACAATGAAACAATTTGTGTACGCTTCAGAGATCCAAAATATCCTGAAGACTTTAAATTTCCATCTGTTCGACTTGCCAAAGCTGTCGATCCACATTGTGTACTTCAGCTAGAAACAAGGAAGACATTATATTATAATCCTGCTACAGGATTTAAAACGATGTGGACTCAAGCATATCCAATTCCTGGAGGACCCAGAGTGCTTAGTTACCATTCAAAAGCGCTGCAGCAATTTTCACCAAGGCACCCTGTAAATATTTTCAATTTTTTTAACAATTACACCCAAGGTAATGATGGGCTTTTTCAAACTTTAAGCCATTTACTTCAATTGGAAAATTTTGATTCAGATAATTTATGTCGTCTTCAACAACTACAAAGAGAACAACAACAACAACAACAACAACAACAGCAGCAGCAAGGGGTTTCCACAAGTGGTCGGATCGGCGTCGCCAATTCACCCAATGTCATGCTGTTTCAGCATCCACAAAAGCAAAGGCTGCCATTTAGCAATGCTTATTGGAGTGGACCAAGATTTCAAAACAAGCCAAAAACTCTTATCCGTAATCCAATGAATATCAATTCTAATAGACGAGATGAAACTGGCGGAACCTCTAATCAAGACATCAGATATCGAAGAGGAGTGCGCTATCAAAATGAAAATAATCCAAATCAACAGCAACCGCAAGTTGTCAATGCCTTTGCCAATGAAGGCCAACAAGGTTATCATAAGAACCTAAATAAATATAGCCAAGGACAACTGAATAAAACTAGTACTCTCAGATGGAAAGCATCCAATTCTCATCGCATTTAAATTTGATAAAAAATAATATCTTATTATTTTTCTTTTATTTTGAAAAGATCTCTAAACATTTAAATATTTCTAGTCTTAACATATAGACGAGGTCTAAACATTCCTATAGT
Organism: Amiota minor; assembly: GCA_037043295.1. Classification (NCBI taxonomy): domain Eukaryota; kingdom Metazoa; phylum Arthropoda; class Insecta; order Diptera; family Drosophilidae; genus Amiota; species Amiota minor. The sequence continues at coordinate 858,585 of JBAMAW010000058.1, forward strand.
TCATAGTATACATTTTAACTTATCTTTATTAATTTTTTTTTTTTTTTTGTGAAGACGTCCATCATAGACTATTATAATAATCAATGCTTATGGATAATGAATAAATAAAAGGGTTTTTTAAAGCCAAAATTAAAATTATTTTTATTGTTTTAATGTTTATCTGTATCCCATTTATGGATTATACTGAGCTTATGAAATTATATATAAAACCTCCAAACTTTTTAGTTCAGTGCCGATGATATTGCTTTCATCGCTAGCTCTTCTAGTGCCAGCGAGGCTTCTGAGAGAACTCTGAACTCTGAACAGCGCGATTATTAGCTCAAAATCTCAGCATTTTACTTTTGCTCTTAGGAGAGTCTCTTGTCCAACCGTTCTACTGCACAACTTGGTCATACCTCAAGTGGTCTCAGCCTGCTACATGGGCATAATCTTGGACCAGAGACTTACTTGACACAAACGCATTGTCAAAACTTCTGCTACTTGTCGTCAAAAACTTAAGAAGCTCAGTAGTCAACTTAGCCTAATTAGCAAAGTTACAATCTATAAGGCTACAGCTGTCTCATTCTGGACATATGGGGTCTACGTCTATCTCATCCAGACGATGCAGAACTCTGCCCTCCGCCAGATAGTAAAAGCTCCTTGGTTTGTCCATGGATCTGAAAATCCTCTCAGTCCTTGAGCAGATCAATCTTTGCACAAGCCAGTATAATGATCGGCTAAAATCGCATGTTAACAGATTAGCAGCTGCTCCTGCTATACACACCGTCAGGAGGAGGCTCAAACGTCTCTACGCTGATGACGGACACAAAAGAGGACATCGCCTCTGTTTGTAAATGTCAAATTTTTGTGTTCTTTGTCACATTTTTCATGTAAATTATCAACTGTTATTTTTGCCTCATTGTCACATCAATTTTTCAATAACAGTTAAATCGGGAGCTACATTTTTTACCTATTAATGCATTAAAAAAAAAAAATAAAAATGATTTTGATAAGATTTTTTACTATTGATTATGTAATTTAAAAAAAACATTATTGTATTGCCAATAAAAACTTCATAACTAATAAAATGAAACTTGTTCATTTTCATGTCAAGCATGTGATGGTGATTGGGAGAGTATCGAGAGGAGAGAAGAAGACAAAAAAATGTTTGCTATGATGAATTTACTTTTAATGTTTAATTTCTCACAGTGTATTAAATTAAAAACATATTTAAATTTAGTTTGTCTACGTACGAGTATCAATAAGAACAAACAATAAAAACAGAAGGAGGACAATTTTAAAATAAATAAACAGAAGAATAATTCAATTCACAGACACAAAACATGCATTAAGTCAATTTGGCAATAACAACAAAAGCAGAAGTCAAATTTTTGTGAAAATATTTACAAATAAATCAAGTGATAATGTAAAAATATGCTGAGAAAGATAGCAGTGGAAAGATACAAACAAATATATATATGTATGTACATGGTGAAGTGAATCAACCACAATAACAACAATAAGAAATTGTTGTACTTATATCTTAAGAATAACTTTAGAATTGAGCTGACAACAGAACTTGAATTTTATTAGTGCAAAATGTATACAAACATCGAACAACAAACACACATAAAATTTGATATTGCAGATACGCGTTAGCAGGAAAATATATTCGAAGTATCTAGATACAATACACACAACACACGTCGTCTTACTATATGCGCATATATTGATATTGAGATATGTTTATTTGTTTGATTGTTTGTTTGTTTGTTTGTTTATTTGTCGTATTGAAGATACAAAGGCAAAGGCAAAAGCAAAAGTAAAATCATATGCTGATTATCAGATGATGCAAGAAGAACACTGTAGCAAGGCAGAAATACTTATATGTATCTACTATGTACATATCTAAATAACATACAGCATAGTGTTGCAAAGTACTCTCAGTGTACAGAAGCTGTGAAGTTGTTAGGTAAGAAAGAGTAACAAAGCAGCAAAGGCCAACGGCAAACAACAATAAGCAACTTGATAATGTCATGGAAGCTTCAAAGTGTTGTATGCATAAATACTCCATACTACATATCTCCTATACTATATATATTCATATAACTTCATATGTAGTATGTATCTCTGTATATATCTTTGTATGTAGATGAAGTTTGTATGTAGATGTAGCATCGCATCTCCATTTACATAACATAAACAAAATCAAACTCATTGCATATGAAAATATGCAAACGTAACCAAAAAGATACGTCTATGAAGCGACAACTTAATGAGTTGAGTTTAGTTTTAAGTATATTATTTCTTTCTAATAAAACATTTGCGCAATATTGTCAACTATTTTCATAAACATTTTGATATTCAAAACTAAACAAAACTCATTTCATACCTCTTTACTTTTTACATTCTATTCAATGCCAGAAGCAAGTTGCTTACATTCAGTAGTATGTTTAATGTGTATCTTTGTATCTTTCAATATCTACCAAAGTAAAGCAAATTTCATTCATCGATTGAATAAGTAAAGAGACCAAAAGCCTGTGACTGTCACTTATTTGTTTATTGAAATCATAATAAAATAGCAGCAAATGTAAATATTTGAAGTTGAATCATCAGTTGAAGTAAATGGATCATTATGATGATGAGAAAGTGTATGACTCGAACTTGCTGACATGAGTTGCCTCCATGACTTCTTATGATCAGGCGTCCTCCAAATATCAAAAAGTTCTTTAAAACTAAATCCAAATATGTTCAGGACTAACAGAAGTCATGGAACAATTGATACAAATTTTGTACTAGAAATTATAAAATGCCCAAATTATACACGGGACTGTAGACGTTAGTTTTGAATTGAATTGTTTATCTACATTCGTCAGTGAGTTGTTTATGGACATACTTATAAACCTTCCGGAAAATATTCTTTAAATGACAGTGAAAAATGTATCAAAATCCATTGCGTGGCTTATAAGATTTGCCTATCGGAATGGACAAGAATACATAATTAAAGGTAGAACTCACCATTTCATAAACAAACCTCTTACAATAAAATATAGGACAAAAACATAAACTAAATCCAAAAATGTGTTCAGGGCTCTTCAAATCTCTAGAAGAGATTCTATAATAAAAGGTTACCGCCCCGGGTCATCAAAGGGCTTAGTCCACTAATGAGTATTTGAATACAAAGCAAATTATCTTTGAACTCTTTTGACTTTGGTTATACAAAAAGTAGAAAATCATCAGAGCAATTATTATAATCAACATTAGAAATATCATGATTATCACCATCAAAGCTTTATCAGCAGTAGCAGTGTAACGTACTCGCACTTAGTTCATTCATATATTGATTTTGTTAAGCTGTGGAGTCTTCATTTGGTTTGTTTTTTTTTTTTGTAGGGTTCTGTGGAATTTGGGTCAATAAGGCGTGTAAGTGTTAAAGTTTTATTCTGCTGATGGTGGTAATGATGATGATGATGATGATGATGAAGCCGACAGAGGCGAGTATTAACAAATTGAGGCGTGTTTGTTGTTGTGGTGACCCAGCAAAACCATCACCGACATTAACCATCATTGTGGGTGGTATCCTTTCGCTTCTGCTCTATTTGTCAGCTGAGTTAATTGTTTTAAAATAAACAGAAACGTTAATGTATTTAGCCTTCATTTGAAAAGAAAAAGGAGAATTGTCGTCATCGTCATTTAATTTTATGGTTATGTGTATTTTATGCTGGGTTATTTGGTTGCAGATAAGTGATGATGGATAAAGGATTAAATGCATTGAAAAATGATGATGAGAAAAGAGTTTGAAAAAGATTATAATTTAGATTTTATATCTAATTGAATTTAATGAATATACAGCATATAATTTTAAAGATACTTGTATCTGAATAAATTTGAATAAGAAAACCTTCAATGTTGTTACTTATCATCATTTATATATATATATTAAAAAACAAAAAAAAAAAAAACACACCTAAACAATAGCTGGCAGATAGCTTAAAATAGCATCATTTTAGATACACTTCAAAAATGCAAATTAACAAGTGGCAAAAACAAAAACAACAACAACAACAATCTATCAAAACAAAAAGAGGCAAAAAAAAAAACAAAACACTTCAATTCAGAGATTTTTGTCTGAGCGCACGCTCAACACTCAACACTCAGCACAAAAAAATATATAAGTTGGAAGATTCTTAGTAGATACATAGTAGTAAAACAACAAATCAAGCGAAACAAGCAAAGCTAATCGATGCACACCCACGGCTTATAGATGTACAGAAAACAAAAAAAAAAAAAAAAACAGATGAAAAATAAAATTACAAACAACAAAAAAAAACCTAAAACGCGAGATGTGTTTATAAAATAATGAGATGAGAAACAAGCCACAGCTAAGTTATGAAAAAGCAACAGTTTTGTCTGTTCTAGGACAATATTAACCTTATTCATCTAGTTCAATAAGTATCTTTTATATGTTTTACAATGCCAAAATTGCTCTTGCATATAAAACAAATTTGCTGCTGTAAGCAATGAGACATGACTAACAGAAGTCATGGAACAATTGATGGAAATTATATAATACCCAAATTAGACACGGGACACGGTAGACGTCAGTTTTGAATTGAATTGTTTATCTATATTCGTCATTCGTGAGTTGTTTACGGATATAATTATAAACCTTCCGGAAAATATTCTTTAAATGACAGTGAAAAATGTATCAAAATCTACTGTGTGGCTTATAAGATATGCGTATTGGAAGGGACAGGAATACATACATAGTTAAAGGCAAGACTCACCATTTCATAAACAAACCTCTTACAATAAAATATAGAACAAAAAAATAAAACTTGAAAAGAAAAATGAAAATAAATATCTTTGGCATATTTAAGTTAAAACAACTTTTTGTTTAGGAAAATCCTCATTAGAATTGGAAAATAGTTAAATATAATTGTATCTATTACGTTTTAAATCAATTGATTAAAATATCATCTCAACGTTCGTCAAAGTAGCTAATCAAATGAAAAAAAAAAACAAAAATGTGTGGCAGTTCCATTACTTCCGTTGCTTCTTTCTTACAGTATTCATTTGATATATTTAACAGATAAAAGTGTGAGAGATGAATACTTGAAGATAGATAACTACAATACAATAATTATGCCCACGTGTTAAGTGGAAAAGATACTTTTGACGAGACTTCAAGTGGTATTTATTTGATTTGCTAAAATAAAAATATTTTGCACAAACAACAAGTGATGATGATTTGAGTGGTTTAAGTGTTGATTTCAATTTCAATGTTTTGAGCTTAGATACAACTAAGTATTGTATCTTGGCTTGATGTTGTTGATCTGTGTTGAGTGAGTGGTTTTAACCATAAATTCACTTTACAAAAGTTTATGGCATAATTAATTAATAATGACAAACTTGGCGACAAATTTCTTTTTTTTATAATATTTTGAACTTTGAAAATAACACAAAGTGGATTTCAAATTCTTCATTTGCTTTTAGAAACATAGTAGGTAAATATAAAGATGATGGGTGATGGTGATAATCATCAAGTAGAGAAAGAATATTAATATATTTCTTTAGATTTTCCTTTTCTTATTTTTGTGTATCTTTTATGACATGGCATCATGCTCTACTACTTCCGCATAAGGTAAGTGTCCAAAGTTAAAGTGGTAGTAGATAGATAAATAGATAGAAAGAAGATACTTAAACTTACACTAAAGCTCATGTATCTAAGATAGGAGAAGAAGAAGGATTTTTTTTTTGAAAAATTACAAAATCCATTAAGTTGCTTGCACGCAACTTACACATAAATCCATCATACGCCATGTAGAACACAGGGAAGAGAAAGAGACATCGGGAGATACAGAAAACTATTCGTTTACAAAACTAAGAAATAAAAACACACATACGCGATATTTTGCTGATGGCACCAGGAGTAAGCCAAGTATCCTTGCTTCGTCTTCGTCTTCCCTTCGTCTTCGTCGGCATGAATACTGATGCCGCCTGTTTTTATTATGCACGCTATATTAAAAATACGCGCAGCCAAACTCATTGAAGGGAAAAGATACACCTTGTCAGATACATGCACAGTTAGGTGTGTATATAGTTAGGTACATAGACAGATAGGTGAGTGAGTATAGTAGATTCAACATTTGCTCGCATGTGTTGGTGCTTTCAATTTAATTTCCTGCCATTTTTAGTTTTTCCTCTTATTCCATTTTTAAGTTTTTATGCATGTCGTCGTCGTCGTCACTATTTTCTCTTCTTCTCATATATAAAAGACAAAAATGAATAGTGGAATAAACAGAAAAAGGATTATTAAAGGTAAAAGTTTTCTTCAGTTGTTCAGTTGCCATTTTCATTTGCTTTGCTTCCCTTCCCTCATCAATAATTTCCTTTTCTTTCCTTTTTGTTTTGCTTTCGACATCAGTTTTTGTGAAACGATCTTCTTTCTTTTTTATTGTATTTTTTTTTTTATATCTACAATTTCAAGTAATCAATAAATGACAAACAAGGCTAAACTCGTCGTCATTCTTTCTTTCTTTCTTTCTTAGTATCATTGTCTCTTCCTTATACTTAATGGATCCTTTTCCCTTTTTTTTTTTGTTATTATTCGTTTCTTTGCTCATAAATACAAGTATCTCTAATGGTATTTAATGTACTTCCGATTGCTTTATGGGTCATAACAAGTTGAGAAGATTAAATGATTAGTTGCCATTCAAAAGAATAAGTATTTTACTTTTGAAGTGTCTTGCAACCAATTACTTCATCAGCCTAAACCAACAAACCAACAAACCCACAAACCAACCAAGCAACGAAGCAACCCTTGTCCATTTAACACCTTTTCAAATTTGAATTTATCAATTCAGTAGGGTAAAAGAAATATCTTAGTATCTCTTTCAAGGGAAGAATTATTGTCATTTTGTTGTGTTTGTATTCTCATGTGCCATTTTATATACAATACTTTTATCTATTGTGTTGTAAATAGTAGATACTTTCAACAATAAGAATATTTTACGTGTGTCTATTTTTTTTTTATTTTTGTTTTTTTTTGTGCTCACAAACAATAAAGATTTGTATCACAAAATAACTCTCAACGTCGCCGGCTGGCGGCCAGACTGTAGATACAAATCTAAGCAAATTATTTACATCTGACCTTTTCCAGTGACCCTTTTTTTACTTTTCCTATAGCTCGCGCTCCCTGTGGCCCCTGTTTCCTAATTTTAGGTAACAAAAGAAGCTTTCAATTTGCGCCCAAGTGACCACGCAGTTCACAAACAAAACAAGGCAAACGAGAAAAGGAAATTTTGTATTGAACCAAATGGATAAAAAGGTAAAAAAAAAAAAACACAATTGGTCCAAAGGGTTTGGCATTTTACTAATGGTTTCTTTCTCCCATTCAATTGACTGCAAAACGATAGCAAAATACAATACAAAAAGAATGGAAGTAAATAAAAGAAAAATAAATAAACTTAATGAAATCAACTATAAGAAATGATACAAAAACCGGAATTCTACTTACTAACATTGTTAAGAAGATGGACTAAGTCTAAGATATTAAGTTACTGTCGTTTGGTTTATGCACCAGTAAATCTTTGGCAAATCAATCTTGAAAACTAACTAAAACTACTGAGAAAGTTCTTCCCCAAATCACAAGTATAATTTTATTTAATTTATATAAGTTTTGCCTTCCTTTATTGTTTTTGTATTTCACCACCCGCTGTTTTTTTCTTTTTTTATCATAAATCTTTTCGTTGTCATGTCATGCGAACACACAAAATTTATTATAAAAAATTCAGTTTATTTGTCATTAGAATAATTACATTTAATTACGTTAATTTCGAATTTGATTTCTGAGATAAAAAACAAACAGAAAAATGAATGCAAATACACAAACTTCATAAAATTATGATAAATTTAATTGCTAAAACTTCCGTTCCAAAATGAACCAAAAACAAAAACACAAAAAAAAAAACACAAAAAAATAAAAAGCAAAAGGAAAGGGAAATAAATGAATAATTATAATTATACTAGAGTAAAAAAAAATTAATATTGTAGATTTCGACATAAATCATTAATTTTGAGGAGCGTCAGACAGAAACAGTGAAAATGAAATGTGTACAATTATAAGAACAAAAGAGAATGTTAGAATGTGTTAATGTTGACTGCGATGTATCTTGATACAAGATTATAAACAATATTTCACAATATCAAAAATAAACTGAACCATTACTTCCAGAAAGTGTGTGATGTATGAATGTTCTAAGATTTATTTGTAGTAGTTCGATCAATCAGTCTTGTTTTAATAAAAGAGTCTTTGATGTTCTTCCAATATGTTGTGATAAAAGATTATGTTCTTTCTCTAAATTCTGGTACTATACGCTTCAATATATTTAAGCCTTAAGTTACGTTGGGTAGTGGTGGTTGCCGATACCATAATGATGCCACAAATACATGTCTTTCCTATTTCCTAAGGATCCAATTTTTATGTTGTTATTGCAATACAACTTAATCCATGGAAGACAACATTCCAACATATTGTCTCTCTGGTGTAGATAAAAATAAAACCTATTCATCATCACTTTAGTAACAGAAGTACTAAGATGCAAAGCATTCTAGATTAGCATAGCCCTAATCTCATGTCACTGAAAACTGAATATTATAAATATTCACATCTGTCAATCTATACTTTATAGACAATTTTGATGGAATTCACCTTAAACTAAAATAAAAGAGAAGTAACCGATTTTGAGTGACAATGGCTAAGATGTTTTCGAATGATTATCTAGCTAATCGATTTGATTAAAGGATTTGAAGTATATAATAATATTAACTTTCTCACTATCTCTTTAGACTATGGTTTATCAAAATTTTTGGTTTATAGAAATTTATATTTAGTTCTCAGTTTCATATCCGCTTTTTCTTTCTATTGGTTGTGCCTTTTTTTTTTCAAATTAATCTAAACAAGTTTATGGAATTCATCATGTATATTTTTACTACTGTATATTTATATCTCACTGCCATCAATTCATGATGATGATTGTTTTTATTATTATTATTATTATTTTTTAACGAATTTTACTGCAAATTACATTCGTGAATATTTGCATGGAACTCTTGCATGTTCGAGTGAGCTTCGTTGTTTCAACACACGATTTTGTATATCAAACGGATATGGTTTTTTTTTTTATTTATTTTTTGTAAACATTTTCATTGAAATCTATGTATCAATCTATTTAATTTAACTGACAATCATTTGAATTGTATGAACACGACAACATTTGCAAAATAAATCAAACAAATCTGATTTAATGGAGATTTTTCAAATTAAAATTGTAATAATTTTTATTTTTTTTTTGTGCAAAATACAATTTTAGCATCTGTTTTAAGTTTCAACCTAAAAACAAATAGATATCGAATTAAAATAACATATTTAATGTATCTGAATGAATGAATTTGTTCCCTGTCTGCTAATTTCGTATTGCACTATATTTTTAATGTGCCATGGGTTGGATATAGAAGCTCCAATGGAACTGAAGTTAACATTCAGGCTTTTTTGTTTTTCATTATGGATTGATTTTAATTACAATTACAAAAAAAACAATAAAAACAAACTACAAAAAGAAAAAAAAATAACTAAATAAAGTATAGAACTAATACAATACAAAAATTAATTGCACAAAATATCAATTAAGTTTGGCATATTTATTCGCTTACTTTTAGTATAATAGAACTGTATACTGTTCATTAAATTTACTATATATCTATACTATGTGTATATATGTATGTACAATATTTGTGAAGGGTCGTAGAGCTTGACTCTTCAATAGCCGTCACATTCTCGTTGGTTAGATTAGTTTATTTTTCGTAACCGCAATAATAACAAATATGAAACAAGCAACGCATTAAGTAATTAATCCAATATACAATAGTTTTTACTCATAAATCTCTCCATTCGTTTGTTCCTTTCTCTGCCTATCTCCTTCTCTTATCTTACAATAATATTCATGGGCGTACTCAGCTTCTGCTCTATGTGGAAAAAAAAAGATTCTAAAATTTCCACTACTCTTAACAACTAAGTGGTTGAGGTTTTCTTCTAGGATCCCCATCGGTGCGACTATGGTAATTTTAGTATAATATTCACTTAGATATTCATATGAAGTAGTTTTCTCTCTTTTTTTTTGCATTGCAGTGTATTTTTATTTTATATTATAATAAGCTAGAATTATAATGATTACGATGAAATAATACTTTATTGAAAGCAATACATTCAAATTTCTATTAATTATAAATCATGGGGGATTATGCTTTTGGTTACTCTACTACAATACTTTATTCTCTCTCTTTTTATCCTTAATTTATTCAAATATTCTTTTATTCATTTACGACATAAGTATATTGGTTACTATTTGCTCCAATTAGATTTAGTGGATTTTTGTTTGGTTTTCGTTTATCAAATGAATGATTTTATTTGAATTCAATTAATTTGTAGTGTTCGAAATAATACAATACATTTTCTGGTAATTTATTTAGTACTTTTATTCCATTGATAATAACATTTAGCAGAATCATCCAAAAGTTAATGATTGCTCAGTTTTTGTAATAGTTTTTGTGTTGTTCTTGTTTTTTTTTTTTTTTGAAACATCACTAAATACAAATTAAATTCAATTTGGAAATATTTGTGAATAAAGTGTTGGAACTTTAATTTAGATTCTACAGAATTGAGAATTATACAAAAAATTGGAGTCATGGAATTTGTGAATCTTCTAGTTAGAGGTAAAGGTTTAAAATGTAGTTTTCATTGCCCAAAGTCAATTTGTTTTGATGTCAAAACCCGCTAAAAGACACTATATTTTTGTTTGTTTGTTGACACGTTATTATCATACTTCTTTCCGGTGGCTACCATTTGCCATTTAGGGACTATGAAGAGCATTTGCAGCACTTGCTAATTTTCTTGTTCTACTAAAAGAGAAAAAAAAAAAAAAATATCGGAAAGTCAGTACAATTATGTGGAAATTTACGGCGAGCTTGCCAAGACTTGCGAACCCTGGTATCAACGATTCAAAAGTGATGATTTTTTTATCGGCTTATGACTGGCGATGAAAAATGGATTTGTTTTAAGAATACCAAATGCAAATTTTAACTGGTAATGGGACAGGACAACCATCAATATCGAGAGTAACATAGGATCGCTTCGTGGAGAAGAGAATGCTGTGTGTGTGTGACATCATCAGAAGGGTGTTGGATACTACAAGCTTCTCAAACCTGGTGAAACAGTTGATATCAAACGATAACGGCAGCAAATGATTAATCAGAACCATGCGCTGATCCAGAAAGGAAAGCAGAAGACATGGCGAAATTATTTTGCAGCATGACAACGCTGCTGCACATTCGGCCAATCTGGTCTTGTCTGGCTTCCGCCCTTGCTTTTCACAAGGTTTGGCTTCAGATTACCACATGCTCATGTAACATACATGAATGGCATCCATAAATTGCTTGAAAGATGGACAAAATTTGTATTATAAAATTTCCTCAAAATCTGTTCCAGAATTTTAGACTTCTTCAGGGCATAACTTTTATGTCAATTAATTGATTTTTTTTATCTAAACAACAAACCCAAGGTCCTCGTATGACTTCATACAACTTTCAAGAATAAAATGATTTTATTTTACAGGTTTTTCAGGTTACCGACATAAGAAAATTTTTTGAATTTCTGTCTTTTAGTTATTTCATATCTTACTTGCGTAATTTTCACTATTGTTGCATTTTGATAATGATTTCACATACCTGAAAGGATAGATATAAGATTGAATAGGTTAGTGAAGAGCTAAAATATTTTTTTATTTATAAAAATTGATTCGGTATAGTTTCTTATTAGAACTTTCTTTAATCGTCCTTAATCTGTATTAAGTTATGAACATTATTTCTCATGATCATAAATGATAATAACATATATCAATGTTCAATATATATCTTATGTTCCTTTAGTAATAAATTAACCCAAAGAACCAAGTGCTCAGATACTAAAACTTATGTGGTTTCACTTAAGGAGAGTCAATATAATGCATGAATTTCTAAATACATCAAATGAAGCTACTAAATTTCTTATCTGTTTCCTATATGCTAATTAAATTCTTCTGTTATAAATTAATAACCCTAAAGTCTACTCAGCATATCTATTGCAGTGTTTATTATCTAGAAAATCTAAAATTAAAGCAAAATCATGCACTATTCATTGATTTCAAACATTTAATTTTATAAATATCATAAATATATATATCATTGATTGAAATCAGCGATGGGTTTAGTGATTAGTGATTGGAAACCAAAATAAAGGAGAACCAATTGTCATGGCTTAGCTGAGCTAAGTTGAACATATAAATCATTTACATTTAAGTTTATTCTCGTTTTTGTGTGTGTGTGTGCTATATTTAATGAACCAAAAGCAATTGAATGAAATACTTAGAGAATGTCCAAATCGGGGCTTAGCAAACAACAAAGAAAAATAAAGAAAATTACAACAAAAAACTAGCACGAAATCTCATGAAATGGAAAAACGAAGAAAAAGTAAAACTCATGCGCGCATGCGCTCGCCATCAAAGACAATGGCAACTCGATTTGAGAACAGAACAATCTTGCAGCACCCATCAGCAGTAATAATGGAAAAGACTGTGTGCTGATGATGATGATGATGACGATGGCCAAGTTCGCCATGGCTTGCTTTAGGCGGTTAAACCTAGAACTATGTGAGTCTACGAAATCGCGTCTGAAAACTAGTTCAAAAGTTCATTAAAACCATGAGTGAACGAACGAGTGAGAAGAGTGTGAGCCAATGAATGAATGAAGAAACGAATAAGAACTAGACAAAACATTAATTACGGTTCATCGAATTTTACATACCTTTTACATCTTACAAAAATGTATCCTATTTTGTTTAGGTAAAGAAAAAAATTATAAGCAAATAATTCTTCATTAAATATCAAATTTGTAAGTGGTAATCCAGTAATCAAAGAACTCTGATTGTCCTCCTTGCTCTGATCATATTAACTGTATGGGATCTCTGATGGTTCTATTTATGCGTTACAAACATCAAGGCAAAGTGATAATACCTGGTTCACAATAATGCGAATGGTATAAAAATGTATCTTTTGCGCAGTATTTCTTGTAACTTTTAGTTCACTGGCAATTCCAGCTGCAACGTACATAAGTTTTGATGTTTAGGTCTACTTAGGCATATCTTAACATCCATTGTAGGTACTACGAGTATGACTCACGAAATTTGATTTGATTTGAAAGTAAGTAATGATATTCTTTGTTGTATTGTTCAAATAAATTGAAAATGTCATAAGCTTATGTGAGCCACAAATCGATCATCATCAAACAATTGACAAATGTTTGCCGCAATCAAATCAAATGAAGGAACGTGTACATCAACATCAAATCATTATGAACTATTTGAAACAAAGAATACGTTTTCAAGTCTCGATACAATACTATAGAGAAGGTTCTAATATTGTCGTTCGTTCCATTGACAATGATGATGATGATGATGATGATGATGATGACAATTCAAATAACTGTCATCAGTTGTGATGTTGCACTTTACATTGCACATTGCATTATTGTATTGCAATTGTTGTCATTTGTTTCTAGCATGACTTTGGATTGCGGTTAACTTTAACATTCTCCATCTCGATAACCAAAGTCAAAAAGCATTCGAATTCGCTATTTACTTGCTTTTCAATTGTTCTCATCATCATAGTCATCATTGTAGTATACTCGTATATGATTTTGTGTGTCTGGCATTATTGGCATTTGTGTGGTTTTTTGGCTTTCTTTCTATTCATTCTCCTCAGTTTGCCTGCCAGAGACGACTGTTTATCTATCGATTTGTCTATCCAAGTCATATTGAGAAGAAAGCATAAAGCCTTTCATTTGATTCTGTACATTTTTGTGTATTGTATCTTTGTCGAACAGGTGAATGCACTCACTCCATTCTACTCTACCCTGCGAGCTTCATTGATTTTAAGTTATACTAGTTTGAGGTGTGGAATGTTTCATCGATACAAATAGTATTTTCTTTTTTTTTTATGGGAAATTGTATTGTATTGTATTGTACATAGTTGATTTTTGGTGAAAGGTACTAGTAATTTTTGGAAATGTTTTTTTTTTTTTTTGTTTTCTTATTGTCTCTCTACCTACTACTAAGTACCATTGCATTTGTTAGATAAGCAATGATGAACATTAAGCATTACTGGAAAATATTGTAAATAAAAGTAGATATTACTACCATTTATTATGAATGTACAAGTACATTCTAGATATGTTTGAAAGAAATTTAATTAAATTTGATTCTCTTCCGATCATTTACAACATAAATAAAACTTGTAATATGAGAGAGAAGATTTTCATTTGACTCTTTGTATATCATGATTTCCAATGTTTATGTTTGTTGAAATTATCAGAAATATTGCAATTTGTTCATCCATAAAGTGGTTTTTATGAGATTCAGTTTTGTCATTTCCAATATTTCGTTGTTTGTTTCTGTGACGATAATTGCATATTTTCTGAAATAATTTAGAAATTTCTGCTTTGATATAAAAGTGATTGTATTTCAAAAATATACTTCTTTTTTTTTTTTAAATGGAAAAAACCTTCAGATTAATACAAATAAGTTAAATCCCTTCAGGGTCTTCAATATTCTGTTATGTTTTTTCAACAATATTTCATTAAAACAACTTGCATCAATATATGATCGACCACAGATTATGATATATAGAGTGTTTCCATATATTGCATCCAGTAAAATGGTTTATTTTATCATATAGTTTATTAAAAAGAGAATTTTAAAAATTCTATAAACATACATTTTCTAAAAAAGCTGGTTCTTTGTCTTCTCTTTTCTGTTCTGGTAAACACTTGTTTGTTTTCCACTGAAACATGATATTATGTCCCTTTTTATACATGAAATATAAAGTATTTCCTGAATGCGATTAGTTTATAGACATGAAATTCCCGATTGAAACACCCACTACAACTTATCTGTTATGCATAGGTTTCTTTAACCTTTTTCCCATTCAATTTCATGTTCTTTTAACCACTCAAAAACATCAAATGTTCTACGTTTATTTCTGGTCATAAATAAATGAGTCCTTGTAACCTTTTCAATTGTATTTTGCTCGAATGTGCGTCATGTATCGCACATTCACAAACCTTAAACTTATTTCCCATTTTTATATGAACTCATAACAAACACATAATATGTATGTAAGTACATTTGTGTATAGATCTTTTGTTTGTATTATATTTTTTTATTTTGTTTTTTTTATTAATTCATTACATGTTGTAATCCTTTAAACTTTTGCCGGCCATATATGTTTGGCTTGTATTGTTTTCGTGTAAAAATTGGCTTGAAACATAAAGTTGTACTCATTTAAAATGTGGTAACGACGAACAAAAGGAAAAACGAGGAGAAAAAATGAGGCAACATAGGATGAGAATGGAGAAGAAATGAAAAAACACATGGGAAAATTCGAATGATTTTTTTTATTTTTTGTGGGTATAAAATAAATAAAATATGCTAGAAACAAAGAGCGAGTGATGTGAGGAATAACAAACACAAAGCTCTAGTAAAAATGATGTTGATTATGGTAGAATTAAAAAAAAAAAAAAAATAGTATTGTTCTTGTTGTCATTGTTGTTTTTGAGTTGGGTTGGGTTGGGTTGGGTTGAGTTTTTGTTTTTGTTTTTTTTTTTTTATTATTCCAACTGAGATTAATTAACGTTAATTTTTAATAATTAAATCGCGCATGCATTTGCCAACTGCCATCTTTTTTTTTTTTTGTTTTTGTTTAATGGCTTCTTCCTCACTTTATATTGCCACTCAGTCTACTTCATCTCTGTACGATTCTGTATCTGAATTCTCGCATCTCATTTTCACTCCATTTTTTTTTTTTTTATGATTACAACACAAAACAAAACTGTCCATTCCAGGCCTCAGCTTAATAAAGATGTTAAGTATGATGATGAAACTGATAGAAATGGTCCAACCGATCCGTCGCCGTTCCGGTCCGGGTTTATTCAGTTGATTATGTTGTTGGCAACATGATAATGTCAGTGGCTGCTGTCGTTTAATTTAAATTTCATTTTAAATGATGCTTTATTAGCCATTTACATGAAAATGCTTTCAGGTCATGAAAATTTCAATGAGTTGTTTTTAATTTTTTGTTTTTTTTGTTTTTTTTTTGCGTTTTATATCTTATTGAGTTCACTGAGACTGAAAGAAGTAAGTGTTATTTTTTGCATGAGGTTAATTTGAAAGTCAAAAGACTTTTTGCAATTACATAATTAAAAACCAATGGCTATTGAAAATATTTGTAAGAAAATGCAAGAAGTTAACCAAAGGATAGGAAAACTTTTCATTAAATGATAATCAAAACCACCAAATAATTCGAATGTCACCACTTATGTAAGTTTTCATGAACATGAAAACTGTCAGGCAACAAACTGAACTCCACATAACCTCAAGTTTTCCTTATATTTCCATCTGACAGACAACATGGAATATGATTTTCATTTACTATATTGTAATATAATTTTTATTATTATTATTATGAAAACCTTAAAAGCAAACAAAAGAGAGAGAGTGAGAGAGAGAGAGAGAGAGAGAGAGAGAGAGAGATGGAAAGGGGTAAAAATAAACTGACAAATGCAGAAACAAGTGGTCAACAAATGTAGTTAGCATATGTACAAGTATGTGAGTTATTCACATATGGTTTGATGTTGAGATACATAGATACAAGCAAGAAGAGTAAGCAATAAGCAAAGAATATGCTTAAGAGGATTTTTGTGGTTTAAAGCTTTTTCATATATAAAACTACATGAATAGAAAAGTATTCAAGTTGTTATGAGTGTGTACACAATAGTAGATACTTGTGTATATTTGTGTATATCGTATGTGCTTAAGTAAGTGAAAATGTATTGAGCTTAATAGTTTTAAGTCTGTTTGTGAATATCTTTTGTGGTTTTTTTTCGAATACGAAGTGCAAAAGAGTTCTTTTACTTAAAAAATATCATGGAAATAAAAGAAAACCAAATTATAATAAAATTCTTATGGCTTAAAATAAAATCTTTTCTATAAAATTCACGTGTCACGGATTTAGTGTATCAACTCCTCCGAAAAGGCTCGATCAATTTTTATGAAATTTGTTTTGTATATTTGGTAGGTATGAGAATAGGTCGTAAGGTATTTTTTTATCCTCCTACACCCACCACTCATTTTTTAATCACAGTTTTTCTATTTTTTGCATATTTTGAGCGATCTGGTAGCCCCAGTGATTGTCGTTTTCGAACAAGCCGAGTGCAAGGCATGCATCTATACACGTTGGATACTGTTGTCCATTTACGTTGTGTATAAATTTAAATGTGAATGGGCCGGTGACATTAACAACTGCAGATGAAATACTTAGTCTGCCTTGGATTGACTGTATATACAAGGCCGAAAGTGTTCGAACTGAATAGATCGGGACACGCATCAACTGGTGTTTCTTGCTTGTGGGGCTTCCATTTATTTTGTTTGATTCCATGTGAATTAGCGTGGTACGTCTGAATAGACATCGAAATCCTTTACTAATAAAATTATAACAAATATTTCCAATAAAACTTTTATTAGAAAGTCTTCTCTGTTTAGTTTCTTACAAAAATCTTAGAAATAACAACATTTATTATTCCTTCAATCCCATTCCAATCTAATCCACTTTTATATACACATGTAATATTGTATATTACTCAAGAGTCGGATATCCTATATTTACTACACTTTTCTATATTGAAGTACTTCACCTAAAGCACAAAATTTCTTCTATTCCCAGAAAAACGAAGATTACATTTTTACATTTTTATTTGCTGGCATAACAAAACTTCTTTGAATTGCTCTAATTTTCTATAATTTTCGAAGGTAGCTAACCTTTGTATCAATTTTCACTACTAACACCATTTATCATTTTACCTATTAACAAATTACTTTGAGTGGCAATGGAAAACCTACACACAGACAAAAAAAAAAAAAAAAAAAACAAATGAGAAAAATGGATTAATTCACGTGAAGATAAAACAATATTTTGTAAGCTTTCACCATCCAACGGTTATACAAAAATTATTAAATAGAAGTTAGACAGACCCACAAAACAAGAAAAAAGTGGCAAAGCATACAAAATGTTAAGAAAGAGTTCTAAAATTTAAGAAAACACCTTCTAGGCCTAAGCATAACCATAAGTAAATTATAATGAACAAACTACTTAGTATGTACAATATATCACAAACTTATGTATCTTTATAGTTTATGTATGTTTTCATATGGTTGGCAACTAGTCTCATCATTTCTCATCTTGTCACCCTCTCTTTGTCTTTACTATTTTCTTAAGTAAAACAATAAATCATATAAAATTTCCCAGTTGGATTTTCTTTTTATTACATTTATTTATTATTATTATTTTCGGGTTTCATCCCATACTTTTTGGGTTGTCTTTTTATTATATTCTATGTTGTTTTGATTTGGGTTCACATGCAATACAAAACACAAAACACTCTGATTTCTGCCGCATATCTTAAACACTATAGAAAAGGGTATAAGAAAGCAGGCGAAAGTGGCCTTTACTTGTGGAGTTGTTCATATTTTTGCTGCTGCTGCTGCTGCTGTTGATGGATGTTTGTTGTAAACTTACTGTGAAAGTATCTTAATGATTTTCTTTCTTTACTTTACTTTTCGCTTTCTATCTTTCTTGCAGTGATTTTGTGTATATTTTTCTTTATTTAAGTTAAGGCTTAGCCAATGCGTTAACTCTCTTACAATGTCTTTAGTTTTATTTTTAATTTAACTTAAATATGGAAAGTCCAAAGGGAACGCGTGCCATTCAATTCAAAAAAGAAAACATTCCTATGCGTGTCTCTTAGATTGTTAATGTGGGTGGGGGTGTATCAAGATACATGAAGCTACATTTATATTAATATACATCATTATACTACTTATACATATATGGTACATACAGACATACATACATACATGTCATACTCAAGTGCTCTATATTCAACATGCCTGAATTGAGCTGAACTCAACAATGATCAAGTGTGTTTTCCGCAGCTAATTGACATCATACTGAACTCTCATTCACATTAATTAATGACATCATGTGCTCTGCGCTCAAGTTGAGTAAAATACAAAAAATAACAAAAAACAAAAATGTAAAATACAAGCTGTCATGGGGACTGCCGACAGAAGTGAAACCATAACACTATGAAATAATAGTGTCTTCATAGCAGGAAGAGAGCCATGCTTGGGTCAACACTAAACAACAAATTATCCACTCTTGCTCAAACGAATTATGTGCTACATGCTACAATTGTCATACTCTCTTTAAGAACACTTTCGAAAATAAACTCTTGTGGTGTCGTTTACAATAGTTGAATTCGTTCACATAGACAGTGTGCTGCCGAGTCAGAGCAGAAAACACCAGTCGACCGATAACAGAAACAAAAAAAATTTGAATCGATAGTATGAGAAACACGGATGACTCGTATTCATAGTGTACACACTGTGTTTGATACTGTGCATACTATTGCTCTCTCATTCAAATAATTATAGTATGCTACTGAGTCAAATCATCAGACACGAGTTACGCGACAGTATAAATGCGAATCAATGAGTCCGCAAAGCAAATCAAACAAACACAGTTGAGTGACTCATTTCTAGAGCACACAAGTCTCGTTTTCATAATGTGCACAGTGTGATTCCTTAGTTTTGACTCGTGCCATCGTATACATGTGCCGTCAAAAATTGAGCGTATTTTAAATTTCTCTCTCTCTCTCTGTCTCGTTTGGATAGCAACCACGCGTTTGTTGTGTGGTTTACATTTTAAAGATGATTATTTTTATATTGAGTAAATAAAAACAAAAAAATACTCGACGAAAGGAATATCACAAAAGCAAACAATACAAACAACAAATCTTCTATCAATAACAAAACGGTAAATCCCGCACTGAATTCTGCTGTCGCTGACAATAAAACCGTAAATGCAAAACAAAATGTAACAAACAAGAAAACATACTCAATCAAAAAAAGGTCTCAGAAACGGTAAACTCTACCCCGCACCCTTCTATCGATAGCACAGTCCACTATCTGTGCGTTAACGTAGGAACAAATTTTGGAACATCTGTTATTAACTCAACTAACCAATCCTTCACCTCTCCTTTCACCAACACCCTATCCACAGAGCATATAAAAACAATTTTGATTTTGTTTCATCTATCTTCAAAAAAAAAAAAATGAATATGTTAAGAATTATTATATTGTATATTAAAAATAACAAAACAAAAAATAGAAAACGTCAGATATTTTCATACCATAATCAAATAAAATAAATAAGCATGAGAAAGAAGACGCGTCATCTAAAACTATTGTTCTTTACAAGGAAAACGCTTCATTTAAATAATCAAAAAAAAAAAAAAAAATGAATATGTTAAGAATTATTAT
This sequence comes from Amiota minor, assembly GCA_037043295.1. Taxonomy (NCBI): domain Eukaryota; kingdom Metazoa; phylum Arthropoda; class Insecta; order Diptera; family Drosophilidae; genus Amiota; species Amiota minor. Next base: position 879,088 of record JBAMAW010000058.1, read on the forward strand.
ATTATATATTAAAAATAATAAAGCAAAATATAGAAAAAAAGAAATCGTCATATATTTTCACACCAAAATAAAATAAAATAAAATAAATAACCATGAAAATCGAAGAAAAAAACTATTGTGTCATCTATAGCTTGCGTGCTTTACAAGGACAACGCTTCATTTAAATAAACAAAAAACAAAAAAATTGTTTTGTCAGCACTGTGATGATTTTCACCAAAATAACTAGCGGTAATTACATAAATATAAATCAAATTAAATAGACGTTAAGAATTTTGATGAAGAAGACTTTTAGAAGGTAAAAAAATAAATAATAATCCAGATTATTGCATTTGTCAATCGAAGAATAGAACTTGTGCGTCCCGGTGTACAGCAAACAGATAGCAAAAACCCGTTGACATTGTTCTTCCTCCCATTCCTCATTTACCCATATTGTTGTTTCTGGGTATTTTGCTTTGTCTACAACGAAATCATTTTATCAAAAAAAAGAAAAGAAAAACTTAACAAAACTAAAGGACAAGCGATAATACAATACATTGCGGAAAAATGGAGAGAAATTGATACGGAGAAAGGACAAATATTGAAAAGAGGAAAGTGGAATTAGTATCAAAATTTAGTAATACTTATTAACATATGCAACAATGAGAAAACGAAGAAAAAATAAAGTGAAAATTTCTTATAGCGTATAATTGTAGAATAAGTGCATCAGAGAAGAAATAATAAAAATGGTAAAAAATAATTATTTTCATTTAACTTTTTAAAAGGCAAAATATAAACATAAAACACAAGAAGTTTCATTTTATTATAAATAAGATTAAACTTGAAAACCATAATTCGAAATTCTACATCCCCGTTTAGAAGAAAACATTTCAAATAAATAAAAGAAGTTTCATTTTATTTCTTATAAAGATTAAACTTGAAAACATTAATTCGAAATTTTCTCATGTTTTACGGAACATTTTACTCCACGTTTGAGGTTTTAGAAGGAAACATTTTATTTAAATAAATAATAGAAGGAAATATTTTATTTAATACGAGTAGTTGGCATATAAAACTATTATGCTAAGAGGAAAAATATTTGATTGTCTTAATTAAAGTACAAGAAATAACAATTCCATTTTTAGGGTTCTGGCCCAAAGGAAACCAAACGGAATCCTAGGCTAAGCGGTCCGCCCTCGGACTCTATCTCATGAACGGTAATAGGTAGGTGGGATTGAAATCTTTACAGAATGTGTAGTTGTATTGAGGCTATAGCAAAAAATAATGAAATTGAACTAAAGTTATAAATTTAAATACAAGAAACGTATGGGAGCTATACGATCCAGAAACCTTATGGTCCTGAATTTTTCAATGTTGGTGGGTTTGGATAAAAATATAATAGTGGTTAAATTTCAAATTTCATTCAAATTCAAATTCTTATTTGAAAAACTTTTTGTTTTTTTGTCCTATTGAACTAAAATTTAGAGCTACATTTTTAAGGTGCGGAACCACCATCACATAAAATTAGACAAAAATGTTGTAATGTACTTTTAAACAACAACTAATGTAGAGTTAATACATAATTTCTAATTCCAACAAAGGGGTATTTTATTTAATATTTTCCTTCTGCGTTAGACGGGATGTCAACACATTTCTTTAATATTTAATATTCTAGAAAAATGTATTCTTCCTAAGGCAAACAAGCATCGGAATTTCATAAAATAAACATGTTAACATGCTAAAACATTTGCTAATTTCCACATTTCAACATGTTTATTTTTATAAAATAAAACAAATATGGTGAGCATATCATATTTTCATAAGTCAATCTCCATAAATAAGAAAACTATTTCAATTAAGCAAACATATTGATAACAAATAAAGAAAACACCTTTCTCAATATATTGGGTGAGTGACTATGTACTTATACTTATGTTTATAATAATAGTATTTAATTAATACATACGAGTATCTCTAAACTTACTTGTACTTGTATAAATTAATTGATTAATTAATTTTTCAATAGTAGAGTATCCAAGTGTTTACATACCTGAAATGAATAGAAAATGAAATAAGGAAATTAAAAATTGTTAGAAGAAAAGGCAAATTTCTATATATAGGTAAAAAAATCAATTCACTTTTGACCCGATTCTCAGAAATCAAAAGTTTCCAAATTATTGTAACTTTTTGTTATTGGGTGTTGAAAGTTTCTTTTAGTTGTGTGATAGAGAAAGGAACTCAATGGAAAACAAACAAACATAAATTGATTCATGCAAACACTTTATCAATGAGAAATAATTTGCAATTCAATTATGGTTTAGCCACCATTAAAGGATTCTAAAGATGAATGAGTGAATCAGTGAATGAGTGAATGCATGAATGAAGGAAGGAATGTGAGTGAGTGTGTATCTGGTTGTGAAAGAGTTTTGAAGTAAACTCGCAATTAGCGCATACATCCGGTTACCCAAACAAGATGATTCAGATTCAAAAGCAACTAAAGTAAAACTTTACCACATTTATCTCGCTTTTGAATTTGACTATTGCTACTATCTCAAAGTTTTCCATAGCATAGCATAGCCATAGGAAAGGGCGGGAATTTCCATGTACATAAGTATGTATTGCCTAAGAACATTCAAATATCATCAATAAAATCAAGCACACAAACTTTGTCTGATGCCATAGAACTTAGTTTATCTCCTGCCTTGCCTGCCTTTCTTCCTTTATGTTTGCATGCCAATTGCTTACTTCAGTTACTCTTACTCTCTTACTCTCTTACCCTTCATCTTGTATCTTGTGTCTATCACTTGGTTTTATACTTTTGCCTGAATTGTGGTCTCAGTTCATGTGCAATGCATACAACGTTTTGAAAGTTTATTAACTTGGCTTTTAGAATGTTTGCTGCAGCAGCAGCATCCGATATAGACAGCAACATCTACACTCCACACCATCATCATCGTCATCATCTAAACATGGTTTAGCTTAAATGAAAGTCAGATTAACAAACAGAGCGAACGGGCAGGAAGAAAGATATAGAGGAAAAGAATTGTAGAAGCTTAGTTTTAGCATATGGGGCGTTAAGTGCTTAAACATATTGGGGAGTTACTCGGAATCAAACAATTCTACTATGTTAACGGGTTTCATTGTATCTTGTTCTGTTATGGGGCGTGCAGCGAAAGGTTTCCTACCATCCAATGACCATGGCCGCATACATGCATTTTGGGCAATTGTAACAATTTGGAATTTAAATTTCATTTTGTAGTTTGCTGGTTTGTCTTCTTCTTCTTTTTTTTTCACAGTTCAGTTCAGATACTTGGAGTAAAGGTAGTTGAATAAAAGATACAATACTTGTTATTTATGCATGATTCTTTTAGGGTGAAAGGTTAATTCTTTGTTCACATTGCCATTCTCTGTCTCTAATTGGAATTCAAGTTCAGTTTCAGATTTTGTTAGTATTTTTTGTTTGTTAGTTCTTTTGCCGCTCAAAATTAAAAAGTGACCGTTAAACTGCCTTTCACTTATTGATTTGTGTTTTATTTTGTTTTTGTTTTTTTTTGTGTTATATTCACCCATAAAATGTTAAAATGAAGTGTAAAAAGAAATCCATTAGAAATTGATTTTTATAAAGCAACTTAAATACAATAATAAATAGTTAAGCTCTTGTATCTGCAATTAAGCGTTACGCCACCTAAATCCATAGCTAAAGGAAAAGAATTTCAAGCGATACTCGTATCTACAATGCAATCATTAGATAGATACAAATGCAGCCCAGCAGGCATTTGTTGTATAACTTTAGGCTAGGATTTTATTGTTTTGTATTAGAAACATTATTACAAAGATACTGTCTGTGCAGCATAAAGAAATGTTCTTTTTATTAAACTTTTTTTCTCTCTCTTTCAACTTTCAATGAAATGTTTTTTGTATTTTTTTCGCCTTTCTTATCATTTTTGTTTTTTCTTTGCTTCAGATTCTTTTTGTTTTTATGTATTTTCATTTTATTTTCCTTTACTCTTTCACGCTTTGTTGCTTTTGTGTATGTACGAGTATGTGTGAGTATGTATGAGTATGTATGAGTTTGTTTACTATTTTTCAGTTGATGATTCCCTTGAATCGGAAGTGGTACGTGTGTATTCTTGAAGCTGTTTTTATTAACATGTAATTGTTGGTTGGGCTTATACTTGTATAGTTGATTATATCTTTTTTTTATCTTTTCTATTGCTATTGTATCTATCTATCTATCTATCTGTCTACTTGTATTACTTCATTCATGTGGAAAAGAGGCACATATTGCTCTCCTATCTTCATATGAAATTCTTAGAGAAACTGCAAGGTTAGCAAAATCGCATAATGTACAAATGCTTGTTTATTTTTATTTGGTTTTCCTAATGATTTGTAAATAAACTTATTGTAAAGAAACATGCACAATATTGTTATCTAAGTGAATTATTTACACTTTGTCAATAAGATATTGTAGTATGGCAAATGTTTTAAGGTGGGGGAATATTTGTGAGAAATATTGTAGTAGAGTAGTAAGTAAGGTTAGGGTTAAGGTTAGAATGCGTTAATATTGTATTCTAGAAATTCTTAAGATGTAAAACAAAACTGTGTGTTAAAGATTTCAAAATATAATTCTTTTTTCTCTACAATAAATTTTGTTAAGTCACAAATATTAATATTTCTAGGCCTAGAAAGATTCACAGAAGATCATTAAGAAGTGTCAATGAATTGAAATAAGAACTTTGATTGCAAACTTTAAAGTGTTTTCATGATCTAAAAGATGTTTTGTAACAACTCCAAACATTTCTCAAAGCCAAGAAGACTTCACTTTTCATGATCAAAAGATTTCATACACATTATCTTGATACAATGGAGACTGAGGCAACTCAGCTTATTCAGCATTTTCTTGAATCATAACAAACAAACAATTAAAACACATTTATCCAATTTAAAGCAGAAGTTCATTTCTAAAGTTCAGTCAAGAGTTGGAAAAGATATTCCATGTGATGTTTTCAATATTTTCTAAAGAAACTGACGGCCTTCTATATAAGTATTTATATACGTTTAAATCGCAAAATCATAAAAGCATTTGGTTCTGATGCATTAAGTTTACCTTGCAGCAAATGATCTAATTTCTGATTTCTAAGTGAACTTTCTTATCTCAAAAAAAAAAAACCAAACTTTTGAAATAAATTTAATGAAACATTTTCAAAATAAGAAATCATTTTGCTTTGTACTTCAATTCAAGTTTATTCAGTTTGACCTTTCTGCCAACACAAATAGAAAGAACAATTTGGTAAAAATTTCCAACACTTTTTTTTTACAAAATCACAAATTTCTAAAATTTATTAAACATCGTTTTTATTATAATTTAAGTAGTAAAACTACCTGGGGAATACTTTCTAATTAGATGCATAAAACAAAAACAATAATAATTTGTAATAAATAAAATACTTGTAAAATATTAAAGGAAGGAATAAATATTTTTGAATATCCGGTTTTCTGATACACATTAACCTCCCCATTTGAATGCATCAAATGACGATGTCTCGTCGTCAGACAAGAAAATAATAAAATATTTCATTTGGGTGGTTTCTTCGTTGTCTGGAAACAAACAACCATCCATTCCATCATTCTTCATACCAAACAAACACCCTTTCACTTACATTGTCAGAGTATGAATATACATACATACATATGTACATACATAAGTCTCAGATTACATGCTGGTGTCACTAAAGTTTACTTTGGTGTGGCATAAACAAATTCTTTTGATGAATATTTTTTATTTATTATTGTAGTGGTGGTGGTGGTGGTGGTGGTGGTGATGATGATGGCAAAAACCTTTTTGTCTGACATAACATGATTGTGAATATGATGATGTGATAAGAAAAGGCATACGTACATATGTAAAACAACAACAACAACAACAACAAAATGAGGTCTAGAAATTACGCCTACAAGATTTCTTACAATCGAAACCAAAAAAAAAAAAAGGGTTCAACAACAAGGACACACAGTAATTATAAAAAAAGACAGGTTTTCATGAACCAAAAGCAAGCAATGTGTGTTGGGATACTTTTGAGTAGATGGGCGAGTAAGTAAAACTGAATGAATGAGTGAGCAGCTGTTTGACGTGCTATGTGTGCAAGATAAAAGAAGGAAATGATAAAAGGAGGAAAGAGGAAATGTACAGGGGCTTTAAGTCATGGTGCCCAAACAGTTACAGTTAGTTAATCGATAAAAGTAAAGACATAGGGGTGAGAGATAGATGAGGGGAGAAGGACATGGACATTGATCAAAAAAAGTTCTGTGAGAAAAGGAAACCACAAAAGGCAAATACCTAAAAGAGCAATCACAGCCACACAACAACAGCAGCAAACAATCAATGCCAGGCAGCTAGCTACTCTCCCTGTTGTATCTGGTATCCTTAAACGCATAAATACACACAGAGTTACTCACAGAGATACACATACACATGTTTCTTATACATAGATGGTACTACATATCACAATCAGCGTGTTTGGCAATTTGACGCCAACTCGTGCGGCTTAAACGTCATCGGTAGTCAGGCAGCTAGTCTAGCAGTGAGGCAGGCAGGCGGTAAGGCAGGTGGGCACAACAAAAAGCAACTAGGAGTATCTGTATCTAACCAAGTAGGCAGGTAAGCAATTTGGGCGCCATTTCACAATGCATGCAGTCAGTCAGGCAGGCAGGCAGGCGTAGTACGATGTAGTACGCAAGTTATACAAAAAAAAGGATAACACAATAGACTTACTAAAGAGATGAAGGATAAGATAACTTTAGAGATAAAGGGGAGAAAATATAAACTGACAAGAAATAAGTAAGAAAACACTAAAGGCATAAAGAAAAAACTTAGCACATAGCACTTAATTTTGATGATGCTTATAGGCAATTTTTCTTGTCTTAACTGAAGGGACGAACCCCTTGGGACTTTTACCTTTGTAAGAATATTTCACTTATTTTTATATTTTTATATTGTATGTTTATAAATTTTTTCTGATGCTTTATTGAATTTATAATTTTAGATAGATTCAATAAAGTTGATCCATCCATCCATCGATCCAACCATCCTTTAACCCAAACATTTGTACATAGATGAAGTCAAATTTAATATACTCATACTCACAAGGTTTGAGTTTGAGTTTGACTTAGTATTAGAACAAAATTGTTATGCTGATTATATGAGAATGTAGTATGTAGATGATGACAAGACCAATGTTGTGATGGGATATACTTCTACATCTACTACCTACGCATAGCAAGACAACTCACTCACTCAGAATTACCATAATTATGTTTGTGTTCAATTTGGCATTTAATTAATATGATTTTGAGTTGATTATGCAAAAGCGAAACCAACTTGGTCTATCAAATATACGAGTACATGGCATCTCTTGATTGGTTTGGGAACTTTAGTTATGTACTCAACTTTATCTATTTGTAATATGCATGCTCTCAGGCCTTATTATTTATAGTATAAGAAGGAGGTAAGCCATTTTTAGGAAATTTGCAAAAAATTAACGCATAATTAACTTTAAGCCTATTTAAATTGCAACATATACCTAGGCACCAACTTACCTACATACCTCTGTTGACTAAAGTTATGTTGAGTAACACTTCAGGTTCTATGGGACAAGCGCAAGTCTAACAAGCACTTCACACTTCGAACCATGAAAACATAAACACACACCATACCACCACCACTGCCATACTTAACACAGCACCAAAAATGAAAAAAAAATAAACAACACACAAAATTCTTGCAACGACGGCAAAGTTTTTCATACTTTTGATTTTCAGTTGAGTTCAGATTTTTTTTTTTCCCATTTTGGTATTCACTAAGTTTTTCGATGACGAACGACACCGTCAACCCTCCTTAGAGAGAATGACTTGTACTAACTAGCTCACGCCCTGTTTTAAGGCGTTGCAATACAACCCTAACAGTAGCAGAACTAGCACCACCAGAACACAATCTCCACGAGCCTTGCTAACAATGGAAACCACTTAACATGCTCATCAATTGCCTACACGGATCAACGTCGTCATCATCATCATCATCATCATCTCACCATCATCATACTCCTCCTCACACTATCATCATTCTTCTCCATCTCAACATCTCATACTAGACATGTTAGTCACTGACTTTTTGACATCGTGTCAAGGCGGCAATGTGTTTTGTAGACGGGTAGCATAGTATATATGTATGTATGTTAGTAAGTATTAGGACATCTTGAGGCTGTCGACGCTGCAGAGGATGAGTTGTATAAAGCAATTTACATGCCTTTAAGAAATGTTACAAACTGTTGTGTATAGTACTATACTATATGGTATAGTTTACTATGCCTTAAGTTTTGTTAGTTTTATTATATCTATGCATGAAAATAAGCGCAGATGAAGAACACAAAGAAAAGTATCCTAGAAGATATAAAAAGACCAAAAAGCTAGAAAACGTGTTACCGAGCCAAAGTAATTTTGTCTAAGTCATCGCTGTTTGAGCGGGCGACTGAGCCCATGATTCTAAACGCATGTTTCATTTAACAAGTCAGGAAGTGTGTCTATATACAGTAAACATATGTATGCATGTGTGTATGTATGTATTTGAAGAGGTTGCTGGTTGTTGATGTGGTGTTTTGTGTTAGTTGGGTTAACAATTTAGATGGCATATCAAGACTAGGCCAAGTTTTGTTTGTGACTATGGTTAGCAATTAATATGAAACGAGCATGGAAATTAGTGTTTGAATCTTTAAGAACATTTCCACAAAAAGAAACTTACTCTATTCTTACAAGGAAAATTTAAAGGATATTTTAAAGTGTATAAAATGTATTTGTTATTCGATATTTAAATTCTTTTTTGTTATTTAACCCTCATTTACTTCTCAACTCACACATAATTTAATTTCACCACAAATCTTAATTCACCTTAAAAATGACATTTCCTTAGTACACGCAAATACAATTGTAGATAGATACACTTTCCTTAATAACATCGCAGTTTAAACTCGAAACCCCAAGTAATTGATCGTAAGCCCACAAGGTTTATATTTGTAAAAACATTTTGATTACTAAACCAAAGTTATAAACTAATCAAGTTTATTCATATTTTTTACATATATTTTTTCTGTATTTTTTTTTTTTTTTTTGTTTGTTTATAAGTGGTTTGATTAATAAGCAAAAAGTTGTTTCTTCTGTCACTCAAAAATATTGGTTGTTGTTGTTGTTGTTGTATAGCTAATTAGGAATGTATCTCTATCTCTCTAAGACTAAAATAACAAGATAGCTCAATCAGTTAGTCAGTCATAGGTCTATTATTGTGTATTATATACTTAGTATATACAACCCACTCGAAGAAGAATCTTTGACATTTTCCATTTAGTTGTATAGTATTTTTTTTTTTTTCATATTCTTTTGCAGTTTATTATGGCCAAGTTCAACGAACCGGTTTGGAGGGCTCGCATTGCCCTTTTCGACAAATACAAATGACTAACATAATCATCATCATCATCATCATCATCATCATCAACATCATCAATAGCAAAAAAAAGTTAATCAAGTCAGGGAAAAATGTCAAACAAGTTTAAAAGCTGTTAAAATTTGTTTTGAAAATGAAATGAGATAACCAAAAGTTTATTGAATGGTATTTTATTTTTTTTATTTTTTAAGATTTTTGACCTAGTGGCTGGCGAGAAATGCTTTGACTCATAGTATATCTACATAATATACAAAAAAAAAAAAAAGAAGAAAATAAATAGAAACTAATTAATGCATACAAAATTGATTTGATTAAAAAACAATAACAAAACTATTGTATGTAAATGCGATGATACCAGACAAGTCAAGATAATACAAGTCAAGACAAGACAAGGGTCCCATAGATAAAAATGATTAATTTCTATGGCAAATGCCGACATAGATTTCACACAAAGTCTTTGATTTTAAAAGCGTAGGTAGTAAAGTCTTCACCTATTCGATTTCTATGATAAACATTTCGACTCACTTTCCTCATGTGAAAGAGGTGAAGTGAAGATTTTTTGAATTCGTGTACTGTAAATTAGGTATACAGTTTGATGATGTTGAGTTGTCTGTCTGTGTGCTGACTAAAAAGATAAGCAAAATTTGTTTGTAAATTTTATGCAAATTAGTTGAGTGAATCCATTGGATGAGAATCTATTCAGAGCGAACTCATGCGCTTAAATCGAAAAGAAAGAAATATCCATAATTATAAATGGAAAATTATTGTACATTTCACTTCAAACCAAATGATCAGAAATATACTTAGTATTGTTGGCATGTTTAGAGTTTAGTATTTTATGTTTAATGTTTGATGATGATTTAATGCATTGTAGACTAACATTTGTTATAACAATAAATATGAAACTGGGTAAGTGTTGGAACACAAGGTTAAAACATAAGTTTTAATATGTAGAAAACTTAAAAAGAAAGAAACATGTTGACAATTGTTGCAAAAAGTACATTCAATGAATTAGGAATTGATCAAAATTGAACCACATAAAATACATTTACTCATTACGCAACATAGCACCAAATCTGAAGTTCACCTCAACATAAACCTAGTAATCAGTAATCAGTAAACAGTATACAAGTTATTCATTTATTAATTGATTCATTGCCACTTCATGATTATTAAATCTTTATATTGTACATATGTACATATGTAGATACAAAATTTGAAACAAAAATTTGACTATCCCAAAAATGAATGTGCGAAATTTATTAAAAACATGATTGACTAAACTTTGCTGTTTTTTGTTGTAACAACATAAAACCATGTAAAATATAAACAAAAGCTTGTTAAGCCACATATAAATATTGATTGTTTCATCCAATCAAGTCAAAGTGTTGAACAAAGGCATCAAAATTGAAGTTGAAAAATTGATATGCAGATATCAAAGAGTTTTGTCAACTCTAAAGTACATTAATACAACATTTTTATTTGATTTTGAATGTGAATAAAAAATGTGTAAAATAAAACTGAAAATAAAAAAAAAAATATTGGTGTATGCATATGATTCCGCCCTTTCCGATAGTTTCGCTAGTATCGCCGCTTACACTTGCACACTAAAATACTAATACTTGCATTCGATAGTGCCTTCTATCAGCTGTTAAACACAGTGTATAACATTCGGTGGAAGCATAAACAACAAATATTTCTAATTCATTGAAAATGTCGAGTTTTATCCCAAGTAAACATCATTTGCGGGAGGTTTTATTGCACTATTTTGTTGCAAAGAAAAGTGCAGCGGAAACTTATCGTTTGCTTGCTGATGTTTACGGTGAGCATGCTCCATCGAATACAACTTGCAAAGAATGGTTTCGACGATTTAAAAATGATGATTTTGACATTGAGGACAGAGAACATGGAAAACCACCCAAAAAATTTGAAGATGCTGAATTGGAAGATTTATTGACCGAAGATTGTTGTCAAACACAATCAGAATTGGCAACAACATTAAATGTTGATCAATCAACTATTTCAAGACGTTTGCAAGCAATGGGAATGGTTCAAAAAGTCAATAACTGGGTGCCACATGAATTGAAAGACCGAGACATCGAACGTCGCAAAACCATTTGTGAAATGCTGCTTCAAAGACAAGAAAGAAAAGGTTTTTTGCATCGGATAATCACGGGAGATGAAAAATGGATATATTACGAGAATCCTAAGCGCAAAAAATCTTGGCTGAAGCCAGGTGAGGCCGGCCCATCACAGCCAAAGAAAAATATTCATTGTACCAAGGTTATGCTCGTATTTGGTGGGATCAGAAAGGTGTTGTGCACTATGAGTTGCTGAAACCGTCTGATACTATCACTGGCGATGTTTACAGACGACAACTAATGCGGTTGAAGGTAGCTATAGAAGAAAACGACCGGAATGGGTGAATAGGCATGACAAATTAATTCTTCAACATGACAACGCCAGACCGCATACGGCAAATGTGAAAACATATTTAAATGGACAAGACTGGGAAGTGCTACCCCACCCGCCATATTCACCAGATATAGCCCCTTCAGATTTTCATTTATTTCGAAGGATGCAGTCTGATCTTACGGGAGAGCGATTCACTTCTTATGAAGATATCAAAATTTGGCTTCATAATTGGATTGCCTCAAAAGACCAGGACTTCTTTATGCAAGGAATCCGTAAATTGCCTGAAAGATGGGCAAAGGTTGTAGCTGCAGATGGGGCATACTTTGAATAAATAAATTTTCCTTTTTCTAAACAAGCAAATTTGTTTTGTTTTCACAAAAAAGGGCGGAATCATATGCATACACCCAATAATTAAATAAAATTTTAGAAAAATAAAAAAGAGAGTGATGAATATAGTGGATAGAGATTTGGGTGAGTGATTGTATCGCATGATGATGAGGGTTACACAATACACAATTTGAAATTTGATCTTCGAATAGTAGTAGTAGTAGTAGTAGTACAATAAAAAAGGGAAAAACAAAACAAAATGTATATTTACAAATAAAAAACATAGCAAAAGGAAATAAAGCAATCAAATCTGAAGTTCACCTCAACATAAACCTAGTAATCAGTATACAAGTTATTCATTTATTAATTGATTCATTGCCATTTTATGATTATTAAATCTTTATATTGTACATATGTAGATAAAAAATTTGAAACAAAAATTTCACTATCCCAAAAATGAATGTGCGAAATTTATTAAACACATGATTGACTAAACTTTGCAGTTTTTTTTTTTGTTATATCAACTTAAAACCATGTAAAATATAAAGAAAATCTTGTTAAGCCACATATAAATATTGATTGTTTCATCTAATCAAGTCAAAGTGTTGAACAAAGGCATCAAAATTGAAGTTGAAAAATTGATATGCAGATATCAAAGAGTTGACAAAGTAAAGTACATTTATACAACATTTTTATTTGATTTTGAATGTGAATAAAAAATGTGTAAAATAAAACTGAAAATAAAAATAAAAATAATTAAATACAATTTTAGAAAAATAAAAAAGAGAGTGATGAATATAGTGGATAGAGATTTGGGTGAGTGATTGTATCGCATGATGATGAGGGTTACACAATACACAATTTGAAATTTGATCTTCGAATAGTAGTAGTAGTAGTAGTAGTACAATAAAAAAGGGAAAAACAAAACAAAATGTATATTTACAAATAAAAAACATAGCAAAAGGAAATAAAGCAATCAAATCTGAAGTTCACCTCAACATGCAACCCGTAATCAGTAAGCAAGTAACCCATTCATTGATTGATTGATTGCTAGCCACTTTATGCTTATTATATCTTTATAAATACAAAATTTTACACAATAATTTTATTATCAAAGTAATGCGTGTGTGTGTGTGGCAATTTATTAAAAATATGCTTGACATTTTTTGATTTTTCTATTTTTAGTTAAAACAACTTAAATAAATGCAAAATATATAAAAAAGAAAAAAATCTTGTTAAGCCGTTGATTGTTTTATCAACATAATAAGAAAAAAAAAAAAAATTTATAGAAATAAAAATATTTGGCGGCAAAATGAAATCATTTCAAAGGTGTTGAACAATGGCTTCAAAATTGAAGATGAAATATTAATATGCAGACATCAAAAAGTTGACAAATCGAAGTACATTAATACAACATTTTTATGTGATTTTGAATGTGAATAAATAATTATATATTGCATAAAATAAGAATAATTAAATAAATAAAATTTTAGAAAAATAAGAGAGTAACAGAAAGAGCTTAGAGAAGTGAGGGTATTATTGGTGGATAAAGGTTTGGGTGAGTGATTGTATCGCATGATGATGAGGGTTACACAATACACAATTTGAAATTTGAGCTTAGCTTATAAAAATACAAAAAATAAAAACAAAACAAAATGTATATTTACAAATAATGGTAAGACAATAAAAAGCAAAGTAAAAGGAAATAAAGTACAATAAAACAATGAGTGAAGCTACTCATATTCATTCGAATGCAGCTTTATAAGTGCAAACCGAAAACAAAAACAAAACTACCATAAAACAAACAGCTTTGGTTTGAGGTTGAGTTGCAATTGTACTGCTGCAGATACATGAAAGTATGTAATAGAGGTATGTAGATACAAACTACCTTTCATATGTACTCATACGCGTATGAAGATAACTTTTCTCTAAATCTATATACACTCGTATGTACACATATGTAAATAAGTAGAAGACACAAATGTAAGTAAGTATACCATAGTTTTTCTATATGAAAATGAAGTCAGTCAGTATACAAAAGATTATTTCTTTCCATTTGTTTGTTTGTCTAAGCCACGAAAACCTCAACTTCTTCGCATGGAGTATAAAGATTGATCAATTCACGTTTAAAAGAAGAAGACAACGACGATGACGAAAAATCAGAAGAAGAAGTAGGAAAAACAATGACTAGGAAAATGCAAAACAACATACGACAAACATATGAAAACAATAGCGTTGAAGTAGCGAATGCCAATAACATGCTACAAGCACATTCACTACCTTTATATTGTATACTGTAAATAGTACAATATAACAGATAGATAGATAGATAGATACACAATGAAGTTGGAGTGTTAGAGAGCATTGTCGTTGTAGACACTTCAGTTTATCTAACACTCATATGAACATATGAACTACATATCAACTTTGGTTTGCACTTTTATTTTTCTTCTTATTGTTTGTTACTTTTAGTTACAATGTAAGTTTGTCTATTACAACCAAGCAAAAACTGACAATGAGACGACGACGAAGCTGTTTGTTTTTCTATTTATTTTTTAACAATATTTTGCTTTAGTTTGCCGTTTTTTTTGGTATACGTGATATATGAATCTATGGAATTGGTGTGTGTGTGTGTCTGCCTATTGAGATGCATGTTAAGGAAGATGATGATGCAATTCACGAAAAGTTAGCGCTATACTGAGATACTTTTGCATGTCATAATATACTCTTAGATACATTTTTATCTATATATATATATATTTTGTTTTTTTTGAGATATATTGTTTTCCAACACATAGATACATGTCAGTTACTAAATATGTTTAAATGAAAGTAAAACGTTTTGTATTTCACACAACAAAAGAAAAAAAAAAAAAAAGAAAAGAAAAAAATATCAAAACATAAAATGAAGTAAAGTACAGTGAAGAATGTCATAAGAAAAAGAAAAAAAAAAGAAAAAAGAAACTTTGAAGATACAACTGTAGTTTATTTAGTGCATTTGCCTTATACGTTGCTATGGGCACCTGTTACGGTTACCATACATATAATCTGGCGAGTATCTATGTATCTATTTATATGCATATCATAGTACATATCTCTATGTACATTTGCTGTATTGTATCTATGCACTTTGTAGCTTTGGTTGTATAACCGGGTATCGGCATCTACTCAGGTGTCTTTGCTGTTTAATTAATTGTTATTGTTTCATGAAATTTATAGACAATTTTTTTGCTATTGTTTCTTTATTATTAAATTCAATTTAAATTAATTTTTCACTTTACAATTTGTCTGTTAATATAAATTTCGTAATTTTTTATTCGATTTTAATTTGCCTATTTTATTTTATTTTAATTTATTTTTTATTTAATTTTATTTAAATTTGTCTTTTTTGTGAATTTTTTATTATTTTGAATATTTAAATCATTTATTTTTTTGTTTTTTGGTAATTTGGTAATTTTTTTGTGTTCCTTTTAATTTCTTGAATTTAATTGATTTTGAAACTTGTTTAATTTCATTTAATTGTGTTTTGTTTTGTCAAATAATGATGATTATTATTATTATTATTTTTATTATGATTGCTAAACTCCTCCTTGCTGCTTAAGTACCAAGAAATTTGTATCATTTACTCATTTTATTGATTACCAGCTGCAGGGTGGGAACTGCATCTCTTCATCACCCCTTTGCTGAATTACAGTATTTTATGCCTTTCATATTTAATTTTATTCAAAGCGCATTTAGTCATTTACTTTTTACTAAAACAAAAAAATAAAAGAAGAAGGAAAGCAAAAAGTATGAGAAAATTCACGCCTTTTTATTATCCTGATGGATGATGAATGAATGGAATGTACTGTGCCGCCCTCCAGCTGCTCTCGTGTGGCCAAAGCACGTGCATCCACAATAAAATTAGAAATTTATAGCATTTGACCAGTAAACCAGTAACGAGAGAACATTGTGAGCTCAAGTGCCGGGCAGAGGTTTCTCCTTCCATGGGAGTCCGCGTATGTGCTAATGTTGCATGCACAAATTGCGTGCAAGAGTCCTTACAACACACGCAAACACTTGCATTGATATGTACAAATATACTGCTGGTGTGTATTGTATTTCTGTGGTGGTTGTAAATTACGGCAAACCACACACTCACTAACTGAATAACTCACTCATTCACTCACTAGCTTACTCACATGTAGGTTTATACCACTCACTCCTCATATGTAACATACGAGGTACAAACATTATTATCAACCTCATGGTTAAAGCAACCGTCCGTCCATCTGTTTCCTAGTATCTAACGAGCCTTGCACAACGTTCCGACAGCTGATAGTATTTCTAAACATGCTGACTTGCCTTTGCCTCGATACCTTTTACCTTTTTCTTACTATTCCTTACCCTGACTGACTTAGTATGGCTTTGCCATGAATTGAACTAAAACTGGACGCGGGCATACGAAATTTTATTACTATCAAAGGGCACTGAACCGCACCTTTAAACAAAAACACATACATACATTCTACAAAGTGAGAGGAAAAATATGAAGTAAAGAAATGGCAAGCAGCTTGATTAAAACTGGTGTTTGTAGGTTTATACAATAGTACTAACATACATATAAATGTTTATTTGTTGGTGTGTGTTGTATTTGTCATTTTAATAGTTTCAGTTTGACCCAACCAACATAAAGCGTAAGACCCGCTTTCCTCTCTCTTTTCCTCTCTCTGTCACCTTCTGCTTTCATATATTATTTTTTCATGTTTTATGTCGGAAGTTGGTTATAATTTTTTTTCTCGTTTTTTATACTCATATTTGGTTCGTCTTTATACTAGTAGAGTTCGTTCATAAAGTCCCTTAAGTCATTGACACACCTGTGTATATAAGTTTTGTTTTATTTCACTCTATTTTTACCTTACTTTACTACTTTACTTTACTATGTTTTTTTATTCCCCTCATCTTTGTGGTTACTGAGTTCCTGTAATCGATTAAGGTCGTGTCCACCATGACTGTTTTGTGTGTTAAAAAAATATATATAAAGCAGGAAGAAACTTTTCCATGTAATACTCAGTTCAGATTACTTTCTGATATAGTCCTGCTCCCCGAAAAATGGGAAAGAACATTAAATTGAAATAAATTGGATAAACAAGAACATTGAATAGATTAAGTGGTTGTTAGCTTGAAGGATGAAAGGCTTTCTTGATTTGAATAAAATCTACTAAATTGAGTATTTTAAAGATTTGTGGAAGGGGAAAAAGTTTTAATACTATAAACATGAAATATTTCTTAATTCGAACATCTTAGAGCATTAGAAAGCCAAAA
Source organism: Amiota minor (assembly GCA_037043295.1). Classification (NCBI taxonomy): domain Eukaryota; kingdom Metazoa; phylum Arthropoda; class Insecta; order Diptera; family Drosophilidae; genus Amiota; species Amiota minor. Next base: position 896,600 of record JBAMAW010000058.1, read on the forward strand.
AAAAAACACACATATTAAATTGTAGGAATCACCAGGTGAGAGAGAGAATCTTATCTTCATTACTAATTGAAAGCGATAAACTGATAAAGAAATATACAGCTGTTATTGTACCTACAAAAAAAGATAGACATTACCTTTTAATATAAATTACTAATTCGTCAATTTCATTGTGAAGAACTTTCTTTGAAAACAAAATTCATTTATTCTAAAATTTCATTGTTTTAAGGTTATTAAATGAAAGATTTTCCTTCTACTATTTGCCTTTTGCATAATTTTCATTTCCTAAAGTTACATAAAATAACTTAAATTGAACACAAAAGTAGAATTCTTTAAGTGGTGACTTAAGTTTCTTACTATAATTTACACAGAAGATAACTTTTCCATACTTCTTTCTTAATACTTTAAATTTCGTTTCCTTAATTTATTGGAAAGCAATGAAAGTAACATTTCCGTGAAACATTTAGATCTTATGAAATGATAATATTTTAGAAATAGAAAATTATCTACAAAAAGTTTCCTAACATTGCTTGCATTCAATATTAATGATAATGAGGATGATAATGATGATGATGATGATGATGATTACTATGACCCACATATCTTGTTCAGTATGTACTGCAAGCAATGGTATTTTATAACCGGATTGCTTAAAAGTAACTTAAGCTGCAGATGCCAGGGTCATATAAAAATTGTATTGAAAAAGAATGTTTCCATGCCCTTATCAAATAAATAATCGAATTGAGGAACTAATGATCGTCTTTTGTCTTTCAAAAAGAATTGTGAAGTATTTATTGCATTGATGATGATGATGATGATGATGTTGATGATGATGATGATGGTCAGTCAGTCAGTCAGCATTTGAAGTAAAAGTTTTTTTTGGTTGGACTTTAATTCCAATTTGTAGAACTCAGTTGAAATGAAATGAGTTTCAGTGTGGCACACACAAGAATTCAATTAAATTTTATTGGTGATTGATTTTGAGAACTTTAGCAAAATTTCGATGGTAGTCGAAATCAATTTAAGTGAAGGCCTCACAAAATTCATTCATCCTTCCTCTCCACCCCAAGTGAATGATTCCAACTAATTGTATTTAATTCAATTAAGTGAGTAAGTGATTATTGCTTTTGCATGTACATATGTATGAGTATCTATTCATCCATCTGTGTGAGTGTGTGTGTGTGTGTGTGTGTGGTATCAAGGTACTTAGAAATATGGACACATTCGGTTTTGTTTTGTTTTTTTTTTTTTTTTTGTGGTAAGACTAAGTAAACATGATATATCACTTAAATAAAAACCAAACCAAATATTGCACACAATTTGTCAATCAATTGATTTTTTTTTTATTCCTCAATTCTTTATAATTTTTCTTTTCTATTTATTTTCCAGGTAAATAAATAGTTTATGCGTATTTCAAGTATTTCACAATAAACATAACTAAATAAACTAAATATATGCACACACCACACCACAACACTATTTATTTCGCTATCTATTGTATCTATGCGTATCGAGGCATATGTTTGTCTTTTATGTTTTCGTTATAGGTACAAAACAAAAAATATCTGATGATTGTAAAAACATATAGAATATATATAAATTGTGAAGATACATGTGCATTTCACTACTACTACTACTATTAATTTGATCGCAACTGTATCTGTATAGAATGTTATCATTTGATGTGGTATTTCGTAATATAAATAAACAAACACATAGATAATTTAGATAGCTGGTTGTTGGATCGTTGGTTGGTTTATCATATTTTTATCATATTAAAAAAGATATGCACATTATTGTAATCAAATAAGCGACACACCACTTTTTGGTGTGGTTTTTAACTGTGATAAGGATGAATGAAGGAGACTCACAAGCAAGTAAGCAAGCAAATTTTACACACTAGGTATAAACTGGAAAATATGAGTAATACAATAGAGGGGAATATACTATTTTTAACCTTTTGTAGATTTCTAAGAAACTGCAATATGAAATGTGTTCTTTGTTGCATGAGATTCTTTGCAAATCCGTTTGTCTGTTAGTTCAAATGAAGTCAACTGTTTGATTTCTGGGAAATAAATAACAATTTTGTTATATTACTATCAGAAGCAAACACTAATACCACAATATTCTAAGGAATTTATGATGATTCCTTAACGTAGAATCATAGTATAATTTACAAGGAACTTTTCTGTGTTGCGATCTTTCTTTCAAATAATTGCTTTCATTTTTTGTTGACTTCCCTTGAACTAAAGATATTACATTTTTCATATTCTGCTTTATATTTGAAATGAAAATGTTCCGTTATAATATTTCAGATGAATTTCTTTGCATCCTTCTATTTCATTAATTTGTTTCCTTATCTTTTAAGTATTCGTATTGCATACTTTCTGTAATATAAATTTCAAAAAACTATGATGAATTTTTACAGAAATTGAATGAGTTTTGACTAAAATAAACTATCATCATGCAATTAATGAATCATAAGCAATAATGATATAATGTTTTGTTTTTTGAACTTATCTAAAACAAGTTATAAATCAAGTTTAATACCTTTGCAACTACTGTAAAATGTGTTGAGAACTATGCCATATATCTTTATTTTAATACTCTATACTGAAATCAGAATTGAGAGGCGTAAAGCGTAATACCATCTATGTATACAGTTGTATTATTTCTTTCTTAATCTTGGTTTAAGTCTCCGCATTATCTAGTTACTCTATAAGAAATGAGTAAAGAACTTTTAAAGAAGAATCAATTGATTTAGTTAGTTAATGTAATTCAAATGAAGTTTGTTTTATGCAGAGATACACATACACACACACTCAGCCAATAGAGAATACTCACATTTCTGGAGATAGTGATTTGTTGTATCTGAGGTAAAGGTAAAGGGTATCCTATAATCGATCGCATCCTACTATGTGTATAACTCGTATTTTTATAAAAAAACCAAAGGTTCTCACCTCTTCCAACTCAACTTGTTTGTTATCAAAGTGGAACAAATAATATACTTTTTGTCTATTGAAGAGCGAACAACTTAATTAAAGTACAAACAGTAATAACAAAATACAATTGAAAAAAAAAAAAAAAAAATAAATAAAAATAAAGGAAAGAAAAATAGAAACAAATAAAAAAAAAACTTCCTTATCTAAAGCCGCCAGAAAACGTTTGAAATAAATTTTCTTTATTTTTATTTATTGTATATTGTTTATTTAAAAAGCCAGCGGCGTCAATATATAACATTTGAGAAAGAAGGAAAAACTGAATGTATCTGAATGCATGTTTATGAAATGTGCAAGCTGGAATAAAAAATAGCAACAAAAAAAAAATACATATATATGCACAATATTTTAGTTGTCATGTGCGAATATTCTATTAATTTTTTATTTTATCTCGATTCAGTGAATTTTGTCATATGATGAAATTTGATTTGTTACGAATATTTGTTTTTTTTTAAATTTTCAATAAAAAAAAATTATTGTCAATGGTTCAAATGATCTGCTTTTGCTACTTTTTAATATTTATCTATATAGTTTTTTAATAATTTATTTCATTTTTTAATACAATTTATTTTATATACATACAATGTATCTATGTATTTGCCGAAGTTTATTGATTGTTGGCTAATTGCTGGCATTTAATTAGTGTAAAACCGATTTATGATAAATATAAATTGTGTACATACCCATATATAAAAGTAGGTGCATATATTTATTGTATATAAAAATATTTGCCCAACGTGTCACTTGAGTTAAGTGAAGTTAAATTAAGTTATCTCTTGCATTCATAAATATACATAATATATCTGCATACTAGCAGCCAGTCATCCAACCAAATAATCAATCCGCCAACATACTTAGTATAAATCAACAATATTTCTCGCATGCGATAATTTATGTGTTAATACTTATTTGAAGTACTTTGGGCATGTCTCATTGAGTGTTTTCATTAATTTTGAAGCGTTGAAAAAATATATTATAAGTAAGTAAGTAGAAATATAATGAATTTCTCATACTTAAGTTTATGATATATGTATGTATTATGAGTTGAGTTATGAGGAAGTTGTTGGGTGTAACTCATCAAAGACTCTTGATTTTATTTTATTTATTAAAGTCAAATGATCTGATGACTTTGTATTGTCATGATGAATGAATGAACGAATGAATGAAAGTAAGAAAGCGAATAAACAATCAACAAATAAAAGCAAAAACTTTCAGTAAATTAGTTTCTTTAAATTTTTCGAAGTCAATTAAAATGAACTGTATAGATGGATAGATACAATAAAAATGTACATGCATACATATGTTCATTCATTGTATCTGTGTATCTATACCCCAGAAATATGCTTGTTACTCAGCATGAGTTTGAAGAACAAGTCATTGTACAATTTATGCGCTTGTTCTTTTTCTGTTTCTGTTTTTTTTTTTATTTATTAGGAATTTGTTTTTTCCTCATTCGCTTTGACTTTAAAGTCATCTTCGTAGTCAAAGCCGTCATCATTGCGCATCTTTTATTTCATCTGTAACCGCTCTAAGATCCACAAATTCAAGCCCCACATACTACAGACACAAACAGATTTTAAATACAGAAACGCTCTCACATTTTATACGAGAAGAAAAGAACAAAAAACAAAAAAAAAACTATTTGATCGATGCTTTGAAAAAAATTATGAAATTCATTTTTGTTTTATTCTAAAGTCGCAGTAAATGAATGAACGAACGTCCAGTCATAGTCTGTCAGTAGAATTTCTATATCTATTGAGTGAGAGGGTGGGCCCTTGTTTTCATTATTTGTTATTACAATATTTTACAACGACAATGACGATGACGACGACTAGTTTATAAGTTATAGTTACATTTATGTGGCACTGTGTGTCCGGCTTGGGTTGTTTTGAGTAGATGGTGGAGGGGTGGGTATTTCTAAGGGTCCCCTTCAATTACTCTAGGGTGGGAGGGTGGTAGGGTATAAGTGTATAAGTAAATAAGTGTTAGAGAAAAATTCTTGTTGTATGTCATGTTTTTGTAAACTTGTTTTCGGAGATGTAAAGAAATGACTTATGAGACGACGCTGTCTCGAATAGTTTGAAATATTATTAAAATATAATTTTTTATCAAACGAAAAAAAAAAAGAAAAAAAAATATAAAAAAATGGCTAACAAAAAATTGTAAATGAAATTGAAATTTTTTAATGAGAGTTCAAGACATCAAACAAATCAAAAAATAAAATAATTTATATAAGCCAACATAATGAAATTAATAATAATTATTATTATATAATAAATAGTTTTGAAATACTTATTAAATTTGGTTTAAAAATAAGTCATGAGGATATGTTTATAGTGACAGTGTTGGTAAATGTGGAAACTTGTTATTGTATTTTTGAAGTGAAACTTCTTTAACAAGAGGTAAAGTAAATCAGTAAATCAAAAAAACAAAACAAAAAAAGAAAATGAAATGTGACGAAAATCAAAATTTGACGATGTTATTATTGTATTGAAGCAAATACAATTGAAAAGTCTTCATGGCGTAGTGGTTAGAGGGTAGGGCTTGCAAACCGAGGGCGTGGGTTCGAGTCCTGCACTGGGAATATTTTTTTTTTCAATTGCAATTGAATTGATATTAAAAAGTAGCCATACATTGTTGGCAAATATGAGAGTAACATTGTATTTATTGTATTACAATAAGAAGTTATACTTTGAAGACTCAATTAAGTTGTTCTATCATTAAAATAAGGTCATTAAATGACTGTGACTATAATTTATGATATATATTCTGTGATTGTACCTACTATATATTACCAATACTTATAAATCACACCTGTTATAGTCGCTTTATATTGTAGTTTAACACTCTTATGTGAATACAGTTCTCATTTCTAATTATCACCCAACGCTTCCATATAAATTTCCACATCATTATTATTCCACTTGCTACTTATTGTATAATTTACAGAATTTTGCACGAAATATAACGACTGCCAACTGCAAAATGATAGTGGATATATATATATACGTATACTAAAATAATATTTAATAATGAATGAATGAATGAACGTAGTTGCTCAGTAGACCACTATTCAACTTTATTGTCACGTACAACGCATAAAAATTATATAATGAGAAGGAATGACGTTGAATTGAGTGTTTTTGATATGCTTTTTTACTTAGGCTTGGGCTTTTACTGATAAAATTGCTGCCGACAATATATACAATATTATATCTATCGTTCTTTTCGTTCTCCCGCCTTTTGCTGTTTCGCATAATTTCTGGGTCAAGTACAAGTTTTATGGTGAAATTATCTTGATACTTGTATACTTGTATATAAAATTCTACTGTACTGGTCATTTTTGACTGAACCTTTTAAACTGCTGGACCGATTTTGATAAAATTTTTTTGTGTGTTCTGAGTAGGTCCAAGGATGATTTGATGATTGATTAAGCTAGGTGGCTTTGTTGTCGAGATGCAGATATATTTTTAAACATTAATTTTATCTGCCAAAAAATTTTTATAATTACACGACATTCACAAATAGTCAACAGGCGTCGGTTAAATAGCATAGAAGATCAATTTGAGACAAAGTCAGGCGCGTCAACGAACCACCGACGCACACAAAGCACATGAACGACAGCGCCCTGCAAGTATATCGCGCATTGACACGTGCATCACTTCTCCGCCTTGCGTAGAAACAACAATAATGTGCAAATCATTCATGACAACATCCCATTGCAGTATCCACTAATTTTTTGGGAAGGAGACGCAACACAACGTTTGCCCGGGTATCTACTTAGTATTGTAAAAAAAAAACAAATCTTTTTTTTCTGCTTTATAAAAATAGTTTCAGAAAATGTTAATTGTAGAACAATGTTTCATTTATTAAGACCATTGATTGCAATAAGAGAGGAAATATGTATATTGAAAATACTTTTGTTTTTTTGTATTTTTTCAAAAATATGTACAGAGATTAAGTAAGCTTATGAGTCATGTGTATAATTATTTTGAAGAGGTCATGAACGTTAATTAAACTAGCAGAGCTGATGGAGTCATATACCGAAGAAGTTATATCAGATCTTAATAGATCATTTTCATTGTGATAAGTTTTTTATATAAAATGTTTATTATTATGGTTAGTTTAGTTTAGTTTAATTCACATAGACCAACTAACTAGATTCTATGTGAAGTCAGATGATTGAGTAGAGCCGGTGAGAATTTCCTGCAAGTCTTGGAGATTCTCAGTCTCATTTGGTATGCATATGCCGCTACCAAGCGGTAGTCTATGATACAATAGTTCTGTAGTGCTTATTTGGATGATATTTTACAGGTTACATGTATTGTCTAAGAGTATCTCATATCTACTTGAAACTGTAACCTAGGAAATTCTGAAATATATTTGATGTTATACAACTCTTAATAAGTTCATATCAAAAATCATAATTTCTAACAACTCAAGTTAATAAAATCAGAAAATTCTTTAAACTAATCAAAAATAAATAATAATAATATTATATGTGTTTTACATATGTAAAAGTAAGTCACCATAAGAAATTTACCATTATTTTAAATTATTCAGCAACAATTTCTCCCAAGACATTCAAATATTGTAGTACAATATTTAGTTTAAATTCCAACTCTGATGTTTTGATGGTGATTATTTCTGATTGATGACGGCTTTGTTGCACTTTAATTTGATATTTAAAATATGATCAAAACATTTTCAGTAAATTCGATACTCGCCAACGGTTTTCATCAAACGAATATTTTTCACGGCTATTAAAATTTGTTGTTTGTTTTTGCCTAGTATTTTGCCTACTTGGTTTGGTTGGTCACTTTTAAACTGGTTTTCCTCTGTTGTTATTATTGTAATTTTGGTCGATGACTTTTTACTTCTATGCCACCACTCTATTGTAATTTGTATACTTTTTTTTTTGTCTTTTTCTTGCAATTGAAATTGTTTACACGCCCACTTTCGTTTTTGTTTTATATTAGATTTCTTTATAATTTCAAATGATTTTTCTTGTTTTTTTAAATGAAGTTTTGCATATGACACTATAATTTTTTGTTTTTTTTGTATATTGATCTTTTGATTCCAATTTAAATGTATTAATTTTACTTTCAATTTTATATTTTTTTATTATCTTTTACAGATTAAAATTAATCTCAGATTTTTATTTTATCACAATTTCTTTTATTTTCTTTTTTTTTTATTTTCTGCGAAAATTTTTATTTTTGGTTTTTATCAATTTGTTTTTTCAGTTTTATGCAACATTACTTTTTGAATATATAAATTTGGATTTATTTCATTTACTGGAAAGATTAAAAAATTGTTAAGTTAAAATATCAGAATTGTATTTTTGTTTCTTTGAAAGTGAATTTGTGCAAATTTTGTTTAATATTTTCTTATTTATTTTTTTAAAATATATTTATTATTAATTAATTGTTTAATTAGTCAATTATTTCAAAGCCACATTGTAACTTTTTTATTGATTTGATGTGACACATAATTTATAATCTGTGGACGTAACATAAAACTCTTAAATGTAAATTTTCGTGAGCAGCATACACAGTAGATTAATACAAAAATCTACAACCAATTAATAGAAGTGATATTCTTATCTATTGAACTCTTAACTCATTATCTTTATCAATATACGATTCTTATTAAACTTGGAAATATACTCGAATATTTGGCATGTGTTTTAATCATTTCTTCATTTGAGGGCAACTTCAGCATAAATTGTAACAAAAAACAAAGTATGTAGAAAAGTTTAAGATCCTATAATTAAGTATATCTTTTATACACAAAGGGTTAAAGGGAAAACCTTGATTTTGATTTTGAATCTAATGATTTATTGAACTCTCATAGAATTGTTCATTGTTCTGCTTATGTGAAATTCTTAAATGCTGCGATTTCCTAATAATGTTTCAATCTAAAACCAGTTTTTTGTGTGAAAAAATTAATATGAACATTAATTAATTGACTCCTGTCTATAAAAACATAGGAGATTAGAAAAGAAAAAAAATCATAAATATTCAAATTACAAGTCATTAATAATTTTATGTTGTTAATTAAAACGCACAAAAGTAAAGAAAAACATCAAGCAAAAATATATAGAAAAGTTGCATATAAATTTTTAGCAAAGAAATAAAATATTTACATAAATATATTTATTTAAGTATATTCATCATCACCATCATCACCATCATCATCATCATCATCATCATTCTAATGCCTTAAATAAATAAACCTGTTAAATGATATTTGGTTTTTTGTCATTTGATTTATGATTTCTTAAATGCTGGTGAGCAGAATGAGAGACTTAAGATTAAGAAGACCGGTTCATCCGGTACATGAAGCTCTAAGCTAAGCCAAGCTTAGCTAACCACGCTCCAAGACAAATCAAGCCAAATTGATCCAAAGTCAAAAATGAAAACAAAATAAAAAACCTCCTGCATTCAAAGCTAATCGATATTTGAATAATTGCGCTTTGTGTGGGTACAGACAACAAATCGGGCTTGGCCAGTATTTCTTTAATAAAAACAATTCAACTCATTTCAATACATCTATCTATCTATCCATCCATCTATCTATCTATCTATCTGTTTGTTTGTCTATCCATTCATCTACAATATGTACTATGTGCCTATGTACAATATATATCCATTGCTTGGTGCATTCTGCGGCAAATGGAATGTTAAGCGCCTTCACAGAGATGGTTTCATTTATTATTATTATTTTTTTTTTTTTTTGCAGCTGTTTTGTGGCGCGTCAGAGAGAGTCAACAACTTTGGCGCAAAGTAATACCATATCAGCTGCCTTGAACCCAAGGAAATACATACTCGTATGTATGTATAAGAAAGTATGAAGCGTGAAAATATTATTACAATATCCCCTTCATCAAAAGGACAAAGCAGAGAAAAGGGAAAACAAAACAAAGAACTCGAAACAAGTGCAAGGCAAAGACACATGTGAGTGAAGTTTTGTAAAAGAAGGTCTTTTGCCTCGCCACTTAGCATGGCTTAGATCAGAGTTTCTTAAACAATTCACTTATTTATCTTTCAAAAGGTAAGGACATACCCCGCATTTGGTTTGTCCATATCAAAAAAAAGTTTCGCGACTGAAAAGCTTAAGAAACTCTGACCTATTCAACTTCAAGGCAGGAAGAGTTGAAGAAGTCTTCAGTTAAGTTAAGGTAATGAGCCAACAACTGTCCAACAACAGTCAAATGCAGACAGGTTACTTCAAGCGGGTAAGCGAGAATATCCAAGAATTTAAGATACAAGTAAGTACTCGCTCATATTAATATGTACAAGTAAAAAATAAAAAATAAGCATGAAGACCAAGAGTCAGTCAATGGCACAGTCCGAAATGAAAATGTCCAGGTGACGCATGAACAGAGTGAAAGACAGACAAACTAATGGTGGGACCAACAGACAGACAGACTTCCTAAAGGTAAATAAAGTTCAAAACATAAGTGGTATCAGCGAAAAAAAATAAAAATAAAAAAAAAGCGAAAAAATGATGACGCCAAAAGACGTTAAAATCAACCAGTCAAGTCAACCCAACCAGCCAAAGAAGTTGTGAGCCATCGCAAAACGTAAACGAAGACAACGAAGACGAAGACATATGAATGTAAGTAAGTAAGTAAGTTAGTAAATAAGTATCTATGTGAATGGTGTGTGAGTAGTATCTGTGTATGAGCGAGTGAGTGAGTGAGTGTTTCAGCGGAAATAATCGTAAAGTTTTGTTATAGTTGCTTTTGTTATTGTTGTTACGTATTATATTGTATTATTGTAATAGCGCGGAAGACGACAACGAAAGACTTAAAAAAAAAAAAATACAAGAAAAAATATACAGAGACAATCAAATAAAGTAAGTAAGTAGTAAGAAGGAAACTAAGTAAGAAGTAAGCGGAATAAAATAAAAAAATTTAGCAAAAATGGAGAAAAGAAAATAAACCTTAAGTTATAACAGAGAAAAAATTGTCTATCTATTTTTGAGAGTTCAACTCCCTAGAGCCCATTGATTTGGTTTTATTCTTTCTTTGATTAAATAACAATCAATTCTCAATTCACTCACTCACACACACATAATGTGTGTTAAAACTAAAAGTCACTTTAAAAAGAAGGCATATTGAATTTGGGATACCCTTTGGCGTTTTCAATTCTTTTCATTTCCCTGGTTTATTTGTTTGTTTCTTTCGACTTGAAAATGAGTAATGACAATCTCACATTTGTCTATTTATGGCAAGACAGAAACACGTTTTCACTAGATTGATAATGATGTGTAATCTAAAATTGTATAGCAAACGAAAAATCAAATCTTCGAAAGCTTGTTTAAATTGGGAACTGGGAACTTGAGATTATTAGTGCTTAATGCTTAAGGCAACCATTTAATTTTTTAAAGTTTTCAAAAATATCATCAGTAATTATTATTATTTTTAGATACAAAACAGAACTGAAGATGATATCAAAAATATAAGGAGTTTTATTTTATTTTATTTTTTTTTTGTTTCGAATAAAATAAAGATTAAATAATAATTTATTTGTCTGAAGATCAAATTAACTTATTATAAAAAATTATTATCTTCAGACTTTTAAAGATATTTCTTTGAATATTTCATGCAAGAACTTGGACTAAAAATTAACAACAAATATAAAGACTTCATTCACAAATTAAAATCTCAAAAAGCCATCTAGTGTCGGAGTTCTTGTAATGATTTCATTATTTCAATTATAAACTATACATCAGAAGCACAAGTGGATTTCTTATAGGCCAATCCAATCTTAGAATTCTTAGTAAGATATCAATGATGATATAATTTAATCTCAGAATTCTTAAAAGGATTTAGTTTTCTTGTAGAAACTTAAGATAATTGCATAGATGTACTTAGTTTCTACCAATTGCTTTTAACAGTATTTCAAAACCTTTCAATTTTGTTCAACTCTTTCGTTCAAGGCTTTTTCAACCATTCACTTTAGAATTAAACTGAATGGATTCTTTGTTCTGCAATAATTTTGTAAGAGTTGAAGAATAATAATCAATAGTATATGATGAGATAGACATTAATAGTCCTACCACTTCTTAGTGAGGTCTTGAGAGATAATTTATATTGTATTAAAGACAATTTTCCTTAAGGAGATCCAAAGATCTGAAACTTAGTTTTCCCACAACAATTCACCTACAAAAGTATTTTATTTATTTTTATTTTATTTAATATACATATGTATATAAAAATTTCAAATAAAAATTTAGCTAAAGAGCAAAAAAAATTCACTTGTATATAAAATTATTGTAAGTTTTTAAGATCTTTTTGTTTTTTATTTAATTTTTATTTTATTTTTTTTTTTTGTGTGTCTTATAATTCAACCATTTTTGTATCTTGACTGCTAGGTGTCACTAAAGTTAACAGTCTTCTTGCCTCTTCTTTCATTTCATTTCATTTAATTTCTTTTCATTTGCTGTCTTTGCCGACTTTTTTATACTCATAGTTATTTTTGTTTAGTGTTCTTTTTCTTTGCAAAGTCTTGGAAACTTCAGTAAGAAGTTGATAGAAAGAGTTTCATGTCGGTAAAGTAACGTAACGTAACTAAACTCAACTAAACTAACTTTTGGCGCTCAAATTGAGAATGATGTGTGAGAGTGTAAGTGTAAGTAAGTGTGGAGTAATCGCAAGTGTGTGTGTATTTTTTTAGTATGAATGACTATAATATCGTGCTGTGTGCTTTGCTTTGAGTCAAGCGGCTGTGAACTTTATGTTGGCAACAAAAGAAGATTTTTGTTCTTATAATGATTTCTCTGAATCTCTTTTTTTATGGTATATTGCGCCCTGTTTTTCTCATCTTGTTACTTTTTTTGGTTAATTTGTAAGAATTTATTGGCCAGGAAATGTTGAAAGTTGAACATGTAATGAAAACAAATGAACTTTAATTTAATGCTTTTGCTGAGGGAATTTGTTCAGTGTGAAGTAAATAATTTCTCTTGTCATAAATATGAATTAATATATTTTTGTTTTTTATTGAAAATGTAATTGATTTTAAAAGCATTTTTAATTTTTTTTTTTTGTATTTTTTTGTCATGTGTTGAACGTTTATCATTTCTGGTATTTATTTTTTATTATTAATTGCAACATTTATTGCAACAGACGCCTGAAGTTCTTTAAAAAACAAAACCAAAACATTAAAAAAAAAATATTTGTATAAATTATTACTTCGACCTTGTTGTTGTTCTTCGTATTGTTGTTACTCTATTTTAACTATTTGGTTTTATTTTTCTTATTTTTGCCATAAAATTTGTGCTTCTATTATTTTTGCTTTAAATTTTAAAGTTTTGCACGCATTCACGACTTGGAAATTAATATTTGATTTATTTTCAATAATTGAATTTTATTTTTATTTTTTATTATTTTTCTTGTTCTTATTTGGGGCAAATTTTTTATGTATTTTTTAATATTTATTACTAGTTTTAATTTAAGTTATCTATATTTTTTTGATTACTGAAAATTTCAGTTTGTTTCTCTATGGCTACCAGGTATCGGTGGAAATAATATATGTACAACAATATAAAAACTCTGAAGTCTGCACTTAATGTAACTAATCATAATTTCTATATCTCTAAAATTATTTTGCACAGTTCAAAAATAATATTGAATGAACCCTTTTCGATCAAACTTTAGATATTTTAATGGAACCTTAGATCATCAACCTTTTAAGCTGAAGATCAATTGGGGTATAGCAGTTAAGTTAAAAGGAATCAATCTTTAGATTACAAATAAATATATAACTTGCAGACAACCGCAATCAGTAAGTAGCTTTTGAATTTGAACTCTTTTAACCTTTATTAGTCTTTCAAAAACTCTTTTAGCACGGTTTTTCTTTTTTTTTTAAATTAAATATTTCTAAACAAAACAAAACAAAAAAAAATAAATTATGCTTGCCTCAGCCATAATTCATATTTCTTTATTTACTTAAATACAATTTTGTTGTTTTAACAAAGTTTATAAAATAAGCAGAAATATTTGCATACAAAAAAAAAAAAAAAAAAACCAAAGCCAATGAAACAAAATACAAATTTGGTTGCGCTTTCTTTTAATGCGATTATTAATATTTTTCGATTCATGCGATACATTTTTTTTTTTTTGTTTTGTTTATTTTTGTTAAATTCAATGAAGACACGGTAAAGTTTTGGTTAACGGTTTTCAATTTGTTTATTTGTTTCAAACCGAAACCGGCTTTATAAAATAAAATGAATGCAAATACAAATTATTAGAAGAAGTTTCATTCAAGACTGCGCGGTTATTCTAAAAATACTAAGTATTGTACTACTGATTGAGGTTTCTTAATGTATGTTTCAGGGAATTCCAGTAGTGGTGTAAGCAGTATATTAGTTCCAAATTCTCGATTGAAGTTTATAATGTTTGATGTTTTTTTTTGTAAAGAAAATACCATAATTCTTAAAAGACACATATAAACATGATCAACATGTCTATCAGACTATTCCTAAGCAAAAACTACTCCGATTTTTGAAAATTTAGAGCTTAAATTGTAGAATATTAACATCCTCATTGGTTCTATATAACTTTAGTGTTAATGAAGTATTTAAAACCCTAGAAGACTCGAGTTGTACTCTACTATAAAAAAAGAAAACATGATTCATATTCACATTAAAAATTTTTAGTATTTTCATTACTCTCTATTTTATGACTTTATCAAAGTCAAATGGTGTCCAGGTTCTAGTAATTACTGATTGTATAAAATTCAACATAAAAATAAAGTACTTTGTTTTCTTAATATCTTTTTTTTTAGCAAATTTTATTATAAAATATTTTTTTATTTCTCTTTTTTTTTTAACAAATTATTTAAAGAATATTAAACATATTTTCTATTTTTTGTTATTGTATAGTTTTTATATAATTATTTTATATTTTGTTTAATATTCTTTGTTTTAATATAATTTTATGTTTTTATAATTTTTTTTTATATTTTTCATATGCAATATTTTTTAATTTTTTTATAATAATTTTTTATACTTATTTTCATTATATTTTTGAAAAGTTTCATTGCACAAAATCACTTTCATTTTATATACAATACATAAATATTTCTATTTGTAAATACAATAATTTTATTTTTATAATTGAAATAATTACATTTGTTTCTTGTGTTTTTTTTTTTTATCGTCGACGAAACCGCAAAAGACGGAAATTCATAGATTTTTTATTTTGCAATTACTTTTCTTTTTTTTTTCTATATTCAATTTGTTTTTGCAATAAATTAAATTTTTTTATTTAATTACTTGTTTGTTCTTTTATTTTTTTGTGTCGGGTTTGGTTTTTTACATTTGGTTTTGCGTATTAATTTTTTTTGTTTAATTTTATATATAATAAAATATTTTTTTAAACACACACACACACACACACAATAATTTTTATTTGTTTTCTATTTAAACCGCTAGAATTGTATTTTTTAAATTAAATTATTTTATTTTTTATTTATTTTTGAAGTTTGGTTGGTGATTTGCGGTAGTAGAAGATCGGTACTTTTTTCAGTTGAATGCAATTGTTCTATGTAATTGTTGTTTGTAAAGATAAATTATTTATTTATTTATGAAGATGATGATTGTTTGTTCTTATGACTTGAGTTGAGAGAAGAAATACAGTTAATTATTGCAAGTAGTTAAGTTTATTTTTTCTTTTTCTGTTTTTATTGTTTGTTGTTGCTGATGTGTGTAAGTTAAGTTAAACTGTATTTTGAACTTCCGCACAACGAGGCTGCGTATCTGACATTCGAGTGACGAGTGACAAACTACGAACCAACGAACCGAGTGACAAACAACGAATAAACGAACGAACGAACGAACGAACGACAAAAATTCACGAAGCAACGAGAGCATTTAAACGAAGTAATACAAGCAAAGCAAAGCAAAAAAAAACAATGTGTTCGTGTGTTCGTGCAACATTGCTGCTGATGGCTTCGTCATATGCCTACTACTACATATGCAATACTACTTTTTTATATGAAACTTCTACTACTTTTTCATTGCTACATTGGTACAATGTTTTGTTTGGGCCGCACAAACTGTGTGTCGGTTGCTGGCAACTGAACCAGTGAGCTCTCTCTTACAACAATTAACATTGTTGAGCACAGCAACACTAATTTATGTGTTGGTGAGTTTAAGACTCCTCTCCATTCTCCCTATCTACATATATAACTTGTTTTTCTCTCTTGCAAAGACTCTCGTGTATAATTTTTATCATATTTGTTTTGGTTTTACATTTCGTATGATGATGAAGTCGCTGTTAAGAGAATAAGCAACATTTACTCTTAATTTTGTGGACTGTAACAATATTTTGGGTGCCACTGTATGAATTATATACTGTGCCGGCAATTGTATTAAAAAATGTTGAAGTATCTCCTGGGAAATCTTAAGTAGTCTGATGATATGAAATTAACACTCATAAAATCAATAAATTAATCTTAAAATGTTTAAGTTAAGTATACTTGAAATTGGGTCTCATACCAATAGGAAGATGGAGATATAAAATTAAAAATATTAGTTCCAATCCATTAATTCGGAAATCGCCTAAACCGATACTTGTGTTATTTCTGTTAGCAATCAATGGAAAATTAACTAATTGGTGTCGAAAGAACTGGAATTCCTTATAAGTCAATATAAATATCTAACTGCTGAAGGGATTCATTTAAATATCATAATATAACTTACATATGTTGAGTATTTATATGTGTATGTAGGTATGTAGATCAGAAGTTATTCCTGTACCAAATAAGAGTGCAACTAGTAGAAGAAAAGTAAAAGCAGCACACATAATAATTTTTGATTAAAAAAGAAGAAAAATGGTAATAAAGAAAGCCAAAGAAACAAGTTGAATTGAAGCTTATGTAATGTAAACTGGCACAACAAAAACTGAAAAGAAACTATACCCGTCGTGCTTACAAATGAACTGAAGAAACTCATATGTAGGAAACACGCTTGCTTACGTGCAGTTCGTCTCTTCGAGATCAGACTCAAGTTGAAAGATACATAAACTATGAAAACCAACTTAAAAAAAAAATATATATCTTTTGCTTACTTGTTTGCTTGCTTAGCTTTACCACCTCAACTTGGCTTGGCCTGACACCGCGTTTAATATACCTAAAATAAGAAGGAAAAATCTTTTTCCACTCTACACATGTTTTCCATTTGAACGCACAGTATCTGTATATGAGAGTGTGTGTATGTGTGTGTTAGTGTGTGAAGTGGCACGAAATAACTCGTAACCTATTCTGATTTTTCCTATGTTGTGTATTACTCGCTATTTATACACCCGCACTAAATCTTCAACAATCAAAAGAACTAACAAACAAAATCTAAAGCAGAACAATCCGCATACTAGTTTTAGAATCTTGTTAACTTCTTTCTTATATTTTTCATATACTTAAAAAAAAAAAACAAAAACAAAAAGGAGAATTTGGCTTAAAGGCGCATACTTGTATTTTTACTGCAACTTGCACTTTTTTCTTTCTTCTACTTCTGCCAATCCCCGCTTACTTGCATCAGATACATTACAACTACAATCATTGCACATAGATTCAAGTTAACGTTCATTAGTTGCCCCAATGAACGTTAGTAGTTGAGTTGAATTTAGTCTTCTTGTTTAGTTTCGTTTAGCTTGGTTTTGTATTTATTTTTATATGTGGCTCAGGAGATTTGCTAAAATGTCTTGTTTTATTTTGTCCATTGTTAGCGAGGAGTACAAGTACAAGTACAAGTAGTAGCAGAAGATACATCAGAATGCGTCATTTTTATTATAGAAAGCAATCTTGACCTGTCTACATACAAAAGTATATGAAGTATATTTTTTTTTTGAAGTTACACTGTGCAAATTTGTTTGTAAAAAAATATTAGTTTTAATACAATATTTTTAAACAAAATTTCAAAAGTATTTGACCAAAATTGATTGATTGAAATTTCAACAAAATCTAATTTTATTTTATCTACAATATAACGACTTCTTAAGTCAATTTTCAATCGATTGAAAGCATTTTAAGTTTTAAATTTATGGCAATTAAAAAGGGGATTTTGTGAAAGTAAACTAAGCATTTCATAAGTTTTCTCTAATGTTTTCAATTATCTATTTTTGTTACGGTTATGTAGTAAATAGGAATGGTGTGGAAAATAATAAGGAAAATCTTATTTTATTCAACTACAATTATGTACTTTTCAAAATGTTATTTCAATTTTTTAAATCTATATTCAATTGGTTGTTGTTGTGTTACAGTTATGCTTAACATTTTTAATGCAATTTGTCAACATTTCAAATGGTTTATTACTTTATTTATTAGAATATTGAAATACTAATTGTAGTTATTATAAATTAATGTAAACTAGTGGCCTATTTCCCTATTTCTTTTTTATCTACTCAGTTTATTCAGTTTGTGTTAGAAGGGAAAATTGCTTAACTTCTACAATTTTCCCAGTGCATTTGTTTTAACCATCAGTAATAATGTGCAGACAGTAACGCTTCGTTGCGTACCGCCACCGCTACCGTTTAAATGCTCATAGATACATATATCTATGTACAATATACAAGTATATACGTACTCCAAGGTATGTCGTCATGTTATACAACCCTTTTATATAGGTAAACTTGGTTGGTCTCTAAGTAGGATATCCCATTACTATACACAGCTCGATTATATACATCGAATTACTAAAAGAAATAGTATAAAACATTGTGAGCTCAACTGACTGGACTCTTGACACTACCTATGTCGGTCTATCTGTCTGTTGTCTGTTAGAGTTTTTCCCCTCTCACATTGTTAGCATTTTTTAAAGTTCTCCTTTGTAGTCCATTTTGGTCGCCCAGTCTATCTAAGCATACTTACTGCTCCACTGCTTCGATTTTATACTACTCTTGTCTTAGTAAAGCGTTATATGTCTCATTATTAATAATTCAAACAAAAACTCCAATCTGAAACTTGTGCGAAGCCGGTTTGAAATGTTTAAGTTGTTTGTAGTTTCTTTTAAAAGTTCCTTTGTCCAATCACAGGCTGAACTACAACACTATGTGCACTGTGGTTTCGCCTTTCTTTTTTTTTTTTTTTTGTTATGAATTTTGTATTTAATAGTTGCCTTTTGTTTGGTTTTAATGAGGTTTTCTAGCTTATAACGATAACAACAATTTCTTCATAAAAACTAAAGGCTGGGACCACCATCTCATAAAAAAGAATATAGCAGGCACCATTAGTTGTAAGCGATGTCGATAATTTGTCATAAAAATTGATCAAACAAATGCATAGCAAATGACAAAATACAATTTGCATGTCATGCAAGAATTAAATCGAATGTATTCCTTCCAAAACAAAGAAGGCTACCTCCTTCCTTCCTTCCTTCCTACCCACTCACATATGCACCTATTATACACGGTATACATTTTATTTATTCAGGAATAAGTGAAATATTTTTATTTCTTATTTTCTACAGATTTTCCTACATAAAATTTACTTTTTATTCCATCATTTTTATTTATGAGGTGAGTTTATTTAAGACATAAATTACTGGAGAGTCAAGAAAACAGAGGCGTAGGCACAAATCAAATATGATATACAATTAGATTGTACTAGCGATGCTCGGCGCGTGATACTTGAATTTCGGGTTTTCGGTCTAGTTTAAGTTCATCGAAAGATTGATTGTTGAAAGTTGAGGTGACCAAAATCAAAGCAGTCAACTGTGTAACCCACATCACACTGCCGTATCAGCTACACTGCTTTCTGTTGTTTACGACATTATCAATACCATGGTTATGTGATTTCTTAGTTTTTATATTACTATAACCTTTGTCATGAGTCCCACCGTCCATTGGAGCAAACAGTATGAAAATACGTTCTGTACTTTTTGAGTTTATCGCCTTCAAACAAACAGTATAGATAATGGAAAATTGAAAGTTATTTATTTTATAAAAGTAAATATTCTCCAAGTTTCAGTTTTCTTATTGAAATCCCTTACACAATATTATTGTCCCTCTTGATTGGGGTTCCTAGTATTTCTCTAATGGAAGAAACTTTATCCGAAATAATAACTGTCAGGTTAAAATGCTAAACGCTTTGCTCCATATTTACGAAAGCCCTTACTACATACCGAAGTAAGACGTGTGCTCTATAAACGCCCTCAACTTTTACTAATGGCAGCTAACATGTATTTAAGTAAATTGCTTTTTAACTGTTTTTCTAGTCAATGTTAATATAAAATGTAAATGACTTTGATGCGTTAGTCATGTCTTTGAAGGAATAGAGTATCTATATATCTATCTATCTATCTTTCTATATAGAACACTTATTCCTTCAATCACATTGTATTGGTGCTTTCATGTCAAGAAATAATTATAGTATGTAAAACTGCAAAAATTTGTTTTTTGTGTTTCCACTTACAATACAATTTTTAACCAAATAACCCTCTCTCTTACTCTCTCTCTGTCTCTCTCTATATTTCTCCCTATTTCTTTTTATCTATTGCATATTAAGAATTTTGATTTTTTTTTTTTTGTTTTGTTTTTCAAACATAATTTCCACGTGTCATTCATTGTAGTAAATCCTGACGTGATTTCATGTCATAAATTCATAATATTTTATACATGAAATCTAAAAAACATTTCTTTCTTTATTTTCTTTATTATATCATATATTTTTTTTTTTTTGTTTGTTGTTGTTGTTGCTATTATAATTCGATTCCTTCCCGTCTTCAATACTTTGACATGAAAAGTTTGTTTAGACTTGAATAACAAATTATGAGACATAAGTTATGCAAATGTTTATTATTTCAATTGAAGTTTATTTAGTTAGAAGTATATGGAGGAATATAGTGGAACTTAGATCTGCTTTATTGGTTACAATAGTGAAATAGTTTGGTTTTATTGTATCTGGTTTGGTTTTCTGTTTGTTGAGTTGCAAAGTATTGTAGTATTGTATTGTATTTATTGATTTATTAAATATGCATGAGAAACACGCAATTGAAATTGTTACAAAATCATTTTTTCTTTTTATTTTTTTTATTTTACATAATTTGTTTTATCTTACTTTGCGTGTTTATGGCTTCAACTTGTTATATTATATCATACAGTTGATGGATGGATGGATGGATGGATGGGTGGGTGAAGAGTGTAAACCTCCAAGGTATGCATTAGCAATACATTACTAATAGTAGTGAAGATAAATCATGTTTATATTCCTGAAACTAAGAACACCTAGAAATCTAAATCAATTTCTAGTTCTTCATATAAGTGTATTGGGAAGGAAAATAAGTTTAAAATTCTTTAAATTGGACGAAAGAATCTATCATCTTGTTTATAAATAAAAAATACGAAAGGGACTTCATCCAGTTTTAATAGTGTGCTTTCTTGCCGATCCTCTTCATTAAAGTATTCCATAAAGCCTTGTCTTACAGCTTCTGCTGCGACCTTGAGAGTATTTCTATTTATTTGAGTACTTATTAATAACATTGTGTAAGGCTGTGGCAACCAGGGATTTAAAAGCAAATGTGTCATTTTTATATTCTGTTATATGGATATTATGAAGAAGACAGCATAACAATTCCTCAATTCATACCATTTCGAACTAAATTATTGTTAATCATAAACAAATATTAGCAAAGTGGAATTTGAAAATATTATTTTGCAACTCGCATTCAAGTGTGGAAGCAAGACTGCAACATCAAAGAAGAAGGAACGATAGTTTAGCGACTCGCAAA
The DNA here is from genome assembly GCA_037043295.1 of Amiota minor. NCBI lineage: Eukaryota > Metazoa > Arthropoda > Insecta > Diptera > Drosophilidae > Amiota > Amiota minor. The sequence continues at coordinate 918,328 of JBAMAW010000058.1, forward strand.
TGTAAATTCGGTCTTCCAGTTGTACCTCCATTTATCAGATCACATGGCAAACAACATTGGCTTGAAGGGGGAGAACTTTAAGTGATCATGATATTGTTCTTTAAAATTCTCCTCAAAAATAGCTTCATATTTGTAATTTAGAATGAAACTCTTTCCAAAACAAGAGAATATATTCGTATTAATTTATTTATCTCTTATTTGCAATTGAAAAACAAAAGAACCAAAATTATCTCTCTTAAGTAACAACTCTAACAACTCTTTGATGATTTAATAAAAATACTCTTAAAGCGCCAATAGTAAAAGGTAGTAGAAATCTATCAGCCGGGTAAAAGTGTAGTAGAAGAGATTAGAGCAATGTTGATGGTGATAATGATGATGATGATGATGATGATAGCTAAGATGCCGCCAATGAACGACAGACGGACTAACGGACAGACAGACATACCGACATATGTTTGTGACAAGAAGTAGCAGCCAACAGCCGTGGCAGTCGTGGTAGGCAAACAGTAGAACAGGTGCATAAAGTATAACAAGATACAAGATATGTACCACCAAAAAGATACAAAAAAAAAGAATTGTAATATTTTACTGTTTGCGTTTAGGCCGCTTTTAGTTGCTGCGCAATCTTTCATGTTTCTCTCTTTCTATGATTCTTTATGTTTGTTGAAGGCAACTCTGAGCGCAAAGTCGTCAGGTGTATCTTTTTTTAATTCCTGTAGATACATTTGCTGTTGTTTAAAATTGTCTTGTTTTAAGAGCAGCGACGGAGAAGGCAACGTCAATAGAATATAATTTTTGTGGATTGCATTTCCTCTTTTTTAACCGTTTTTTCTTTGTTATTTAATTTCTTTTCCTTTTTTTTTTTTTTTCTTGTTTTCCATCATTTCACATATTTTTGTAGCATGTTTCCCTTTCGTTTTTTATTTGCATCCTTCATGCATTAATAAGGTAGATTTTGTTCGTTTAGGTCGGTCTTTGCTTGAGTGTCGTTTTTAATATGTTGGGGTTGGTTTCTTATTGTATGTTTGTTAGGGGGTGTTAAAAAATATTCCATTATTTTCTTATTGTATGAAGTAAGACGAAAAACATGATAAATGTTGAAATTTACAAGTTCTCTCTACTCTCCTTCATTTATGGCAGGCATTTGATGACTTTAGCTGTCTGACTGTCTGTCAGATTGAATGAAAAAAAAAATGTGTTATGCCTTGAAGGATATGAAGGATGTGTGGCAGCAGAAGACTTAAGGTATGTGAGTGTGTGACAAAGTAAAGTTACAATTTTGGAAATGACTTTTACATTATTAGATTTATGAATTGTATAAATTAAATGATATGAAACAGGAAACTTAAACTTAAAATTGTTCAGTGTTTTGATTAATATTAGATATTGGATAAGAAAATGTAAAAGAAATTTATTTTGTCACAATGACAATAGTATTTTAGGGTAAACTGGATCAATTCAAAACCTTTTTAGAAGCAATTGAGAGAGATACCATATTGATGAATAAAATAGAGTATTTAAGCAGAATGACTATCATGACGTGCAACACAAACTACCATTGTATTTATGGAAATTAAATGAATCTCCAGTCCTCATAAAGAAAAGAAATTCTTTGAACTAATGGTTGCCTGACTATTGATTCTTGAATCAATTATCCATATTTCATTTCAGCGAGAAACACAAAACACATGTGAGACAAATGCTGCCTTCTGAGCTTTTTTATGGTGCCTTTGGAATATTGATGTGAATGTCAATTTTCATCAACGCAATGCCACTAGTCTTCAAGCCCCGCTGCATACGTACATATATGGACCCATTTGATACTTTAATTGTATTTATGATTATGAGTACCTTAATTATTGCTCATAAACTGTTATGCTTTACTCTGTCACTGACAACATATAGGGTGATATAAAAAGTATCCTCGTCTTTTTCGTATATTTTTGGAAAATCAATTTTAATCTATTATTATCTTTGGAATTTTGCCATATTTCGGGTAACTTCACAGTTTCATCGGTGCAGAACTGCCGTGGTTTATCGGCAAAAAACTTGGCCAAGTGATTTGCGAAAGCTCTTCGGTGGATCAACTTTTCACCATTAAGAGAGTTTTGCAGTTATCGAAACAATTGGTAGAGAGACAATGCAAGATTCGGGCTATACGGTGGATCCATGAAAACTTCCCAATCAAGTTCCATCAACTTCTTCTGAGCCATCAAAAATATGTGCGGCCTGGCATTGCCTTGATGGATCACAACTCCTTTTTTGTTACGCAATTCCGTTTCTCTCGATTACTTCGTTTAAGATGACGAGTTGTGAGCAGTAGAAACTTCACTTAACTGTTTCATCAATTTGAAGACGATCGTAACAGACAATTCCCATCCAATTCAACTTAACCTTGTTAGATGTAAATGCAGGGTTTTGAAGACGTATGTAGTGGTCACCGGCTTTTGACTATGATCGTTTGCATTTCATGTTTCAAGAATAGTTCATTTCTGTTGCGTTTCAGCAGCGTAATTCGGCCAATCAAATTTTACCTACGTTAATTCATGTGCATCTTTGCGTAGCGTGTTCTTTTCAAATGGTTCCAAACTGTCATGTGGTTGGATTGCCACTAAGGCCTCTGCTATCTCCTGACACCTTGCATGTTGGGTTTGCTCCACTGGATTCAAAATTTCATCAGCTTTTTCAGTGACTGATCGACCAGAGCGGGGTGCAGCTTTGGCACTTCATTTTCACAATAAATGTAGCCTGAAATGTCATTTTTCAAATGCCTTAAGTGCGTTTAAAATAATTTTTCTATTTAAAAATTCCATTATATTGCAATTTAGTTTCAAAAATCGAGTTAACTTCGCATAAAATACTTTAAAAATCATGTGTGTATCTGTAATATTTTCAACTCATTTTGAGTTCACTTTCATATTTCTTTTTAACTTTTGCTTTTCTTTATCCTTGTATTTTCTTTCACATGTTTTTGTTTTTTGTTATTTTCTTTTCATATTCTTCATTCAACCTGTCTGTCTAGACCAAGCCCAATGAAGCCTTTTATGACAGTTTGGTGTCGAGTAAACTCACTTTATAAAGATACAGATACAATATACAATGTATCTCTATAAACTCAAAGTGAAAATACGAAAAAGCTTTTGCTGATCCTGGTGTTGATTTTCTTATTGTATATTTCATCATCATCTTTGTATTTCACGCATTTGTGCCACATTTTGTTCACATTTAGTGTTTCCTTTTTATAATTTTGTGTTTTTAGGTTTGCTTCTTTTAATCTTCTTCATGATATTGTAGAAACTTTTTAATGAACTTCTTCCTCTTTTATAGTTTGGTGTTTTTTTTTTTTTTTTTCTTCTGTATTTCTATACAGATAAATAGATACATTTGCTTTAAAGAGATACCAGGTCTACGTGTGTGTATATATGACTGTAATTATTTGTCACACCTGAGTTGCTTCCATCACCGTCGCCGTCACCATCACCGTCATCGCCATCATCGGCATCATCAACAACATTTTCAGAGAAGCGAGAATGGAACCATAACAAACTATATATTGTTTGTATGTCTAAGTTGAGTTTGAACCGTGCCGAACCAAGTTGAAATGAATTGAGTTAAGGTAGTGTAGTGAATGAGTGAGTGAGTGAGTGAATGAGTGGCAAACGACGCGCGTTACACATCGTTGCACACATGTATTTATTGTATCTGTGAGATACGCTTACCTTTATTGTGTTACTGTTCTGTTACTCTTCTTTTTTTTTGTTTTTTTTTTATATATTCAAGCTTTTTGAAAATACAAAAATACAAACCAAAACAAAAAAAAAAAAAGAAAAAAAGAAATAGAATTTCATTAAATGTATTTACTATCTTTGTGAGTTTTTTTTTTTTCTTCACAATTTTTTGTACACAGTCCAGATGACGTAAGTCCCTTGCCTAAGTATATAGACTAGTATTGTACGAAGCACCATCAAAGTTGTTTGGTCATTCTATTGTACATATTGTGTATATTCCTTTGAATTGATTGACAGATTGATTGCTGTGCTGTCATGGCACACCCCATATTGACCCCTTTATTTCGTTCAAGAGACATGGCATGGTACATGGCATCTACCATATATTGTACATTTTGTATATTATATTGTAGTGTATTGTATATTGTATTGTCTGTCGCTAGATAATGTCAACTAATTAAAGCACTAACAAATAGCAGAAAATATAAAAACCTGAATGCCAGTCAAATTGTACAATATGACGTTGTTCGAATATTTAATGCACTTTTTTCGTTTTCGATACGCTTTCATAGTCAATTATTTGTTCAGTTTTTCAAATAATTTCCTTTCTTTCTTTTTTTTTTTATACAATCCTATCTGCTTTTATGCATTAAATTTGTTATTTTTGCCATTGGGTAAATTACAATAAAGTGTTATTAAGAACGGAAACGGAAGCATTCGCTGCTGCGTACGCATTCAAGCATAACCCGCGTCAATCGTAGTGAAAACCATTTGCCCACCTCAATATTGTTTTTTGATATTTTATGAAATTTTTATCCATTTTTATCCATTTTCATTTCATTTCATTTCTGTTTTATTCTTATTTTTTATATTTTTTTTTTTTTGTTTGTTTTATTTTTGATAAAATTTTGCAAACGAATTTGATTGTCGATGGCATTTCATTTATCTTTACCATATTCGATTGGATTATGTCAAGTAATTTTAAGCTTGTAATTCATTAAAAAATTTGTTATTTTATTATTTTATACTCGTATAAAACCAAATGAAATTCAATCGATTCTCAACCATTCAAGTAATCGTTTAATATGATTGACACCTTATTGGTTACTTAATATAATGATGGATTGATGGATGGATATAATAAGTTTAAGTCATTTGTTGTGTAACTTTATGCTTAAAACCATAAAATGTTGAAGGAGATGAAAAGAGAGATAAACTATTGAATAGATATTGTGAGTAAATTGAAGAGTTGAAAAGATAAACAAAGTGTTGAATTCATAATTTAAAGTTAAAGTTCATTCAAATATCAACAGAATTGAGAAAAGTCATAATAAATTAAAGTTTGTTAAAGGAAGGATACAGTATTCAATGTAGAAAAAAGAAGTTGCATAGATAGGTCAAGTGGAATGGAATGAATTATTGAATAGTATTGTATTAAGCTAAAGAGTTGAATAAATATATGATGACCAAATTTATACATAGATGTTTGTACAAAAGGAAGAGTAAATAAAAAATGAGAGCATAAGAACTATGAATTCAGCAGAATAATTTATAGTTTATAAAGTTGTGTATGTGGATGGAATATTGAAAGGATGAACAAACAGATAATTGATGACAGACAGAAAGTTGAGAAATATTCAAATGATATAGTACATGTTTTCAAAAAAAAAAAAATAAAAATAAAAAGAGAGCAATAAAATATTAAAAAGACATATAAATATGAAAAAAAAAAAAAACTTGTAAGCGACAGAATGAAATTGAAAAAGGAAAAATGGATGGCAATAGATATATTAAAACAAAAAAAGATTGAGTAGATAAAAAAAATTTTAACAAATTTCTAAAGAACCATAAATGAAATTGAAATAGAATATTAATAATCAAGTATATTGGCCATAAAATGAGAACTAAGATTCTATATTATTTTGATAAAAATGAGTTAAATGTTGAATGAATTTGAATAGTTCAAAGGAAAAATGAAAAATTGCATAAACAAATTAAATGTTAAAACGTTTAGTAAATAATGACAATTGAATAGTTTATCTATATATTGATAGAAACAGTCATATAGATAGATATACATTTCATAAATGAATGATTAATTTAATAGAAATGTAGAATCAAGCTCAGCAACAGATTTTGAATGGATTTAATTAAACAGATAATGTGTTGTTGATATCTGATTAATTGATTTCATTGAATTCAACTCTTCTATAATTAAATGAAAGATTATTAAACATGACAATTTCGTATCATATTGTATTAACAGGTTTCAAATCATTACAATTGGTTAAGAAACTAATGAAATAAGATTCCTCGGAAGATTAGTTTCTATTAATTAAACAAATATTTCCTTGTAACAATAAATTTATATTTTTTTTTGTTTCTCATATATTTTGCCTGTTTTATACAATAGTTTTTTCATTCATTATTAAGATGTTTTCAATGCATGATTAAAGTGTTTATTATTTGATTTGAATCGATTCAATCAACTACTATGTTTCAATTGAATGCCGATTATCATGCATGCAAAATCATAAATATCTTTTTGTATCTGAAAGGTCATTAAAAGTTGTTATCAAATATTTTGATTTTTAATGCATCAACATTTTTGTTTCATATTGCAATCAATGTAAATTGCAAATTTATTTTTAATTATTTTTATATTCAATTGAACGGGAAATCATAAATTACACTAACAACAACAACAACAAACTAATACAATGAACATAATTAAAAAAAAAAAAAAAAAAAAAACAATTCATTGAGAAAAAATCCGCATTTGTTTTTTTTTTTGATATAAAATCACAAACATGACAAGTTTCTATTACAAACAACTTTTTGTTTTTGCCAAGTTGCTGAGTTATTGAATAACAATAATTAATAGCAACATAGAGATTGAGAACATGTTTGAGAAACTTGAAACTTGGGAGAACCGCGTTCAATAAGAAAATTGCATTTGCATAAATTTTCTATATAATTAATGTCTTTAAGATTGAATTAACCGAAACCGAAGTGGCAACCATAACATGACAGCAAACAGTCAAACACAATAACACTTTGGAACATAAACATGCAACACTTTAAAAAAGATAAACACCCGCGCGAACGACTTTCATGTGAAACAATTCCAAGTCCAATTTGCCTAAGATGAATTTCTATTTAAGTGGGCGGTTGAGTCTGGTAAATCTAACTGATTTATTCGCAGTAAAGTGAGGCAAATGTTTGATAGTCTAAGAAAGAAATCCGGCTTCATGATAAACCATTGAAGTAAAACTTTTCAACTATGAGAATTAGAGATAAAAATTTGTACTAAAGTAAAAGCCACTACTTAGTTTGAGATGTCTTGCGGCGGGAGTTGTGTATACATTTCCTGTCTGACTTCTATGACCATCCTGGTCATGGTGATATAAAATATCAATACTTCCCATAAAAAATATTCTAAGTATGAGTGATCAATCCGAAAAACGGTCTTCACAGCTGGTAAACGTTAACTTTCTCTTGGAAGCTGATCGCTCGCCCTTAAATAAGAGGTTAAATGCGATAATTGAGGATCCTCGTTGATATTTGTTTGTCCTTAAACTATATTAAAAAATAATTTTTCTGATTTAACCTATGTAGTGTCAAGGAGACACTAAAGTCACTGACTGACTGATTAAATTTGTGGCAATTTTTACATTTATTTTTCTTTAAAAATCCTTTTCTATTATTTTTGTTTTTTTTTGTTTTTGTTTTGTTTGACATTGAAATTTTTCCAACTCACATTGATTGTAAGTTTGTGAAGCGGAAAATAGCTAACCTCCCAAGTGAGAATGGAATACAATGAGATCACAGTGGGAGACATTTTTATGCCTCATTAAATTGTGCAAATATTTTGCCAACTATTTATTGACCTAAAGTCAATTGAAGCGAAACTCAGAAAAGCATTTTGAAAGAATTTACATGTTTAACTTGTTAATCTTAGAAAAGACTTTTCTTTTTACAACAATAGAATGAACATAGTAGAGCTATAACTTACAACAACGACATACTTACTTACTTACTTACAAAAAAGAATAGAATGCTAACTTTAATTTAACTGAAATTAGCAATTTTCTTAAATGCAACTTGTTTTTCATTTATTCATTCATTCATTCATTCAGGCAATTACAATAATCTGTTGTGTAATAATAAAACTGCATTGTCAATGACAACAATAAAAATATACAAGATTCGATTGAACCCAACTCAACTCGACTCGACTTAAGTCAATTCAGCTCGTCGTTGCTTGTAGTAACTCGTAGATTTGCAGTTTGGTTTGGCTTCAGACTTTGGCAACTTAACTTAACTTACAACAAATTATCTATAGATACACAAGTCTTGGCTTGTGCATTGGATTGTGGCATGCATAGCTTTGGTGGTTCTCAGCTTTACAGCAAAGTAATATTTATCTATGAAATACCAATTGAGTTGAGTTTTTTACACAAAGTCATGCTTCGACAGACATAACTGCAAAAGACTTGTTCCTTTTTTTTTCTGTTTTTCAATTTGTGATGTGACGTTTTTTGTTTGTGTTTTTGTCTATAAGTGAGGAATAGATGAAGTTCCTGCTTGTAATAGAACAATAAATGGCATGAATTGCCAGAATTATGCGCATTAGAAAAACGGGAAATTCATGCAAGTTTTATTTTAGGCGACGTCTGTTGAATAAACAAGGAAGTCTGCCACAAATGAAGCTTTCAATGATGCTGCTGCTGGACATTGCACTTTGACCGTAGCCAATAATTATAATGATGATGATGATGATGATGTCAATGATAATGACAATGATGCTGCATATGTTTTAACAAGTTATGGGACAATTATTATAAATGATGTGAGTTAGAAGTTGATTTAGTAGTCAAGTTAATACATACATACTCACTGATATCAATATCTTACACATCTTAGTTTTTCGAAAATATTTGAAAACGACCACCTATAGAGATAAAATCATGACATCAAAATAATAACAAGCGACTGACAATATGGTATCTAGAGAAGAAAATCATGTTGAATCTGTTTTTCCTACTTTAACTTCCAAGTTATCAACTTATCAACTTTCTAACGATTTGTCTTAAGTCAAATTGAATTTACGTCAATGCAATTAAATAGTACATAGTATTTAACCAGTTTAGTAAATAACTATAATCACTATTGTTCATATGATTCTATTGTGTTTGTTGTTTAAATCTGGCAACAAATACATCATCCATCATCCATCAACAACAACAACTTATTTTTCGCACCCACTTAAATTACAATAATGTGAACTTTTCTAAACTTGATTTCATTTCGTTTTTCTTTTATTTTAGTTTATTTTTCTTTTTATGCCAGTTTACTTTATTTTATTTTATTTTTGATTTTTTTACTTGAATTTTCACACAATAAAATACCACAATACAACAGCAACAACAACAACAACAACAAAATACTGAAAAAGGAATACTGAAGTGTAAAGAAAAGAAACCAGTTTAAATTCACACGAAACCGGATTAAATAAAAATTTGTTAGTGAAATTTTCTATAAGCCAAGATTTAAAGGAGAATTTCATTTTTTTTTTTTTTCTTTTTACATATTTTCATTATTTTAAGATGTAAAAAGAACAAAAAAAAAATAAACAATAAAATTTACTTACCTTTTTGTTTAATAGAAGATTTTTTGTTTTGATCAAATTTTGAGAGCTGAAAATAAATGGAAAAAAAAAAATAGAGTTTGTTATTTATACAAATTGAAGTTGAAGTAAACTTTCAAAGATTTTCTAGAATAAGATATATAAATGTTTGCTTTTCTTTCGTAGTTTATTTGCATTTGAAGTACTCGTATATTTTCGAACATAACTTCGAATAAATCAAATAAAAGTTTGTTTCCATTAAATTTAGTTTTAAATCAATAAAATTTATTACTTTTACATTTGTAAGACTTAAGAAAAATCAAAAATTTTCTTCTTTGTCACTAAGCTTTTAATCCTTTATCGAAACTCATAAAAGGACTTGTTGCCAAAAAAAAAAAAAAAAAAGAAAAGGAAAATCAGGAAAGTTCGTAATTTACGATTTACACGTAATTTGAAAATGAAACGTGCTTTGAAAACTTTACATTTACAAATGTTTTACGCATTTCCAACCTCAAGTTATTTTTACAATTTTTGTTTTTTTTGTCAATTTAAAGCAATTTTATTTCCCCACAAGCATTTTACAAATGTCCTGCACTTTGCAAGAAGCATGAAACTTAGCCGTTATTTCTTAACCTTATCCTTATCCTTATCCGTTACCCTTTAAGTATATTGAATTATCACAATTGTGTATGTCCAATCAATCAGTTTACTCTTATATTGTGCCACGCGTCATTTATTAAACTCAGTTTTTAATGGCACATGAATGTGGATGGAAGGACTACACTTCTAATACTCCTTTGCCTGACATGCAATGCCCGCGTACTCCTTGCTATAATAGCACATTGGGCAACAATCTAAGGCTGCAATTTATTTTCATGCATTCATTCATAGACTCCATTCTGTACTCATACTTGTACGAGTACCCAAGTACTTCTTTCAATGCAGAACTTGGGGTTTGTTGTTCCCTCCCTAGTATACTTTTGAACCTTCTTTCTTTCCTGTTTGTGATGATACTTCAGTTTGTTTTATACTTTAGTTTCTCTCGCTCTGTTGCTTGGCTCTGCTATTTCTAGTATTTGTGTTAAATCTTTCAACATATTCTCTCCTCCAATTGGAGCAATCGCTGTGCTGCTATCCATTTGAAACTAACCTATAGTTCTGGATAGTCCATGTTCCCTACCTCATCTGCCTCCTCATGCCTTCTTTTAGTTGCATTTTATTTGTGTGCCCAATTCAATGTATTGCAATGCATTTCACTTTTATTTTAGTATTATTTTCCTTTTCTATATACTCTTAGTTCCTTTATTTTGTTTTTTTTTTTTTTGTTCTTCTTTAGCAGTGCTCTGCACTTTAGTTGAGTTGAGTTGAGTCTCTTCAACTCTTGTGCAATTTCGAAATTTCAATTCAATTCAATTTATCTTTGAATTTCGTTCATTTTTTAACACAAAACCAACCTCAGTTTGCCTTCTGCACCCTGAAACAGAGATACTTTTGGATCAACGAGGAGTAGAACAAATGCCGATTGCTGCCAGCAGTTGCAGTTTGATTAATTTTGAATGTCTGTTTTTCTTCTGCCTCTTCTCCATCCACATTTATCTATCTATCTTGGGCACTGAAATAGAGTTACACATGGTGAAATCTATTTAAAATGCATTAGTTTCAATTATTGTACTACTACAACAGAATTTTCTTCTCTCACTGTAAGTAAAATAAATTTTTTGCTAATTAGAATTCGGCATTCGTATTCGGTGGCGGCTTTTCTTTAATGTCGTTACTACTTTTTGCTATTTTCTTTGGAAATTACTATTGTAATTAACATGCCACACCTGTAAATTACCAGAACCTTACCCAAGCTTAGCATTACTGTTCATTCTACTTGTCACACACACACACACACACACACACACCTTGCTTAGTCAATTCTAGTACTAGTAAGACACTCTACTCTATTCTTTTGAGCTTAAAGAAACTCCCTTACTAGCAAGTATTTTGATAGTAGTAGTAGTAGTATTAGCAGTAGTAGTAGTAGTAGTAGTAGTATGTGGTAAATAACATGATGAAAGGAAGTGCGGCGTTTTGAGGACTTCAATGTGGCACTAAAGGAACGGAAGTGTTGTAAAGTGCCACACGAGAAAAAGTGCATTGTTGTAAATTGTGCTTGGCCAATCGTAAATTTTCGCAAACATTTATGCAAACGGTCGAGGCGAAGGCTATAATACAACTATACCAAAAATACCATACAAATAAAAATAATAAAAAAAAAAAAAAATGGATGGCGCGCGAGAGTTTTCAACACAAAAATTGCACACAAAGGCACAAAAAGAGTAACCAACCAACCAAAATATTGTAGCAGAAAAAGAAAAAGTAAGAATTTAGAGAGTAAAAAGAATAATAGTAAAAATTTGTGTACTGCGAGAGTCATTCAATTTTACAGATAAAAGACATAATGATGAAGATATTGTAAAAGTTTCTTTTCTCGATTTTTGCTGTAATGTGTAATGAAAATTCAGTTCACTACTTTGAACCAGAGGCGAACAGACAAAACATGGATTGGAAACACATCAGCCCACCTTCACATCTTCAAATGAAAGCATCATCAGAAAAGGTCATGTTGACCCTTACAGTAAACAGTAAACAAATCTACTATTCAGACATGTTGATAAATAAAACAAAGCCAGTAGATCAAGAAGAAAAGGCATGAAACTTTCACAAGTCACACAAAAAATTTGCAAAAATTGATTGGTTTGGAGATTATATCTTATCCTCAGCACATTTGCTTGCTGTATTCAAAGGAGCAATGATTACAATGATAAAAGTTCAACAGCCAAATAATTTATGAGACAAGTTGACAAATAGTAAAATTCCTTTTTTTTTTTAAAGAAATGCACAATTTTACTCTCCAATTTCTAATTGAATGACCCTCGAAAAAGAAAAAAACGTAAACATGAAAATAGACTCACTTTGGTAATTTTGTTGTGGCCAGCCTTACTTAGCCTTAGACACCAACTACTACTGAGTTTAAGAGGAAAATTGAAAATTTTGCAATGGCCTCTACTTCCTATCTTGTTAGACCACATTCAGTTAGGTTAGAATATGTCTGTTTGTGAGTGTGTAACTTAGTATCCATGTGCAATACTAGTAACCCATTCTTTTACCATTATTTGGCCTTTTGTTTCCGCTCACTTGTGTTTCTGTGTGTCAGTCCTTTTTGGCCATTTTGCTAGTACACTTTGTTTGGAGTTAACCATATGCAAGTCTTGCTTTAGTTTGCTGTTGTTATTGTTGTTGTTGTTTAAATGTTTAATGAAATTTTAGTACCACATGGTTGCATATTTAAGTAGAGAAAACTTTAACTCCCTTTTAGCACCCAAAATCTCTTGCTGTGTCTTGTTGGGACTTATTGTATTTGCTTGGTTTGTACCTGTGTCCAGAGAAAAATGTAATAAACTCAGGCTCAAATTGTGTTTACCATTTTTGTTTTATAATCATATGCTTATTTTCAATCTACTACAACTATGATATTCGGTTTTCTAAAACAATTTCTTTTGTGGTCTCAATTTTGTTCTTAAAAACTTACTTACTATGTATCTTGGTTATAAGGTTTGTTTGTTTGTTGGTAGAATGATGCCAGTTTGTAGTAAAGATGTTAAAAAGAACTTATCAAACATATAATATATAATTAGAGAGTGTTGGGTTTTTGAAAGCAATTTATTATTTTCTGAAGCTTGAATCAGACGGGTCTTAACCGGGTCAATTTCTGTAATTTATGCCTTTTTTTTTTGATGATGATATAGTACCAAACTATGAAATACTTCTGGAGCTTTAAACTTGTTCAAAATATAATTTATCACCCAAAAAGTCAACTTGATTTCCAGTAAACAAATATAAAATATTGTATTGCATACAGAAATCGACATAATTAGATCAATTGAAACTCAATTCTCAAAGATACAATAGACAATAGAGAGACAGATAGACAGGCTGAGACAATGATAAAAATCTGAAAACATCTACCGTGTTACTCAAAGGCAAAACACAAAACAATACAAAACAAAAAATAAAGCAAAAAAATACTCCTACTCAGAAAAATTGACTAAATGTTGGAGCTGTCAATGGCACGAACTAAACAGATACAAGATAAGTCAATTAATCCAAAGAAAGCATGACAGAGCGAAGAGAGACTACGACAAAGGTGGGCAAAGATTTTATTGATGATGACGGTGATGATGATGATAGTCAGGGGCTTTCTTTGATTCGAGAGCAGGTGTATTGGCATTGAAAGCCGTTTGATGATGATAAAAAAATATACAAGTAAGATAAGAAAAAAAAAACTTCAAATACGAAATGTCAGGGAAAGATTCTTTATGAAAAAAACAAAAAAGGAAAGTAAAACAAGAAAAAAGAATATTTATTTTGGTTATGACGAAATTGTTATACTCTTCACTCACCACTAGAAAATGTTTTTACCTTAGCTCCTGTGATTGAGCATATAGACATATATCATTATTAATTGTACTTATGTTTAGGGTAGAGTATAGATACAAACAGCATTTCAACATCGAGACCAAAATTTCTGTATTTGTACGAATCAGCGTAATCAGCGTCTTGAAATCTACATGGTTTGTGAAGATGAATCCAGCCCAGCACTTACACTATACAAACTTTTTGACAAACTGATAATATTATTCACTGCGTGAAGGGTGTAAAATGCAAAGAAAAATGACAGAAATAACAACACAGAATTGAGAAGAAATTCAATTTCATTACGCTAATCCATTTATCACAATACAATGGTGACTGTGACTCTCTTCTTCTGTATACGATTAGTATATATGTAGGCTGTCATGGCATGCGGAAGATATGAGGACGTAACTATATACCAAATTGTAGTTTTGAGTACTGAGTAACATTTGCAATTTACCTAATGAAATTGTTTTTATATTGAGTTATTATAGGCGAAGAAAAAGATGGAAAGAAAGATGAAAAGATTCGAAAGTTCTGAAAATATTGTATGTTTAAAGAAACCATTGAATCTTGTCGTCCGTCCAGGTTCATGGAACTTTATTTTGAAGTGTAATCAAAAACGAACGAAACGACCAAACAAACAAACAAATAAACTGCAAGGAACCTCAGTGATTGCAATCAAGTTCAGCAACAAGAATACTAAGTATATGGAGAGAAATAAAAACAAAATTTTCTTTTTATCATCTCCTTTAGAAGCTTAAATGCAAACATCCTGTCAATTAAAATGAAAATGTCGAATAATTTTCCCAAACATTTCCGGCCACTCAAGGCATCAGCTTACTTAGTTTGCAACTAAACATAGTTCGACTGACTGACTGACTTGCCAGAGAGACAGAAGAGACAGACAGACAATCAGGCAGATCCATAAGGTACTCGAGGAACAAGAAAGGACTTAGAGCATACAATTTTGTAATGTTGATTTTTATCGTATTTGAACTTTGACCTAAATTCACTTTTCGAGAAACAGAAACAGGAAGAAAATAACAAGGCAAACAAATCGTTTTACACATTGGGACAAGAACTACTCGTACATAAGAAATGAAAAATAAAAAGAGAGTCTGGAATTGCTTTAGGCCTTCGACTTTGGCATATGTCTTAGCCTGTCTTACTCTATTTAGAATGTTGCATATAGTGTTTAAAGAATCCCGTTGCATACATATACATATATGTATGTTCACATATGTTGGCTGTTAGTTGACTGGCAGCAGCCTGCAACTACTGACACACTGATTGCACGCGGCATTCATTCACTCATTCACTCATTCATTCCTTCGTTCAGCTCACACATTCGTCGACTCACACTTAGTACAAGTATACATATATCGTACACTGGATTGAATTGACGTCTTCAACAACGAGTCACGAAATCTAGAGTAGAGTAAAGTACTTGACTGAATCGTACATACATACATACATATGAGTATCTGCAACATACATACATACATACATACGATACATACTACTTACATACATACATTCACATGTTAGTTATTCGTTTCTATCTTTTATTTTGGTTTTAGTTCTGGTTTTTTATTGTTGATGTAAGCTTATATTTGGCGATATGTACGAGTATCTACTATGTATGTATGTATGTATGTGTAGTCTGGAGTATGATTCAAAGAAAACGAATCATCGTGCTAATAGCCTCGAGCCGCCTCAAGCTCAGTGTTGTATGTCGTTCGTTGGTTGAGTGATAGACAAGTAAAGAGAAAGACACTTGCAGTTGCAGTGTACAGATACAGATACAGATACAGATACAGATACTTGCTCTAAGGCAATGTCTATATGCAATGCGAAATTTATTTAATACACTGAAAGAAATTCTCATTATTAATCATTTCGATTTCCACTTGTTAATTATGATTCATATAGAATGCTTCAAAAATATTTTATTTGAACTTTGTTAGATACTTAGTTGAAATGACGGGATCTTGTCAACCAATAGTTAATGTGACTATAATTGGACAACTTGTAACATTGAATATATCTTATTTATATTGACATTGATTTCCTATCCTAACAAAGCTCTATATTACCATATTAAAACTGCTGGAGTCTTCTTCTCTGAACCCCTTCATAGAGTGTTTAGTTTTTCTTACAGCTGTAACAGTCTGAAAATTATTTCTTTATACCAATAAAACCGTTTGAAACATATTTTGGTTAGTTAATTAATTAATTAATAAATCAAAATAATTATCATAGAATTTTAACATAAACTGATCAATTGATCAGAGAGATGTGATGATATTTTTAAATGATCTAACTTATTTCTGTTTATATAAAAGGGCATAGGCAGCAGGTATTGATGTAAAAAGTGCCCCCAAAGATTTTTCCATTTTTAGTTTAATAATATAATAATAATTTAATAATAATTTTAGTATAGTTTGTGTTTAAAAATCACCTAAATTTATATATTAAAATATATAAAGTTCGCTTGAAATGTATTTAATTGCATAATGAGTCCATAAACTAATTACACTTTCTGAGTACCAAATTTCAATCTCATTCACTAAATCAATATATCCAAATAAGCATAAAACTAGACAATTGTTAAGGAAAATGAGCCATTTCCCTTGTAGGACAATGAGTTTCCATACGTGTGTGTGATATATGGAATAGTCAAGCAGACCCAGGAACAGACAATAGAAAAGCTTATGCCTTAAGATCCTTTCTCACCGAAACATGCACGTTTATACATTTTTTATTCTTATTTTTTATTTTGTAATTTTTTTTTTTTTTTTGTTTGGATTTTCTTTTGCAAGTTATTTTTACTAAAAAGTTTTGGTACGTGCCTTTTTTGTCCTGGAAATTTTTAGTAGTATAATAAAAGCAAGTGACTGAGTGAGTGAGTGAGTGAGTGAATGGATGAATGAGTGAGATTTGCCTTCTTTGGTACTTTTTAGTAAATAGAACAAAATGAAAAACGAAAATAGTAGTTTAAAAAAAACATAAGGATAAAAATGGGAGATGAACATGGAGACATGGAGATATGGAGAGAGATTCCGTTATAAGTATAAGGACAGGAACAAGCAAGAACAGAATATAACAGGATAAGGCAAGGCTCGGCACATATTGCTAGAATGCTTTATGTTTCTTTTTTTTTTCTTTTTTTTTTTTTTGGGATTTATATCTTTAAAAATTTCATTGCTTTTCTTTTCTTCTTTTATAGGCTCTTTTTTCTTCTTTTCAGTTGTTGAGTTTGTTTTATTTTTATGGAAATGTACAAAGTAGGTACATACTGGAGTTATAAGTTGCATGTGAGTGTAGATGCAGTTAAATTCGAAGACGTGCAGCAAATTTTATGCTAAAACTTAAGTACAGTACAATAGAAGTTTTTGTTTTGTATTTTTTTTTTTTTTCTTATTTTTCATTTGAAATAAACATAGTTCAAAGTGCTTTTCTGGCAATTTAGAAAAAAAAGAAAAGAAAGCCTGAGTTCTAAGATGAATTATTGCCTACTTACATATTTGCAAGATGAAATTTCAAGATGCAGAATGAGTTCAGTAAAGAAGAGGTGAAGGTGTAAGCTTAATTTCATTGCAGTTAGTAGTAGTAGTAAGTTTCTTCTTTACCAACTTAATTCTGAATGAACCCTTTTATTATTTGGTAGATTTATATAAAATAGGGGAAATTAAAACGGGGTATCTATTACTTTGTTTAAATAAAAAAGAGATTATTCCTTTTGGAACTTTCACTTCAGTAACCTTCGCACTATTTTTGGGACCATTAGAACCCATTGCTTTGACTGTAATTGCTGATAATGAAGTCTTCCTGTTGTCAGTTAGAAATTATATCAAACCACCCTCGTATGGAAGTTTTCTATATTTTTAATATGCATTGCAATTTATAAGTTCATTCGTTCGTTTCTCCATTCATTCGCAATTTATTCAATAAATTCAAAAAGCGTGTTAATTGACAGACCATGAAGTAAAATATTTTCGCACTCAAGTCGACTTAACATTAATGTAAGCCCAACTTAAATGCATAAACTTAACTTGACTGCTGCTGCAGTTGTTTTGTTTTTACGTTTCAGTTTGGGATTGCATCGGTTTCATTTTGGTTCGACACGATTTTTTCTATAACTTTAAGTTGTTTGTATATATGGAATTTGGTTTTTGTTGGTTTGTTGGTTGGTAATAATGAATGAAGGCAAAGTTCTTCTTACTGGTGAATAATTTTATTTTTTTTTTTTTTGCTGCTTTTGTATTTCTTATTACAGATGCTGTTGCTCTAAATAATAATTCTGCTTCTCTTATATGTTGTTTTTATTTATGTTCTTTTCTTTGTTGTTGTAAATACGAGTATGTGGTCAAAATGAACAGTTAATAAAGCACTGTTGGATTTATGTTTCTGCTCTGCATGCGCTTTTTTTTTACCAAGTTAATATCAAGAAAACCAAACTACTGACAATGGTATGAATTACCACAAGATGCAACATGCAGCTCACCCAACTTCTCTTCTGTACCAGCATTTTTCTTTGTTTTTTACCGCAATTGTATTAATTGTTTTTCTTTCTCTTTTTCCATAAAGTTTTTTACTCTACTTGTTTTCAAGCATAAATACTTTATTAATTCTTTTGTGTTTTCTTTCATGTTCTTTTGTTTTTGTAAAAGTGGAAAAATGTCTGCTTACATGGTAATGAATATATGGACTTGGGTTGGTGGGTTGGTGGTGTCTTTAAACCAAAGAAGTAATCTTCAGCTTTTGGGTTGAAATGCTGTGCTCAGATACATTTAATTGTGTTTAAAAAAAAAAATAATTTTTTTGGGAAATAAGACACAATAGGGGGATAAAGATAATACAGATCATACATAATGAAAGTAAACTTTATTACAGCGGGAAGAAATTAAAGACATTAATGCAGTTGATATTGTATCTTGTAGTGAGATTGCCAAATAAGCAATCAATAATTGATAATTTAATTAAAAGGAACACTGAATTAAGACATAGTTTGGATTGCGATGTTTAAGGTTCTAGTTAAATAAATAGTTTCAAAATAATCATTGTTTTATCTTTCCTCTTTTCAGAATGCTTGCCTTATAATTGACGAATTCAGGTAAGTTATTCACTCTATTCATTTGTACAATCCATTGTTGTTTAGATTATACTTACTATCAGAACCTCAAAAATAACTTCCTCTAGTTTGTGAATAAAGTGACTTGAACTGACAATTGCCAACCGTCGGCAAGTTGGAAAATTTCAATTAAAAGACTGTTAAATTGTATCCATATGTTTGCTAGGCATTTCTAGATTCTTGAATCTATGCATAATTTACCGCTTCCTAGCCTGAAAATAACTTCTAGAAACTTATCAACAAAAAATATAATATTTATATTTTTATATTTCCAGCAAGAGAACCCTCTCAGAGATATTATTGACAAATTTATATGAGATGTCTATGGCACCGAAAATCTATGCAAAATCGATGACTACATGTTTTATATTTAATCTCTGTCCTCTTTTCAGAATTATTGCCTTGTAATTAGTTGCCTTATAATTAGTGAGATCAGGAAAGTTTTTTACTCTATACATTTGTTTAATCTTTTCTTCTTAGTATCAGAATCTCAATAATAACTTCCTCAAGTTCGTGATCAAAATTGGTTTAATATGCTAGAATTTTATTTATGAGAATATTATTTTGGGTAATTTTTTAGGTTGTGATGTTTTTAGTTTAATTTTTTATTTTAAATTAATATTTATTTCATTTATTTTTATTTGAGTTCGTAGAGCACTTCCTCGATTTCTTTATGATAAATTAATGTATTTAGCTTGAAAATGTTATTTATCATTTTCTTTAAATTATTTATTATTTTTTATTGGTTTTAAATTTATATTATTTTCTTTTTTCTTAATTATTTTTAGTAAAGTTAATAGAAAATAAAATTTCTATCTTAAAATATTTCAAAACATATACTTGTTCAAGCTCATTAACTAATTTAAAAGATTATCTCATCATTTGGTAACTAATGGATTAATTAAGTAATATGAAAAATAAATTACAGTTAAAATTTGACCAATTAAAACATAAGGTTCTTCAACTGGTCGAGCTCATTTTGCCCACCGTTGGAAAGGAATGTTAAACTGTATCCATATGCTTGATAGAGTTTCAAGGAAATAGTACAATAGAAATTAGAAACTAATCAAAAATAAATATTATTTTTCAGTTTTATAAGACTATTAGTAAGAGAAGACTCTCATTTTTTTGAAATATTATTGATAAATTTTTATATGATGTCTGTAAATCTATGGCTAGATATTTTATACAGACATCATCGTACGAATCACAAAATTAAGTACCTTATTAAGTTATTTATCTGCCCAACATTCTTAGTTTGTGAGATATGAAGCTGAAAATCATATAATTTATATTTTAAATCTAAAATTTGACATTTGATGTATGGTTCAAAATTTTACTTTAATCGATAGTTTTTGTAAAGAAATAAATGAACTATTTTTCTTTGATGATATTAAAGATTTCTTCTTATTTCAATTGATATATTGACTCGATTACAAGTCATTTGACTTCTTCGGGTAACCTTAGCCATAATTTATATACTTCAACCAAAAACTTTTCCTACACACTAAATTTTCATGCGAAAAAAGTGTTCTTTTCTTTTTTCCATTCACCTGTCATCCACATGGCAACCATTCCAAAGGCAGGCAAAGAAGTCCAAGCAACTAAACAACTCGTATAAGGTAAGCAAGGAGGAGGCATACAGAAAAATCGATTAAACAAACTGTCAGTCAGACAAAGTGACTAACTGAGTGACTCACTCTCTACTTTTACTATGTGCGGCTAGCATAGGCACAACCCACAGATACATGGCTTTTAGTATCTTTTGATATATAAAAGTATCTATATGGGTGAGTATCTACCCATATATTGTATATGGTAAGTATGAATATGTCTGTGTGTGTGTGTGTGTATGTGTGTGTGTGTGTATAGAACTACTTACATATTTTATCGTTTATAAGTTCTATTAGTATGGATTTTTCCTTGAATGTTGCTAGGTAACCAACCAAATAACAACCACAATGTCCGATACACACGAAGACCACACGTCGTCGTCCTACGTATACGCAATGTTAGACTTTGGACTCAACTCAACTCAGCACAACACAATGACTTAATCCAATTTTCAATAATTTTTGGAGACTAACAAAATTTTGATTTCCGTTTTTTTTTTTCAAGTTTATTAAATTTTCTCTTTCTTTATTTTCGTTATTTTGAAGATTATTAAATTGTATTTTTGTTGTTAAATTTAAATTTTTCTTCACTCAAATATTTTCACTTGAGGCAATTGGTTTTATTTTCTTGCCAATTGCTGTTGACTGTTGTTATTATCCTTGCGCAGTTTCACAGTTAATTTTTTGCACATTTTTCTTGTATAATTTCTAATTTTAAATAGTTTCTGGGATAAGGACATTTTAGAATATTTAAATTGTCTTTTATGTCCTTAAGATGTCTGAATTTATAAATGTGAAAATGTTTTCTTTATCCACTTGTTTCGATTTTTATTGAAAAGTTTAATTGAACTGTTGAAATTATCCAGCGCGAAAAATCATTAGGTTGGCCATAGACACGCAGCACTGAACCAAGCCAAGCCAAGCTGAATCCTTGAGTCAATTCAGTTTAGTTGAAATCAGACCTCTTGGCTTTACTGCGTTCATTTGGCGACTGTTATTGTTTTGGGTGTTGGCAACGCGTATCCTAGCAATTTCTGGTCATTTGCTACCTTTGCTGCACCCTTAGCATGCCATCGTTCTTTCCATGATTAGGTCTAACGGCATTTGCGTGCTTTGTTCTAGTATTCATTCAATGGTCTCGGTTGGTCGTCATCATCGTTATCCTCGTGGTAAACTGTCGTTCCCGATGTGTGTTTCAGTTAAATCGTCGTTGTTATCCTTCGGTCTAGTAATGTACACTTATTTTGTGGCCAGAAACAAGAGCTTCTAGTATATTATCAACTCTTGTACTTCTCCCTACTTCTTTCAACAATTTACCGTTCGTGTCGTCGTTTGGTGTTACCATTGTTATTTCATGTTTTGCCAAAAATGTTCGTATTTCCTTTTCCATCTCCCTCTAACCCTCTCTCTCTCTCTCTCTCTATCTCTCTCATTGTCTGAATGTTCTTTTCTCTCTCTCTCTCTCCCACATTTGATTATTCCACCACGTTGTCATGACTGCAACTTTGGTAACAACAAACCTGGGAAATTCTTTACTTGCTTACTTTGTCTAGAAATTACTCCTCTGCCTTTCCTGTCTACCACTTCCACTGTATGCTTGTGTATCTTGGACAATTTTCCATGTTAGCGTGTCTTAATTCCATGTCATGTTCTAGAAGCTTCTCATTTGTTGTTCTTGTTGTTGTGTTAGTCCCCTCATTGGCACTTTGTTTTTGTGGTTATTGCTAATGTTGTTTATATTCACTCGGTTAAAAATAATGATTTTTCCTTTTTCTTTTCTATATTCTGTTGAAAATTTCCCCACTGAATCGTTTTGGAAAAATTTTAGTGTGTGAAGGCTGGAAAAAATTTTCCAATATTGTTGGGTAAAAATAATCTAAAAAGTAATCAATTGTTAAGAAATTATCAGAAAACTTGTTTAGAGTTACATGATGGGCAAGAAGAGAACATGAACGAAGACCAAATAATTTTGGATCATTCTGATATTTCAGTTTAACTGAAGTCATTTGGAGCTGAAAAGTTTTGATTTTTTTAAGGATCACTTTTGTAAACACCTTGAACTAAAGTGAGTTCCTAGAAGACCAATGATGATTGGAAATTAATAAACTTCTACAAGCAAATCAACCGATATCCAACAATATTCTCTTTGATTCAAGTTGTCTTCTCCCATCTTATTTTATAGCCCAAATTACCTGCCCTTAATTCAGTTTCCACATCGCTTTACATTACCAATTTAGATAAGACACTTTTATCTTTTCGTATTCATATTTATTTCTCATTCCAACTTTCACAAACAAACAAACAAACAAAACTCTATCAGCCTGTCTGCTTATCTTTTGATATTGTTAACTGATAAGCATTGAATATTTTATGAAAATTATACGCGACATTTCATGAGTAAACTCAATTAAATAGAATGACAAAAATTGAATCAATTAGAAAACAAAGAGAATCGACAGACAGACAGACAAACACACAGATCTATACTTATATAGATAGAAAAGGATAGATAGACAGAAAAGGACAGATAGAACAGTCAGATATAGAATAAAAAATATTGCAAAACGAAAAGCGCAAGCCAATAAGACCATTATAAACCAGAACTAAAACCGGAACGGGCAATAACTTAAAGGTAGCAAACGCAAAATGGGAGAGAGAGAGTGAGGCGACCAACGAGGCCAGTCCAGACCACTAAGCCGATGCCGCCTACTATTCGTAGTAGGACAAATGGATAGTGGTTGTATATGTGTGTACCTGTGGGTGAGTATGTATCTATGTGGATCGTTGTGGTCGGGTATAAATAACAACAGAAACCTGTTAATCGAGCTAATTGCATAAATTACGATAGATAATGGCTAAACGAATCAAGCCGCAGTGGACAATGTGGCCAAATTGAACCATAGCTTGACTCATACTGAGACTGGGTCTGGGGTTGAGGATGAGGATGAGTAGAATGATAATGATGCCTGCCTGCTTGCCTGGTTCTCTGCTTTACTTTGGTTGAATGAATGCAGAGTATGGAAACCAAAATGAACAATAAGCCTAAGGATATAGCAAGGACAAAATGTAATGCAATGAGCAAAAGGAAGTGCTCCTATTTGTATGACATTAGCAATAACAATAGCAATAGCAATAGCAACAACAACAAAGATACAAATAACATCTTAAATGACTGTCAAATGCAGGCAAAATGTATAACTAAATATTAGTGGGGATTGGGTGGGTTTCCGAATAGCTTTGGGAGTTTTTCAGCTGGATGAATGGTATTGGCTATATACTACACAATATACACTAAGTACAATACTTCAAAAGAAAATCAATTTCACTTTAAGCAATTTGAATTTCAATTGGGTTTTCATTAAAGGTAATTTTTGTTTTTCCCTAGCATAAAAAACATTTTCTCCCTTTTTTTGCTCGCTTGAATTTGCACAAAACAAAAAAAAAAAACAAAAAAAAAAAGAAAAGAAGAGAAAATTTCCATAAAACGTTTAGTTCGAGTTGAGCCCTTTAGCGCCTTCAGCCCCTTTACTGTTTCTGAAAGCGTGGCATAACTTCATTCACAGAAGATTGTGAGCCCTTCTCTTCTCTTTCAACAAGTAGAAAAAAACAAAAATTTAAACAGCTCATAAAAAAACATACAAAAAATTGATTTATATTATTGTTTATTCCTGCGTACCAATTGTTGTTTCACTTTTTTGAAAGAAGGAGGACCGAGTATCTACTAAAACTTCACAAACAGATTTTGTGCTTTTGTTTTTATTGAATTGTTGGTATTGGTCACCATCATCTTATATTGACATTGATATAGATGACATCATTTAGATTGACATTTATAAAGATGTTTAGATTGGAAAGTAAAATGATTTTGCTTATGGTTTTGACAGATTTTATTAAACTTTTCTTTATCAATTTCCCTTGACCACACTGAATATTTGAAGTCTCATTGAAGAAACCAATGAATATTTCTAATAAATTAACATTTTAATATTTTGCTTCCCTTTGTTCCTCATCTTATTTTCTTATATTTCCTTTTATTTGAGGCATTCTGCCTACAGCTTTGAACTCGGCGGTTTAGATTGAGTTTGTAATTGTGGCTATTTGACAACTAAATTATTTCTAATGTTTCATTCTTAAACTTTCAGTTTTGCTTCCCATTGCTCGTCTCTAATATATCTCTTTCTAAAACATCATCTTCATCTTTTTGATTTTATTTATAAAATATCAGCAATTCCGATAATTTTGCCAATAAAAAAAAGTTTCATTTGTTTGCCCAATTAAAATTTCCATGCATTGAATCAATAAATTTATTTAAAATTGAAATTAATCTATTGATGATTTATTTTGCAATCGAAAAGTATGCAACATACATATTATTTTATGAAGAATTTATAAATAACTTCCACAATTTGTTGCATTTGTCAACAAATATTTGATAAGCTTGAAATTGCAATGATGCTGCATTACTTACTTCAAATCACAATAGTGAACAAAATGTTTTCAACACAAATCTATTGTTGTCCTTGCATTGTAGTTCTTCCTCAAGGAGTAGTGAAGCAGCTTTTGTGCTTCCTGCACTTTCCTGCACCAACTCTGTTTCACTTCAAATTCCAATCGACTAAGGTAAGGAAAATGTATTTCATTCATTTTCATTCTTCCTAGTATTCCCAATGAATGCATTCAGTTATCATAATAAATGAAATGAAGAGCTTCAATTTACTTTGCATACTCTTTCGTCTTCAACATCCTTCATCATAGGTAAAGACGAGTCAAGGCCTTACTAGTAGATACATTGAATTTCCCTTGTTCAATCAAAAATACTTGGGATTTTGTATTCAATTTTGGCACTCAACAATTTTGAAATTATTAAAAATTTAAATTGAATACAAAATACTTTAAATACACACACACACACACACACACACACTCACACATAAAATCAGCCTTATACACAAAATAAATTACATCATATCCTTTATATCCTTGTCATTATTTGTGTCGTGCTTGTCAAATATTTCCGTTTGTGTCCTTGTTTCTCCCGTTTTCATACATTCATTGCTTTTTATTTATTCATTCATTTGTTCGTATCACATAGTAGAGTTGCCAAGTCATATGAATTTTTAATTTTAATTGTTTACAAACATTTGTGTCTCTCTCTCTCTCTCTCTCTCGCACTATGTGTTTCCTTTTATGTATGTATGAAAGCGTGTTTGTGTGAGTGAAAAACTCTCAACTCAACTGGCCTTTATTGGGTTGCTTCCATCAGAACTTGTCAATTTCCTGACATTTTAATAGGACAAATGAAAAGCGAACTTAAGCAACATCGCCCTCAAGTAGGCTATGCAATTTTTATATCATTCACTTTTTTTTTTGTGTTTTTTAACAAAAACACATTAAATTTTTAATGGGTTTATTAAGAATCTCTTATTCAGACATTAATTATCAAGTTATACAATAATTACGTAATATTTTGCTTTAGGACTGATTAAATGAATATTGGAAATAAGTATTATAGTAGTAGGGAGAATGATGAAGAAAAGAATTTCTAAGAGTAGTGAAATCAATTATTTTTTGTGTGTTATAATTTATCATATAATTAAAGGTCCCAGATGCCATAGTTACAGCAAGGCACTCGGAAGAATCACGGATGCCCTGTGGTTTGTGAGAACTACCACAAAGATCTCTAAGTTTCAGAGACAATACAACTTTATAGCCGGCGGCACTTAACAAAGCTTTAGACGCATCTAACCTAATCTATTGGCATCTGTCCGGGTTTATCAACTTTGAATGCGTGCATATTCAATTTAAGTGAATCTTCATTGCAACTAAATATCATCTTTCAACTACTTTTATATCTTATTGTAACACACTTAACACTCAATACCACACAACACAACACACAATAAATTTAAGGCCAATAATTCACATTCAAATCACAGTGTTTTCCTGTTTAACTTAACAAACAATAAAACAACGCCTGAAACTGAAATTGAGTTTAATTGATTTCACAAACAGTTGCCGTATATCGCCTTATCATGTTCAATGCAGGACATGTTGTATCCTTATGCAGATTTATAGGAACCATGTGTGTGCATACTTGTGCATTCGTAGAAGTATCTGTGTTTAAGCACGTGTGTGTGTATATGCTGATTATGCGGCAAACACAAGTGGAAAATATCACACATAACACATTTTGTGGAAAACAAAAATGAAAATAAAGAAATAAAGATACATATGTAAGGATATTCAACTACGTAAGCATTTGGCATAAGCAGAGCTATGTAATCTTATGTAGGAGCACAGGACGTCAGGACCGTCAATTGCAGGAGTTTCAAAATGAAACTGAGTGTTGTCCTCTCAGGCAAAAAATAAACGATTTTTTTCGTTAAATGAGATTATTGGTATTAAGCTCCAGACAAACAAGGTGCGCACTGATTAAGTGAGTGAATGAGATATCCAGAAGAGTAGAAAAGTTTACAGAAAATGCGTCAGGATGTTATGTTTTGTGTTGTGTTGTGTTGTTCTTGTTGAAATAAGAAAGGCATTAAATATGTAGGTCTGTTTGTTGCTCTTCCTTGTTTGCTACTGATTTTTACGCAATCAATTTTGCATTTAATGACTGAACTTATAACCCTTTTTTAGTAACAGGGATAAAAAGTTAAAAGGATTCTTTCGTTTTCAAACCTTAAATGAAGTATGCTTGAAAATTATAGAGAATATTTTACATTCATCATTTTAAACTTTTAAAGATTGCTTCCTATTTCTTGTGAGCTAAAATTAACCCACTAAGCAAGAAGGTAGCTGCGATGTGCCTAATTCAGTCAGTGAAATTATGTCAAGTTGACATTTTGACTAATTTAAACATTAAAAATGAGAAACAGCAAAGGGAAAATACAAGCAAGACCAAACATAGAAACATAGACGTCTTAGAAAAAGAAAGCAGTCAAGCAACACCATCAAAGGCTGCAGTATAATGTTAGCAATGAATAAAGTTAGGAATGAAACCAGAACAAAGGAGAGAAAAGCAAGTCAAAAGAAAGTCTCTTACACAAGTAGAAGAAAAAAGAATAATAATAATAATGTTGTATGACAAGAAAATGGAAGAATAGCATAACAGAATAAAAGGAACAGAACAGAATAGAAGCTAAAACGACGGATGAAAAACATATTGTAGCCTGAAATTACATATTTATGTTGCATAATTTGGGGGGTCGCAAGGACGCTTTAAGTAAAATTTGTTAAGGTGCTACATAGTACAACATAAAAAGGTTTTATTAAGTCAAAAAAAAAAATATGTTCTGACATTTTTTTGTGGTTCAAACCAATGTTAAAGAGAAATGAATGAAGAAATAGAAGTTTAAGCAAAAGGTTTTAAAGGAAATTACTATTTAGAAAAGAAGGAATAGGAAAAAGAGATATTAGAAAGATTTGGGAAAAGTAATTAGAAAAAGGAATTGTAAAAGGAAGGAATTGTTGAAAATAATTAGGAGTCAGGGCGAGTAGATGGAATTTATGTTTAAAAGAAAAACGTTTGGAAAAATTAGGCAAATAATATTGGTAGAACAAAGCACGGAAAATTATATGATAAAATCAGTAAAAGAAGCTGAAATTGAAGGAATAAATTAAGATAAGATTTCACATCAGAAATTGAGAAAAGGAATTTAATCAAGGCCTACAAGGAGAACTGGGACAGTAGGTCACGTAGAAAGAATTTAAAAAAATCCATGAGCAAAGGAACATAGTTTTCAGCAGGTGAAATTAAATAGATGAAATCACTAAATCTAAGGAATCAGAAATGGATATCTTAAGAAGCAATTAGAATTTAAAGAATAATAAAAAAAAAAAACAGAGATTGGATTGAGAAATGTATTAAAAAAAAGTAATTTGAGGAATTCTGTGACGTTTTGAAGAAGAGTGTAGGGTGATAGAATTAAGTGGGTTGGGGCAAGAAATGCGTTAAGTAAGATATGTATTGGGAACTGTGGGGTTGAAGGGTTAATACATACAATATATGAAGGAGTCTGGAAAGTATTTTACATGGAGAATCTATAACATAATATGATAGAAGAAATGAAGAAGGTTAAAGGATTCTTACAGCAAGAGTTTTTTTGAAGTGATCGGTGGAAGGCATTAAATACAAGATATCAGTAAGGATTAACTACCACATAGACAGTTAGAACTTAAAGAATAAATCAACAGAGAAAGAACTTACATAAACTGAACGGTTAAAAGCATTAATAAAACTAAATCAATCAGAGAACTTCATCTTTATATATAAAAATGAATGTCGAAACCTGTACGAATGCTCATCAATTGAAAATGGCTAAACGAATTTGATAATTTTGTTTGCTATACTAATGGGGTCACCAGGATGCCTTATGCTTCAGTTGGGCCCGGCGGTGTTGTTGTCGAGAACCAGGCACTTTTTTAACCAAATTTTTAATATTTTTTATCTAGCGCAAACTATACAAAGCCGATTTGATTGATTTGATTATTTTTTTTTTTTTTAATGACAAATGAATACTAATGAAGAGAGTTGCATACTTGTTTTTTTCAGTTTTTAACTTTTAATATAATATTTTTAAGTATTAAGTTTTTTTAAAACCACTGCCAAACCAATCAAAATGCTTTTAATGCTTTATTTGTTTTATTGTTTTATTGTTGTATTTTTCCTTTCTGAATACGCTCTTTTTATGCTCTTCGTTTCTGTATTTGATGTGCATTTAAAGTGCGATAAGAATGAGACAGTGTGTTTCGTTGTTTGGTGTTTGCTTTATTTGTGTTTCGTGTTTGAGGCTATTGATCAATTTTGGTTTCTCGATAAGGGAAGTGGAAGGATCGCGGGTTAGTGTATCAAAAACAAAAATGTGTTCAGCTGATTTTTGTTTCTTTTCTTCTTTCACGTATTTTGTTTGACTTTTGTTGAGTGGAGGGAGGGAGGGAGTGAGTAATTTGAAAATATTAGAAATTTGAAATATATGTATGCACTTTTTGAAATTGTTCTTCCAAACTTTTTTTCCTCTTCATTGCTTCTGCTTTGCTCCTGCTTGAATTGTGTGCTGTTGTTATTTTTCCCTCTTATTAGTATTAAAGTGCATTCAATGGAAATCTATCAAACCGACTTCTTTCTTCTTCTTTCACGTATTTCGTTGACTTTGGTTGAGTGAAGGGGAGTAACTAATTTGAAAATATTAGAAATGAGCATTAGAGGCACTGGATCGAGCGTTAAAAAATTTGCGCTGCAATCAGAAATATTTCTACTGGCAGGACATTTCCGCCAAACGCTGCCGGTCATTCCCAGATCAACTGCTGTTGATGAAATAAATGCTTGCTTGAAACCATCAAATTTATGGAGATACATACGTGAAAAACATCAAGTTAACAAGGAATATGCAAGACATATCGGCAGAAGTTTTCTCAAAGGCATTATTAGATATTGGAAATGGAAAATTTCCTGTGGTCACTTCTTCTGGTCTCATTACTTTTCCACAAAATCTTTGTCAATTGACGACGTCAAAAGAAGATTTAATTTCAAAAGTGTTGCCAAATAATGGCGCTAATTACAAAAACCATGACTGGTTGAGCGAACGAGACATTTTAGCAGCAAAATATAAGGATGTAGAAAGTAAAATTGATGGACAAATGCAAATTCATTTAAGTCGATCGATTCTAATACCGATCTAAATGAAATTGTGCATTATCCAACTGAATTGACATCCCGTGTACCGCAGATGGAAAATATTAAATAAAATACCCCTTTGTAGGAATTAGAAATTATGTATTAACTTTACATTTGTTATTGTTTAAAAATACATTACAACATTTTTATCTAATCTTATGTGATGCTGGTTCCGAACCTTAAATATGTAGCTCTAAATTTTAGTTCAATAGGACAAAAAAACAAAACCTATATTTAAATGGAGGGTTTGTATGGGATGTACCATTTCTAGTGGTCCGATTTGACTGATTCAAGCAAATCTACAGCGCCTATATTACAAACTTATAGTATCTAAATTTCAGTTCAATAGTACAAAAACAAAAAAAGTTTTTCTAATAAGAATTTGAATTTTAATGAAAGGTTTGTATTTTCATGAGGTACCCCTCATAGAGGTCCGATCAAAATTGACATTTAACCACTATTATTTTCTTATCCAAATTCACCGACATTGTAAAATTCAAGACCATCGGGTTACTGGATCGAATAGCTCCCATACAAACCCACAAGTTTCTTGTATGGGAACCCCTTTCAATTTGTAACATTAGTTCAATTTCAGTATTTTTTGCTATAGCCTCAATACAACTACACATTCTGTAAAGATTTCAATCCCACCTACCTATTACCGTTCATGAGATAGAGTCCGAGGACGGACAGCTTAGCCTTAGTATTAGGATTCCGTTTGGTTCCCTTTGGGCCCAGAACCCTAAAAATGGAATTGTTATTTCTTTTTTTTTGATTAAGACAATCAAATATTTTTCCTCTTAGCATAATAGCTTTATACGCCAACTACTCGTATTAAATAAAATGTTTCCTTCTATTATTTATTTAAATAAAATGTTTCCTTCTAAAACCTCAAACGTGGAGTAAAATGTTCCGTAAAACATGAGAAAATTTCGAATTAATGTTTTCAAGTTTAATCTTTATAAGTAATAAAATGAAACTTCTTTTATTTATTTGAAATGTTTCCTTTTAAACGGGAATGTAGAATTTCGAATTATGGTTTTCAAGTTTAATCTTATTTATAATAAAATGAAACTTCTTGTGTTTTATGTTTATATTTTGCCTTTTAAAAAGTTAAATGAAAATAATTATTCTTTACCATTTTTATTATTTCTTCTCTGATGCACTGATGCACTTATTCTACAATTACACGGTATAAGAAATTCTCACTTTATTTTCCCTTGCTACTCTTTCTTTTGCAGACTATGGTAATTGGTACTAGCAAATGTGGATATCCAACACTTTCCTCTGCTCAATATTTATATTTTCGATATTCATTTTTTTTATTTTTTTGGTGGCTGGATTTCTATGATTTATTATGTAAATTCAAAGGAGCAATAAATTTTATAATTTCATTAATTAAGTAATTTTATTTAAATAATATTTTTCTTTTAAACTCAATCTTCAATTTGATACAACAAATTTTCACTTTATTTTTTCTTCGTTTTCTCATTGTTGCATATGTTAAATAAATAATAAGTATTACTAAATTTTGATACTAATTCCACTTTCCTCTTTTCAATATTTATTTTTTTTGTGCTT
Organism: Amiota minor; assembly: GCA_037043295.1. NCBI lineage: Eukaryota > Metazoa > Arthropoda > Insecta > Diptera > Drosophilidae > Amiota > Amiota minor. The sequence goes on from JBAMAW010000058.1 coordinate 950,153, forward strand.
TCCATGTATACTTGCGCAATGTATTGTTGTATCGCTTGTCCTTTAGTTTTGTTAAGTTTTTCTTTTTTTTTTTTTGATAAAATATTTTCGTTGTAGACAAAGCAAAATGAAATAGCAAGATACTCAGAAACAACAATATGGGTCAATGCGCATTGTGGAATTGGCGAAGAACAATGTCAACGGGGTTTTGCTATCTGTACACCGGGACGCACAAGTTCTATTCCTTCCAAAATTCGGCTTTATCAAAATTCTTAACGTCTATTTAATTTGATTTATATTTATGTAATAATTATCACTGTCATTTAGTTGAAAATTATCCCAGTTTTGACAAAGCAATTTTTTTTTTTTTTTTTGTTTATTTAAATGAAGCGTTTTCCTTGTAAAGAACAATAGTTTTAGATGACATGTCTTCTTTTTCTTGCTTATTTATTTTATTTTATTATGGTATGAAAATATATAAGCTTTTTTTCTATATTTTGTTTTATTATTTTTTATATATAATATAATAATTCTTAACATATTCATTTTTTTTTTTTTTGAAGATAGACGAAACAAAATCAAAATTGTTTTTATATGCTCTGTGGATAGGGTGTTGGTGAAAGGAGAGGTGAAGGATTGGTTAGTTGAGTTAGTAACAGATGTTCCAAAATTTGTTCCTGCGTTAACGCACAGATAGTGGACTGTGAAAGCGATAGAAGGGTGCGGGGTAGAGTTTACCGTTTCTGAAACCTTTTTTTGATTGAGTATTTTTTCTTGTTTGTTACATTTTGTTTTGCATTTACGGTTATATTGTCAGCGACAGCAGAATTCAGTGCGGAATTTATCGTTTTGTTATTGATAGAAGATTTGTTGTTTGTATTTTTTGCTTTTGTGATATTCCTTTCGTCGAGTATTTTTTTGTTTTTATTTACTCAATATAAAAATAATCATCTTTAAAATGTAAACCACACAACAAACGCGTGGTTGCTATCCAAACGAGACAGAGAGAGAGAGAGAGAAATTTAAAATACGCTCAATTTTTGACGGCACATGTATACGATGGCACGAGTCAAAACTAAGGAATCACACTGTGCACATTATGAAAACGAGACTTGTGTGCTCTAGAAATGAGTCACTCAACTGTTTTTGTTTGATTTGCTTTGCGGACTCATTGATTCGCATTTATACTGTCGCGTAACTCGTGTCTGATGATTTGACTCAGTAGCATACTATAATTATTTGAATGAGAGAGCAATAGTATGCACAGTATCAAACACAGTGTGTACACTATGAATACGAGTCATCCGTATTTCTGATACTATCGATTGAAATTTTTTTTGTTTCTGTTGTCGGTAGCACGCTGTCCTTGTGACCGAATTCAACTATTGTAGATCAATGACGACACCACAAGAGTTTATTTTCGAAAGTGTTCTTAAAGAGAGTATCAATATGACAAGAGAGGATAATTTGTTGTTTAGTGTTGACCCAAGCAGGGCACTCTTCCTGCTTCTGTTATTTCATAGTCTTAAGTTTTTACTTCTGTCAGCAGTCCCAATGACGGCTTGTCTTCTACATTTTTGATTTTTGTTGTTTTTTTGTATTTTACTCAACTTGAGCGCAGAGCACATGACGTCATTAATAGATGTAAATGAGAGTTCAGTATGATGTCAATTAGCTGCGGAAAACACACTTGATCATTGTTGAGTTAAAAAAATAAAGAAGACAGAATGAAAAATATAAGCATTACAAGGTAACTGAACTGAACAGAATAGAACAAAGGAGAACAACACATTAAATTAAAGGAATCTTTTTCTATCATTTATAACAATTTAAATTACTTTCAATTAAAATTAAGCATCCTCAGGATTCCAAGACAGGGAATTTATATTTCTTTTATGCCTAATATTTGCCTTCAAGCAAAATACAAAATCATTTCGGCTTACTTATTTATTTTCTTAATTATAATGTTTCTGCGAAATACAATAAGATTTTATTGTTGTAGTAGATTTCGTTTTTCCTTATGCCTGTTTTTATTCTTCTGTGATTGTACTTTGAGGTCATGTCACTTTATCGAGTGAACTGACAAAGGACGCGAGGAGACACCCGCTGAACCATCCCATTTCTTTAGTGTCTTTGATGGTGTTTTTGGCCTCACTCAAAGTGGCACAATTCTCATGCGTATCATTATTAAATGAATGAGCGAATGACTGAACATACACGCTTACGTTGCCGTGTGTCCTGTGTGACCCCAAGTGGTCACTGGACACATTCACCGTCATTCCCTGCCGCCATAGTCATCGTCATCGCATACATTATCATTAACTTAATGAATCGTTATATAAGTGCATTATAATTATCAAGTTGCCATACTTCACGAGTATAAAACTCAGGTGGACTTCAGGAAAATATTCATTTGTATAATTTCAAGTGGCTGCTCTCTTCCGTTTGCTTGAAATCAATATTCTGGCGCATAACAAAATTCCTGAATGAAAAGAATTATTTTTGTAAAATTCCCTTTAAAATATTTTGTTCATCACATGCCCCAATAAAGCGTTTTTATAGCATGAAGGAAAGTTTTGCTTCCTTACATTCTTTCTTTCCTCCAAAGGATTTACTTTTCATCAAGGAGAAAATAGCAAAGAATACTAAACTAAAGCCAAACTTACAAGAAATTTTAACAAGAATTTTTTATATCTACGGTATTTTGATCTTTTTTAAAAACGATTTCGTGACACATCATCAGGTTAAATCAACGACAAGAGGACCGGGGCTTGGCTCAACTCACCTTTCACTACTCGCTTAGCTCCCATTTACCATTCCATTCCATTTTGCTCGACGAACCCAAAAAAGTAAATGCAAATATTGACAAAACATTTTCTCACAGACACGCGTTCCGTCGTTCTTCTCCCCAACCCCAAATGCAACGAGTAACGAATAAGGAAACATGAACAACACAGAATCGTATGAAAGAGAAGAGAAAAGAATAGAAGAGAAGAGAAGAGAAGAGAAGGTTTCATGTCAGTTTAGTTTAGTTTAGTTTGAGTTTGAGCTTGTTTCCTGGTACAATTCAAAGCCATTTGCTTATCTTAAATTACAAATCAGTCAATATCAAATTGAAAGCAAACACAAATCCACACACACGTCCAATACATAGAAACATACATATGTGTATCAATATAATAATCGTATGTATCCTGACACCTAGGGAACTATAACACATGAGTATAACTTTAGGTTATAAGAATTAAGTTACTCGTTTGTTCATAAAATGTGTCTGCATTTATTAGGTTCGATTTCCAAACTTTCTTACGCCCTATTAAAGTGAAATTCCTTTGGAGCTTTTAAGTTGCTTACAAAAAAAAAAAAAAAAGAAAGAAAAATGGCACTCAAGTTAATACTAAGGTGCGATGTAAAAATAGCCAAGACAACTTGGTTAATATAACCCATTTCATATTGGCTTAAAGACTCAGTTAAAGGTTTTAACATGACAAATTGAGACAAAGAAAAATCAACCAAGCAACCCACATATGTATGTTTTTATTCGGACACACACACACGCACACACATTTAAATGTTTATTTAGTCCTAATTTGTGTGTGTGTGACCATAAAAATCGATATAAATACTTGGTATACTATGTGTACCCTTTAATGTTGTTATGCCTTTTGAATGATTTTTCTTTTTCTTTTCCATTTCTATTTGATTACATAAAGCAAGAGACAAAGGCAATGGGTAAAGAAGTAAATGCAAAGGCAAAGGCTTTTAACAGTATAAATAGGAGTATAGTTTCAGGCTTTTTACATAGTTGGAATTTCAAAGAAGGAATTTTCTCTTTGACTAGGTGTTCTTTTAGTTCCTTTACTTAGCTATTTACCTCTATTGATTATGATTGACTCGTAAATATTGTAAGTTAATGCGTTTTTTGTTATTGGCTTGATTTGATTTCAGTTCTTTGCTGTCAATTCATTGATATTTCATAATGGAAATGGTATAATAGTTCAGTAGTTTTATTCATAATCGATTATATATTGGCTATTTTGTTTAAAGACTTTTGCCCATCTTTCGGGATATTTCAGTATTCTGTCCTCGTAGAACTTCTGATGGTGGTTTTTGACAGCCTCATCAGAATCGAATGTTTCATCATTCATATCGCAAAACAAATGGTAATCTATTGGTTACAGATCAGGGCTATACGGGGCCAATTCAGCTACGATAATTTTTGCCGAGTGACCAAGGATGTATGAGACAACATTTAGGTGAAGTGTCGCATTAAATTTATAACAAACATTGGATGAAGAAGGTTGTTGTTGTTGAATGAAATACGGTCTTTCGTCTGCAATTCCAAAAAATATACATTGTGCTGTCAACTTGCTCATCAGGGCTACAACGTATTTGACTAAAGCTGACAAGTGTTTGGTCAGTGCTGCCAGTACTGTTCATTTTAGATGATTTTTGTTGCGCCACAACATAAAGCAACTGATGATGATTTTAACAAATTTATATTAAAATTTTAATAAGAGACTTAGTAAGAATGAAAAAGAGAGATGTTTGTATAACCAAATCAACTATTCAAGATGTGAAACAAAATAAAAATACAGTATTCCTGATGTAGAAAGGCCCACTGTGAATTCACAACTGTGATGCAGCAACACTATTTAATGGGCTATAAAATGTCTCAAATCTTAATTTGTATTGAATAGGAAAAATTCCTTTAAATTAATATCATTTTGTCTTCACTTTAAAAATGCCTCAAAGTCATTTTCAAAATTAAAATATTCCAGTCAAAAACACTCACTCACTCACTCACTCACTCAGTCAGTCAGTCAGTCACATTCACAAGTAAAACAAAAATAATATTTTTATTGAGTAAAAAAAATATACAGAAATACATAAATTTATGACATATACAAACACATGTACGGGTATATCCATAGGCACATTTCCATATTCCCCGTTTGAAATGTCAATGCGTCAATCAAACAGACAATCAATCGATCAATCAGTCAACCGGTCACTTAGTCAATCGCCCAGTTAATCAATATTTTAATGCTTGATGTCGATATATTTATAAATATTTAATGGACACTGTTGGCCATGTTTGTTTTCACTATACTGTTTCTCTCTCTCTCTCTCTCTTTCTTTCTCTTTGGTAGGTTAGGTAGTTGCTTTCTCTTTCTTACATAGACAGACATTGTCAGATTGAATGCATATCCTCGCTAGTAGAATAGTATTGTAAGTGACAATTATTATAGCCAGAGGGAGGCTTTGTACTCTCTTACTTATTGTTTCAATATCTGGGCAGAAGACCTAAGCCCACTGAGCCATATAGTTCCTTAATCACTCACTCACTCACTCACTCATTTACTTGGGTACTCACCCACAAGATATGACAAACGCGCGTATGTCAAAAACAGAGAATGGCATTTGTCTTTCTGTTGGATTCGGATGAATAGTGTGGAATGGAGTAGGGTATTTTTACCTTGAGTTACCATTAAGTGTAATTCTTTGTTAGTTGGCACTCATTTCATGAATTAATAATGAACTCTAAGGAACCAATACAAATACTTCTGTGTGTGTATACAAATATTTACCCATGATGTTGGGGAGTGGTTAAAAAGCGCGTCAATCATTCAAGCGTCTAACCAAAATATAAAAAAAAAAAAGAAAAAAAACCACTGAAGAGAAAAATATGGAAGAAACAATAACAGAAAAAGAAAAAAAAAACAGGGTCCATGTCACTTTGACATGGAATAAATTTCAGTGTGTTGTTCATGCCGACACTTCTCACGGACGTGGGGTGAATTGCGGTTTTCAGTGTCATCTAATGTAATGAAGCATACAAACGGAAGAAAAAAAAAAAAATGATTGTAAAGATGAGATGAATGAGAACAAGAAAGTACCAAAAGAAGAAAATAAAAAGAAAGAAGAAAGTTCAAAGGAAAAAGAAAGAAAGGAAACAAGGATATAATGCGTCGTACATTTGTTCTGTGGAAAATTCCTGAGCGGCATAAAATAGACAGAAAGAATCTTTGAATGGTTGAGTAAGTAAAAAGAAAGTTTCGAAGAAGAAATGGAGTAGGCAATAATAATTGAGCTTGACCGTCATACGCATTCTACCAATATTCTGTGAATGCTTGTAGTTTGTTTTCTTTTTTTTTTTTGAAGATTCTTTTCGTGGCATTTATTATTCGTGAAATGAAAGTCATACAATAAATTCTATAGACCAAACTAAAGACTTGCCTGGGGAACTCACAAAAGCATACAAACCCATGCCTGATTGTGACAGAAGGTCTTCAATGTATTTATCTTTTCCATTTACATTATTGATATTTTTATGGTTTTGTAAGTAATAAAAGGATTTTAATTTCTTTGTGATTATAATTTATATAAATTTATTTATTTTACCATTAAATAGACAATAGAAATATGTCAAAATTAAACCATTTAGATGTTATAAAATATTTTTTAAATGCTCTTGACAAGAATCTTTGTATACTTTCTCATTCATAAACCCGAGAAGGAATAAGAATTCTATTGTCAAAATCAGAGCGATATCTGTCAGGATGTTTGATATGAGATGGGATTTTATTTCTAATTAATTATTTTAGTATAAATAAGTTCAGCCTTTGCGCATTTTATTTCCTTTGGTGTTTGAGTGAATTGGTCAAACAGTTCCCAGACCAATTATCCATTTTATAAGTAGTGTTCCTTGGATTTAGCGCATCGCTTTGAAAAAATTTGTTTTATTTACATTCTTTTAATTCGTTTTTTTTCCATTCTCTTTCTTCTGAATTTCAAAGCAAATAACTTTCAGAGTCATTTCCACTAAAGCAATCTGTTCTCATCATATTTTATCTGCTTGGTTTTGTTGAGATCAACCAATTCTTTTCTACTTAATTTTCTTCTCTAAAAAATCATCATTCATTTTTTAGTTTCTCTAAATTCTGTTGATGTTCTTTAAAGAAACTATATCAACATCATAATGAAGTACCTAATACTTGTTTATGTTCCCATTAATCCTCCTTTCATTCTAAATTGAACACACCCATTGAATTGCTTTCAATTACAAATATTGATTGAGAGACTCTTTCTTATGCTTAATAAAAGACTTCTTCAAACGTTCATATATTTTTTGCCTTTCAATGCCACATCAAAAGAGACTATGGTAAGTGAGCAACACTTAATTAACATTCTATCTACAACAACAAAACTAAGAATGAAAACAAGAAATGCAAACAGAAATGCTTGATTAGCGCGTAGTTGTGTAATAACAAAAGCAACAACAAATAAATGGCAGTAAAGCGTAGCATACTTTGCGGTGATGAACAGTAAAAACAACTGGAACAACAACAAAAACAACTTTGGTAAACTTAATTAAAGCAAAAGTTAAACTTAACCTGGCAGCGGAACTAGTAAAATACGAAAACCACACAAACACATTTACAAACATGCACATTAATAGCTCAAGGAAAACAAAATACGAATAAAACAAAAAAGAAAGAAAGGATGGCTAGAGTAGAGCAAAAATCCTGTTAAACAAATTTGCCGCAATGCCTCAAAGTATGCAACAAACGAACGAGCGAAAACATACACGAGCAACTAGAATCAATATATGTACAATACTTGTATACAAACACAGAGAAATTTTCATATGATGATGATGATGATGATGAAGATGATGATGATGATGGGCTCAATGTTTGGATATAAAATTTTCATTTTTATGATTATCGCTTGCAAAACAATTGCTAAAATATACACAAATATACACATTTACTCATTTACTATTACAAAGTGTGGATGGATGAAGAATGAAAGCGTTTAAAGGAGAGTTAAAATGAATTGTATAGGAAAAGTTTGTTTTATAAAGATTTCATGTAGCCGGCTTATATTCTAACCAAAGACGCTGAAGGGTATCTATGTACATACATATGTATGTGTGTGGGAGAATATGTAAAGGTATGTGTGTGTGTGAGTGTGTGAGTATGTATTAATGTTTAACTTTGACGATAAAATTAAATTTAATTTTCAATTACTGCGGTTGGCATTTGATGGCGACAACACAACGCTGACTGACGACCCAATTTTCTCTAACAACAAACTTTCATTGTTTATTCTTCTGTAAAGCGAGCAATCATCCAACCAACCAAACATTGAAACATTGAAGCACATTTACCATCTCATCTAATTTAACACCCACAACCCAACAGTTTAAACTTCCATGCAGAACTAACAAAAATTTCTATTAACTTCATAAATCCAAAGCGGCTTTCTTTTGTTCTTGAAAAATGCGTAAGCTCATAAAGATGATAATCATAATGATCATAACAATGATGATGCTCATGATGATGGTAATGATAATGATGATGACTTTAATGTTTCAGCTCAGTTGCCACTTAGAAGTTTGCTTACTTTCTAAGTGTTGCTCCCTAAAGTATGTGCGAGTTGCTCATAAGATTTTTCACGTTTTCTATTAAAGAATTTTAAAGTCTAAAGACTTTACGCAGCTGTTAAGGCTTAGCTAGTTTCCTTCCAGCATTTTATTGCCACCATCTCCATCTCAGCCGCTTACTGCCAGTACACAAAATTCTTGGTAAAAGTTAAAAGGAAAAGAGAAAGAAATATATAAATTCATAGCATAATTTCGTGCTTCACAAGCTCAGCTTGCTTTGCCTTTAGCACTAATGTTGACTAAATCTCTTTACATGGAAAATCTGCAAGCGTGCGAATTAGAAAAAGCAAAATGTACGCGGAAAAATGACTTTGGACTCACTTTGCCTTGTTAAGTTATTTTTGCTCAACACTATTGCATACTTTCCGGCACCTAATGACTGCAAATATGTGTTAGTAAACATAACGAGCAACTGGAAACAGAAACTGAAACAACAATAACAACAACAACAAACAGAAACGAAAGCAAGGTGAACTTAACAAAAAAAAAAAGGACGAAATAAAAAATCATAAAACCGAAAAAAATAACCTAAAACAAAACGAAAAGAAATGTTATTAGCCGCAAGTGGGTGAAGGTATTTCGTTGCTATTTTTCGCTTAATATTTTTCTTTCACATAATTTTTTTTTCTTATTTTAAATGCAGGATTTTCCTTTTTTCGTCATCCCTCCATTCCTTCTCCTTTCATTTAGTATATTTTCCATTTATTTCTTTAGTTTTGTTTCGCCTTCAACACATGCAAAGCTAAAAAGTTTTTTGCTTTCACATTCGCTATGATTTTTTCTCTATGATGTCATCAACGACTTTGTTTCTTTTTCAACTACCAGCTCCCTTCTTCTCTCTTCTTTTTGTGTGAATACCCATTAGAGCACCTGGTAATCGAGTCATGCTACACTTTGTACCAATTCACATGGCGTTTTTTGTAATTGGAATTTATAAAAAACGATATGAGGCCGCAACCGTATTTACTAAGAATTTCCTTCAACTAATGTCATATTTATGTTAGATCCTGTGAATTTTATCAGCTGCAAGTTATTGTATATTCAAGCATTCTTTCACCTATGATAAATTAATAGTCTAAAATAATTGAGTCAGAAGCTACAAATCACAGGATTTTGAACTAGAACATGTTCTCGATTTATGTGGTTATGTTATGTGGTTGATATAATAATTTAAGTTAAGTGAATATTATTAACATGTCAACTGAAAAGTAGACTGTTGTATCATTTAAATAAAAATATAATTATCGCATTGTATTAATATAAATTCAAATGTACTTTTGTAAAATCAAACTAGAGCATATTAACCACACATATATTTTCCCTTTGTAATGCCCAAAGGTGTGCAATGATATCCTTAAAGAAAAACTTAGAATACCTGAAAATTTTAGTTTAGTTCATCACTAATTTACTGTTGAAGTTACAATAATATTCACTACATGGTTTCATTTCTACTGTGAATTAAAGCAACAAACTTTTGCGTTTTTCAAAACAAGTGAAAAAGGTGAATTTCTTATGCTCATCAAGCATTTATTTTTGCTTACAAAATCCATCACCGGAACTAAGGAAAGTCTTGCTAAATACTATGGGGACTGCGCACCAATAATTTCAATGGTTAAGAAAAGGTTAACTGAATTCTTAGTGGTGTTATCAACACAAGTGACGCCGAACGGTCAGAACACCGAGAAGAGTTCCAGAAAGCGTCGATTAAATCCATTGAATGATATTGGACGATCGGAAATTGAAAGTGCGTTAGGTAGCTGGATCTATAGGCATCGCAACTTAGCAGGTGCATCACATTTTACAAAAATATTAGGACGTAAAAAAGCAATGGCTGTCGTGATTGCTTACAGTCGACCAAGGATGCAACTGTGTGACCACTTCAAAAAGGAGTCTTCGGCGATGTTCAAGTGCAATCCGAACAAGTTTTTGAACATTGATTTTGAAACATTGATCCATCACAATACACCAGAGATCAATGAAAAGTCAAAGCAGTGAACAAGTACCATGGAAAAAAATCCATGAATTAAGCTATGAACCCAAAGTTACATTTTGTCAAATCTCGGGTTTATGCAAACAATTCCTGAGTTTAAGACGTAATCCGACTTTATCCGCTTTATCGTTGAGATAGAGCCACATGTTTGTCAAAAAATTAATAAAAATTTCATGAAAAAGTAATGACTTGTCATCAGAGCCGCGGCGACCATTGGACAGATATTTTATTTCATATTTAATCGAACCATGTTTATTTTACAATGCAATAAAAATAAAATAAATGAAAATATGCACTTTTATTCAGACCCCTTTTAGTAAATTGTTTGTTGTTGATTTCAATATTGATAACCTTAGACAGTTTTTTTGGAGAATAATAAAGTTTTGAGGAAGACACTATTTTGTATCACTCTTTCTTTCTCCTGTTGATTGAATTTGTTATATAATTTTTCTTCTATTGTGAGACTGAATGTTTGTGTATATGAGTAAAAGGATATTTTATATGTGTGCGGATATGATTTAAGAAAGAGGACTGTGAGTGGATTTTAGTATATATCTTCTTGATAAGCATAAACAGGTGTAAAGAGAGTTTAGAGTATAACAAGTGACGTACGTCCGTCCATTTTAGCAGTCAATTCATATGCGATTAGTTAAATTGACTTTAAGTTTCTATTGGATGTAGGTTTGATCTACTTGCTGGGTAACAGGCTTTGTTATATTGATTAAAAAAAGTCAGATTTATCACGCTGTTTGCGCTTAAATATTAACTGCCAATTTTTAAGTATAAACGGTATGGCAGAAGCTCAAATCGCTATAGTTTTTTATTGTCTAAAAAAATTAGAATTGCGATTAAATAATGCAAAAATGAAATTTCATCATCTTAGTTAATCAGGATTCACTTAATCACTGAGAATCCTTAACTGAGTAATCATCTATACTTACATATTATAAAACAAAGTCGCTTTTTTCCTATAACCGCTTCAATCTTTAAAAATACGCAACCTATTTTGATGCGGTTTTTTTTTAATAGATAGAGTGATTGAAGAGGAAGGTTTATATTTATAATGTTTATAATAACATCCATTAAATAGTGCATATATTTATTTATAGTGCTATAATTCATGGAAAAAGCATTTACTGTCACTACAATATTCCAGCTTCTCATTGTTTACGCAGCAAAGTTTCTTCAAATGTGATTTTAGATTTTTTTTATTTAAGTCTGATTATTACTATCAAGAAATTATAAAGTCATGTCTGGAAGACGTCGTCGTTCGAACATAGGTCGTAGTACAGTGAATGCCAAAAGATTACGTTCAGCTAGAGATGAAGAATCGTCAACGGAACGTGAGGCTCGCCTTAGTTCATCTTCGGGATAGATATAGAGCTGAGAGAGAGAGAGAATCATCATCACGAGTTACTAATTCATGGGTAAATAAAGAAAATTCTGCCATGAATTACGATCCTTCGATTTCTTACAAGGACGATCGTATAGTATCAATAGGTACTATGTCAGTGGTGTGTGAACATTGCTTGGCATTGAAATTCAAGGACGAATCGAAAGGCATGTGTTGCTTACAAGGAAAAGTCAAATTAGAAGAAATTCTCCCTCCACCTGAACCACTTCACTCTCAAATGGACACTTCACTCTCTTCTTACGGGTGATCATCTATGTATATAAAAATGCACTCAAAAAATAGTATGACCCCGCAAAACTCGAGAACGGCTGGACCAATTTTGATGATTTTGTTTTTTTTTTGTTGTACTCATGGAGTTACAGTCAGGTTCTTTGCTACATTTGGATCCGGTAGATAGCGCTGTTGTCCAGATATAGATAGTTTTCTGCCATTTTAAAATTTTTTTTTTTATTTGGTGCAAAATTATACTGAACCGATTCTTTTTTAATGAACAAATGATTCTTAAAGTTGCTTAGGTTATAATAGAATATTAAAATATGTTATTAATAACACATTTTACAACAAAGATATTTATAAGAAACACCCAATTAACGCATAGGGGGTGTAGCAACACACGCCGGTTAACGCTAGTTTAAGAATAAAACAAATATATTTATATTTACCAACTTACCTTGCTTTATGGTTAGCGTAATCCAGAAGTACCCAGAAAGATTCTTATATTTGAATTCATAGGTAAAATATTGAGTAGTTTTAAATGTTCCTATAAAGAGAAGAGAGTCTTTGCCAAAAACATAACTTAATGTTTCAGATTGCTTTTTTTTTTTGTTAAGAAAATTTGAATATCTTCTTATCTAATTTCTATTCATTAAAATATTTTATTTGTAAAGAATTTCATTTCTTGTATTCAATTCTTTATTTATTTTTGTTTTCTTTTTTCTTTTAAATTAATTATTATTATTATTAATGTATAATTTTTTATTTTCTATTTATTAATTTATTTATGAATGCTTTATTATTTTTTATATAATGAAATGTTTTGTTTTTTCCTTTATTATTTTAATTTTTTATGAATTTATTTTTATTTATTATTGTTATTTATTGTAATTGTTAATGGTTTTTTTTTTATTTGCATTATTTCTTAGAATTGTATAGATTATGATCTTTTATTTTTTGTTTTTGTCTTCTTAAAATATTTTATTTTATATGTAACAATTTTATATTATAAACTTATTATTTTAATTAATATTTGAACTTCATTGATATGTTTATGTTCTTTTTTAATGATTAATTATTATGGTCGCTTTCCCACTGATAAATCGTTGTTGGGTTAGCAATATAAAAGATGATATTACAGAGATTTGTTGATATGTTTCGTTTTATATATATTTATTTATATATTTTATTCAAATTTAATTGTATTAAATTATTAATAAATTGCTTCAAAATTACAGAAAAAGTCTCTTTGGAAGAGTGATATGTATGCGATATTTGAAGTATTCATTAAGTGACTAACTCATTAGATTTGTTGTATTATTTTTGTATATATAATATTATATTTTTCTTATTTGTTTATTATTTTAATTTTAAATATGCATTTATAAATATGATTTAGGCATTCTAAGTGATATGTTTCGTTATTTTTAATTTTTATAATTAAAACCTCTTTTTTTGTTTCAGTTTTTCCAACTAATAATTTTTTATTTTCAATATATTTTTGTTTAATATTTTCTTCATTTAATTTATTTGTTTTCTTTTTTTGAACGTTCGTCGGTCTCAATAAAAGTATTTTTATTTTTATTTGTTTTTTGTTTTACCATTTCATTTTACAATTTTTCTCGTTTCTTTCATGTTTCACTGCAGTCCAATAACAAAGTCCTTTTCTCTTAGGTTCAAAACATAAGCAACTCTTTCTCTCTCACTCTCTCTGACTTTCAAGCGCTCTCTTCTCTTCTTTTCTCAACGCTTATCTTTACACTACTTTGTTGTTATTGTATTTGTATTTAACACACGCCATAAAGCTGCTCTCTCGCTCTCTTTCTCTGTTTCTCTGTCAGTTGCTTTGCCACACGCTCTTCACCTGCTTGACACTTGCTCTTTGCAATGCCTTTCACGCCGCTCGCACACCTTCTACTTTAAACAATTTTCCTTTACGTTTCCTCTTTCTCTGCTTTTCTTTCTACAATTTATGCTCACTCACACGTCCATTCAATGTATCGTTGTCATTCGCTTTACTTTTGTTAGCAGCGGTAGCTTGTTTCTTCCTTACACCGTTTCGTTTTACTTTTTTTTTTTTTTTCTTTTTCCTTTATATGTTCTTTTACTCTTTTCTCCGTATTTTATGTTTCGTAAAATTTGTTTAATATAAAAAATATCTCATGTATTAAGAATAATAATTATTATTATTATTGTGTTTTGCTTATCTACTCATTTTCTTCTTCTCCACACAACAAGAATAAAGAAATCAAAGCTTCGATGGAATTAGGAAATGAATCACAATATCTCCAAATTAAATTTGATTATTGTATTTGAAATAATTATAGCATACACAAAGGCGTCCCTTTGGCTTGAAACTGAAAATTATTCTATATAAAAGAATGTTTGATGAACGAAAGCCGGAGAATGAGTTTCTTGTGTTATTATTATTTTTAATTTGCTTTTCTTCTATTTTTCTCTATTTTCTTTTTATTTGTTTTTCACCGCACACACAAAATTATACAATCAATTGACATGAACAACCGCACGCACGCTTTCACTGTGCACTCGCTCCTCAAGCAAAAGAAAATTTAATTTTTTTCTTGCTAAGATTTATTTAATTTCATTTTTATTATTAACAATTTTCCATGGTTCTGCTTTTTCTTTTTTTCTAATAAAAATTTCCACAAGCCGCTAACGGTGATTTGTTTTTCACATTTACCGTTTTCTTTCTCAGCACATGCAAAATTTCGCTTTGAACTACTATTCTTCTGCTTCTTCTGCTTCTTATTCTTCTTTTTTCTATTTGTTGTTGTTGTTTTTATTATTATTATTTATCTTTTTGATGTTGTTTGTCGTCGTCTTCTCGTTTTCCTTTCGTTTCGTTTTGCTTTCGTACTCGTCACGGTCGAAGTTGTGAATGCGAATGCTGCGGCCGCTTCAGTATGTTTTCATTCGAAAGAATTCTCAGTCAGATGCTGCTACGTTGACTGCAGCAGAAACAGAAGCAACGACTGCGACGTTGATGTCTCCATCTCCATCTCCATCATCTCCATCAGTGGCTAAGTGTCTCAATGGCTGCTGTGGTGATACATTTTTTATGATTTTCATAATAGAAAATGTGCTGGAGCTGCTGAAGCTTCCTCTACTGCTGCTGTTGCTGTTGCTGCTGCTAATGTTAGTGTTGGAGGCTGCTGCAGAGATTATGCTGCGTCAAATATAAAGAGCGACTTATTAGAGTAAACGTGGGTGAGTCTTTGAGGGTATTTGCTTAAGAGGGTTTTAGTTTACCCAGGAAAGGAATTTCGAAATTGTCTTCATGCGGCTGCTACGTTTAAACTTGTAAATTTGCTTTACTATAATTAATAATTTTTGTATTTAAATAAATTAAATATTATTATTATTTGTGTGTTTAAGGGTGTTTCTCTTGTTCAGTATTTCTATTATTTCAAGTGGTGGTGGTTTGTATTTGTGTCCATGTAGGCCCACTCTCTCACTTTGCTTTGTTTAAGCTTTTATTGTTTACTTTATACTCTCTTACACTCTTCCTCACTACTTCTCTATCAGTCTCACTATCTCTTTCTCTCTCTCTCCCTCTCTCTGTCTATCTTATTTACACTCCCACAATTTCGTCTTTTGTTTGTTCTATAAACTGTCACTTTGACATTTGTCAAATGGATTCTATTTGAAAATGCGCCTGCGCTTATTTCAAAGGAATCCATTTACATTTAAACTTCAAATGAATCATCAACAGAGAAATGCGACATCTGTTGGCAAATTATTATACTAAAAATTGGTTTATGTTTAAGCTTTTTGCTGAAGAGAACTTTTTTAACTTTATCAAATTTTATATTCGATGAATTATTAACAAAATTAGAGCTTTTTATGACACAAGGAAATATTCTGTTAGTAATGAAACAAATAATTCAAATTTTTTGAAAATGTCTTCTCCTTGAGATGCCTTAACAGCACAGGTCCAGAGTCCTGTTCCCATGTGGTGAGGGTCTATTTAAAATATTATTATGTATAATATGTGTTTCATTCTAGTCTCGGTCTTACAAATCTATGGCAAAAAGTAAAAGCTTCCAAAATATTTTATATTTCATTGTGTTTATAAGAATTAAACCTTTGGAGACTTTTCCAATACTCAATACTTTATCAGAGCCTTCAATAAAACGACTTTCGATTACCCAATCTTTTATAATAACTGAGTGCCTCAGTCAGATTTCAAAACTAAACTTAACTCTAAACGATTCAGCGGCAATCAAAACATAATCCAAAAACAATAGTGAAAAGCAAATAAAATTAACAAAATTCACACATACAAAAAATAAGGGAAAAGACAATAAACAAATAATTACAAAAATAATAAACATGTGATTTATTTAGTAAATAATAAAGAACAATAACAAATAAGAAAGTACAATCAACATTATGTTTATGTTTAAAAACAAATAAAAGCAAAGCAAAGAAGAGCAAATGCTGAAAAACCGGTAAGCATATAAGTAAATACACACAAATAGACAGATTTCCCATGCACACAAATTGTTAAAAAAAAAGGGAGAAAAAGAAAGAGACAATAATAAATGAAGAAAAGAGAAAGATCATCTACATACAATATGAATGAAAAACATGTGTGATTCATATTGGGTAAAGAGTAAATAAACAATCACAAAAATCTAAGTGAAAACTGATTACGTATTTAGCAGTTGAATTCTACGATGAAGGACATTCAAAGTAGAGGAAGGAATACCACACAACACACTCAGCAACAAACACAGCAGAAGCATAGCAGCTGTATAGTTTGTATTTATACCATACAGATACAAAGTATCTACATATGTAGATACATAGAGTGAGTCACTATGTCTCCAAAACTGAAGCAATGAAATACACATTGCCACAATGGATACTCAAGTGCCGCTCAGCATTTTCACCATTAACCCTATGACACGCATCAGAAAACCATGGAATAGTATAGCATACAATCTGGCGCAGCTTCCATTCAGCAATTCTTAAACTTATGTTGTGAGTGGATATGCTTATGAACAGCATTGTTCTTAGTTATAAGTATTTTTAAATATTCTCATTATCATTTTATTGAAAAAGGCGCTTCCCTCCTGCTTAGAACTAAGGACCGACAGAAATGATGCTCCACTGTCATCTATTGTCTCTTTTGAGGGTTACTAATGGTATTGCGACTGCTTCTTTGACTAATTGGGGATCTGCCTTACAATTTCCTTCAATTTCTTTCTTTCGAACATTTTCCAGGTTCTTAACAGATCTTATCTTATCAAATAAATATTGGTGGAAATGTTAGCAGATGTTTTAAGTTAATGTTGAGAGTATATCAATAATCCTAGCAGTTTAAGAGCCACTGGTATAGTTAAATGTCCATGAGTGGTCACAAACATTCACAAGAACCAACATCATCATCAACATCATCATTGTCATCATTATAATCATCATCATCGTCATCATCATCATTAAAACTTAGCCATCTGACATCTGTTTCTTAATGAGGAGTACAACGAAGGAATGATGCTTCGTTAGGAGAGTCATAGGAAAATATGTAAACGGCATAAGAAGCGTCTACCAGTAATAGTAGAAAATGGGCAATGATGATGATGATGTTGATGGAGAAGATGGCGAAGAAGGCGAAAAAGTGGAAGATTTTTGCGCAAATCAAAAACAACAACAGTAACAACAGCAAAATAAACCATATGAAAATCAATAAAAAGCTCAATGACGTCAGTCGAGTGTAGACAAACAAACATACACACACACACACACACACACACACTTACAAATACACTATGCTATTTACTTTGTTCTCAACGAGACGCGTGATGATAGAAATCTGAGGTAGAGAGCAACATTCGTTCAAGTTAAACGAAGCAATTGACGATAACAACGAACCACGCACGAAACACAGATACAAGCATACACACACATACACTTACACTCGCCCTTACAAACGCACTTGGTTAAACGCCCAAGGCATATAAACACTCATTCAGTCATTCATACTTTCATTTATTTACACTCAACATTCTGAGCTGAAATCTTTCCAAGAAAGTTTCAAGAAACTAAGCTGGACTTGCCTTTGAGTTGATGCTTAAGCAAAAAGTTTTCTCAATGGTATTGCCTCTGCAACATGTTTCTTAAGTTAGCTCAACTTCACTGATGGCCAACTATTCCTGCTCTCTACCTGTATACTCTCTCGATTTTTCAATGCTTAACATGAAGATAAGCAGCATTGCCTAAGACAGCGGGTCTTAAACTGTGATACGCAGACTTTTAGGGATCGGCGGAGTGCTTTTTGCATCTACTAATCAAAAGTACACGAGCCGGAGAAAATCCATGAATATCACATACTAAAATATAAATGATAAGTACATATGTACATATAACTGTCACTGTCCTACCTATAACAGGACGATAACGGGATCGCCATCTCAAGGAACCTATAAGATTATTGAGAAATTAGTTCTTAAGAATAATAGAAAATTCCTTGCGCTGGGTGGAATACACTTCAGAAATAAATGAGTTTAAGAACCACTGGGATGAGAATGAAATACTGATGAGCCTCTCATGCTTATTTTGATGTGCATTGTTGAGTTGATTTATTTAATTTCTGTTTTTTTTACTATTTGTATTTGTGCAGTTTTACATTGTTTTTATTTTTATCATGTCTGTGGTTTGTTTTATTTTTGTTTTTGTTGTTGTTTTTATTATCTTTGTGGTTTTGCTTTTTATTCCGATTCGATTCTTATTGTTGTTGTGTTTTTGTTTACTTTGTAATTACGCGATTATTAAACAAATTAACAGGGCACCCGCCTTTCCATCATTCATTCATTCATTTATTTGTTCTTATTTTTACTTTTCCATTGAAAAACGAAATTACCATAACAAATTGACTCAGTTTAGTTTCTTATTACATTTATTTATTTTGTATTTTTTGTTGTTTCTTTTTCTCTTTGTGACGTATTTTCATTGTTTGTTTGGTTTGAATTTCATTGAGTTTATTTTTTTATCTGATTGAATGATGCAATTGGAAGAAAGTATTGCCTACTTTTGGGATGAACTAATTTTTGTTATGCGATGAGCAAATTTTAATTGGATTTGTTTGTTGTTTATCTTATCAAAACTTACTTTTTTCCACAAATTTGTTATACTGCGGAAATAATTTCAAGGGGGCGTCATTACCTCTGTGCCCGCAATGTGAAAACATAATAGTCTTCTTGGCAGGTGTTGAAATAAAGAACAACTGCTACTTCTTCTAAAGAAACAAACTTTGATTTCTCTACTTCAATTTTCTTAAACCATTCGAAATTTTGCAAAGAATGAAAGGAATCAATGCATAATGAGAAATGAAGGAAAGTAAGTAATTTGATGGACGAAAGTGATGACCCGTGAAAAATGGCTAAGTATTGTGCATCAAACCAGAACTTAATAGGTTTCACATATCCATTACTATAATGATAATGAAAGATTTTTTATAGTTTCCTATTAACTTTTAACTTAAGATTTCACATTTAATATAATCATAATAATAAAGTTTAGTTAAAAATAAGAAAGTTTAAATGATGATAACATTCTTGAAGATTTTATTTAAACTTCAAACATTGATAAAATAAGAATTTGAGCAACTTAACTGCAACTTTTTCTAATGATGATAAAATCTTAAACAACAAATAAGTGATAATTATTGAATTACTCAAGATCAAACCAGGAATTGAATGTTTTGAATAAACAAATAAATATTAAATGAATATGAAAATGAATATCATTAAATCTGATCTATATAATTTATCTATCTATAAGCAATAATAACATTACAATCATGTTAAGGATTGTGGAAAAATCCACATCAATTTAATCCAATCTTAGCTCTTATGACATATAGTAGTGTAGTCTTATGTCGTTGAAGCTTATTTCCTTATATCAATCTCCTACATTTTCTATCAACTACTCCACATGGGCAAAAATTTCCAACCATACAAAAAAAAAATACAAAATACAAAAAGCTTTTCATGTTCAAAAGAATATCAAAAGCGTACCGGAAATACTTGTCGTTGACGCCATAAAATCCTAGTAACTGAGTTAAAATGACAATGCACACCTGTAAATGAGTCAACCTATCTCACTTTCTCCCTCTCTCCCTCTCTTTCTCTCTTAGTTAGTTAGAAAGTTATTTTTTATGATTATAGAAAATAAACTTTAATGTTAATGTTTGGAACTAATAATGTAAGCAGCAAAGGAAAAGCAAAAGCAAGCAAGCGAAATGATAAACGGAAGGAAGGAAGGAAGGCAGGAAGAGAAGAACGTATGAACTCAGTAAGCGAAGTAAATTTCTAAAGGGAATACAACACACAGACACAAACACAGATGTTAGAAGTTTACACTCATTTATTAGATGATTTTGTTTTCTTGCTGTTTAGTAGGTGTTGAAACCAACGAACCAAGGAACCAAGCAAACAAACAACAGCAACACACAAAAAGAAACAAGAAAAACAAAAACAAAGCACAAGTTAAGTACTAACTAAAGTAAAACCCCAGCTGAGTGAGTGAGCAAATGATTGAGTGAGTGACTGAGTGAGTGAGTTAAGTGAAATGAGTGTGTTAAAAGAAAAACTCATTAAAGATAAAATTCACCACAGCGCAGCGCATACAAATTGGAGCACATACCACACACACACACACATGCACACACAAGCATACGCGCACTTATTAAACTTTTTTTTGGGCTTTTAACGGGAGCGAACGAAAGCTTAAACTAGGAATAGGAATACCATAACTTAATGCGGCCGAGAAGAGTTTTGATGGTGGATAAGCTTCTTCTTCTTCTTCTTCTTGTAGCTTGTGTGCCAGAGCCACTTCAATGCTCAACACTCGAAACGAGACGCTTTAGTCGTTGTCGTGTCGTGATGTCGTTGCCGTCGTCGTCGTTGTCGTCGTCTTCGTCATCGCCATATTTCGCTTCTACTGCTTTGCCGTTGTCGCCGCCTTCGTTGTCGTCGTCACCGCCCTCGCAGTCGCCATCGTTTTTGTCCTTCTGCTTGTCATCGTACAGCAGTAGCAGCAGCAGCCACAGCAGCACAAGAAACAACAACAGCAAAAACAACAGCAGCAGCAACGCGAGTGTATAAAAAAAAAAATATATGAAAAGAAAGAAATAATGAAAAGATCAAGAATAAGAAGGAGCATATAATATACATACACACATACATACATACGTACATAAATGTATATATACATAACAGCAACAACAAAAACAACAACTACAACAACTAATATACATAAGTGAATTAATTGTGATTGAAAAAATAAATAATTAAATACAAAAATAATTTAGAAGAAAGGATTAAGGGGAAAAGAAGTAAGAAACCCAAGCATACACGGACATTTTAAATTAAAATTATTAATATTATTATTTTCTTTAATTATTGTTAAATAGAAATCAGGTTGATTTGTTTTTCTCCTTTACCCTTATTTTGGTTTTAATTTTTCTCTACACGCAACGCCGCCCCCGCACTAGCATTGCCCAACGCATTCTGAAGGTCTGAAGATAGAAAAAATCGTTTGAAATACTATTCCCAAAACCTTGAATCGAACAAATTAAATAAAATAACACTCAATTAATAAACATTTTTTGAAATCAATTAAAAATTGTGGAATGTTTCATATAAAAATTGGAAAAATCTGTGTGTAGGATGGAAAAAAAGAACTCCAAGCAGAAAAAAAATTCATTAATCAAAAGTCAAAGCAAAAGATAATAGAAAAATAACTATAAACTCACTCACGCACTCTGTGAAGGAGCTTCTCCTTGCTGCTCTCTCACTCACTCTCTCTCTCTCTCTCTCTGTCAATGTAAAGTTATTTCAACATAATACAGAAAAGCACTCACTCACTCACTCACTCAGTCAACACTTAGGCAGAGTCACTCACTCACTCACTCTAACTTAACTCAACATTGTTTAACCAAGCGCAAGCATGTTGAATTAAAACAGGAGAGCTGAGCCAGAGCACAGACAGGGAGCATAAGATTTGAAAGAGCTCTGCTGAGCCACAACTGTGGGAAAGCCTTTTAAACTCAACAAGCAACCAAAAGCGCACGCACATGACAACAAAGCACCAGCCAGCAGTCCAGCAGTGGCAACAACAACAAGAAGAAATTAAAAGAAGCTCTCATTACTCATTGCACTTGTTCGTTCATATGCTTGCGCTCTTGTGTTAGCTGCTTCTGCTTATGTTTTTCTTTTAGTTAATAGGATGCCCATTGAAACCAGTATTTGAATCTGATTTACCGACACACACCTCAATCTCTTTCACTGCATCGGCCACTAAAACGTGGTCAGTTGCCATATGATGATATGAGAGAAACTTTCAATGTTCGGACAAAGTAAAACCATAGTAGCGTTCGAGTAAGGAACAAGAGATCATCAACATACCGCAGCATCATCGTTCTTTGTTCTTTCATTGTTGTCGTCGTTGTTCTTCGTCGTCATCGTCATCGTCATCGTCATCATTATCATCATCATAAACAGTTGCTTGAGTTGAACTCGAGCATTGAGCGTTTTTCGCGTGTGACAGAAGGTTCTCAAAAAGCAGCGACGGACAAAAAAATATGTTGTGAATGTAAAGAAAATAGAATAAAACAATTATTAAAAAGACTAATTAAAATACAATTTTAAAAACATAAAAACTAACTCAAAAACAAGTGATTTCAAAGTTGGTATTAAAAAACAATCAAAAAACTTCTGGTGCAAAATGAGGAAATAAAATATAGGAACGATAAGGATTTGATATTTTGCCAAATGCATTTGTTGCATCTGAGGCGATGCGAACAAATTGTTCACACTCCAAGCTCATTTGACTGCCTGCCTATCCAATGCACACAGAGAGAGACACTTGAGTTAAATGACAAATCAATTCGTTCGTATGCATGTGTGCCTCAGGCTCTGACCATGTAGAGACGTCACAACTTTTTATTTTGGCTAACGCGCGTCAATTGAAATTTATTTCTCCTTTTTTCCTTTTTCCTTTTTCCTTTTTTTTCTGTGGTTATTTTAAAACTTTGTTTTCGTCTTTTCGTTTTTTTCATTAAATTTTTATTATTTTTGTAATCAAGTTTTATTATTCTTGCTTCAAAGTTTTTTGTTCTAGTGCATCATAATAAAAAAATAAATATAATTCTATTGTATTTAAAAGAAAATTTAATCCAAAAATTAAACCAAAGTCTTATGTACTGTTGCTCTTTGTAATTCCATAAAAATTTGCTTAAAAAAATTTATAAAAATAATTTAAAAAGAAAAAATATTATAATAAAAGAATAATGTGTAAATATGTAAAAATGAAAATTATCTTATAAAAAAACAAAATCAAATATACACATAAATGTATTTATCAACTCAACTTGATTCAAACAACGAATGTTCACACAACGCTGCTTACAAAATGTCTTTATGTAAGTAGAAAATATTACAAAATAATTCTGTATTGGGTTGAGAAAAAGATCACATCATTTTTTTGTACAAATTCAGATACATTTTATATATCCATTAAATTTTATTAAATTATGTATTGCTTATATTTGTCGACCACTTAATTGTACAGCGTAAAATATCTGGGTTTTCTATCGACAAGAGACTTGTCACACACATGAAATAAATTTAACGCCACCAGGAGAGTATTGGACAGATTAAAACGTATGACATCCGCAATATCAGAACTGGATGCATTACGCGAACTTCTCAAATAAAGTCTTTCAATTGTTGCCGGCTCATCAAAGATGTGTGTGGTCATGATGAAATACGACACCTTTTCTGTTGTTCAATTCTGGTCGCATTTTGCAATTGCTTGCTTCCACAGTTTTAATGGTTAGCAGTAGACATTCGAATCACTCGTTTGTACCGACGGGAGTACCCATGATAGGTGATGATACCCTTCCAATCCCATCAAACACTAGCACCACCACCTTTTTTGCTGGCAATCCTGGCTTACCTACTGCCTATGGAGGAGCTTCATTTTGAGACCGCTTTCTCACAACTGTCTCGACATTCAAAAGATCTACGATTCAAAAAAAAACGTGTTACACTAAATACAATTGATAATAAATCGAATGAATAATTCCAAAATATCCTTCAAACCGACATCATTAATGTTTTTTGGTCAGTTTAAGATTTCATAGAAAAACTATACCATCAAAAATTGAGAGATACGAAGTTCTAAAAAACTTTTTATACTTCTATTTTATGTTATTTAAAAGCAATTGCAAAATCATATTTATTTATATAAATTTATTTTAATTTTGTTGTTATTGTTATTTTGTTCTTATATTAAAGATCAGATTCATACATGATTGAACCAATAATCTCTTTGTAAATCTATCACATTAGTTGGCAATGATTCTATTTAAATTCTTATCAATATATGATGGATATCATATTGTATATGAGTTAAAAGTTAACAAACAAATGTTTTTTTTTTAATATTATATTTTAAAAAATATCAGAATTTTCAAAATATAATGAGATTTCAGTTTATCTATTCAGTGATTATGAGATAATTTGCCTTGAAACTGTTATTACGTTATTAAATAGGCCAACGGAATTAGTTTTACAAATTGATTTTGCAGGAAATTATAGGCTGATCTAACAAATGAAGTTCAAAGCGTACACTTCAACTAAAAGCAAGTTTCTATTTTTCCTTGCGTAGCGTGGATGTTTCATGAAACCAAATCATTTTCTATAATCAGTGACAGTTTAAGTCAAAGCAAAATCGACGTTTGCGAAACTAGTTGAGGAGTTGAAAACCCAACATAATCATTTTAAAAATATGTTTTTGTTTTGGGACGGAAATAACTGCTAGTTTAGAAACAAATTAATTATTTCATGTTTGCCAGATGTTTTGGTACAATTCGGTATTTGGCAACATCGCATGGTAAAGGAGCAGTCGATGGAGTTCGAGCTACGATTAAAAGAAAAGTGTGGCAAATAACAAGCACAAAAAATATTCTTTTAAGTAATGCATTTCCCTTCTTTCAATGTGCACAAGAACATATAAATGGCATTAAAATAATCTACATTGGTGCAGAATCACTTGAAAAATCTTCGGTAACTATACAAGAAAAATGGAAGGATATACCAAACATTCCAGACATCTGAAAAGTTCATTGGATAGATTGCGAAAATACACAAATGATGAAAGATAATGGCATATTATAGCAAAAAAAAAAAATTCATAAATTTGTTTTTCAAATCCTCTAATAATAATAATAATATTAATAATAATATACAGTATTTGGCATTTGATGAGATCTTGAGTTGAAATTGTTTGAAGAAACGCATAACAAAACCGTGGTGAATAAATATGTAACGTTTTAAATGTAACGTTCTAAATAAAACTTAAGCTTACAAAAAAAAAAAAAAAAAACACAGCATGTACTTATTTCAACGTCACACTTACCAATAGAAAGAAAACTTAATCACATTAAGTTATTATGTTTTAGTTCACAGATCATAGCATTTTTCTATTGTAGATGAAGTCAAAACGCAGTTCCATTTTTTTGTAACGTACTAAATATAATTTTTCTTGCTTTCCAATATTGGAAACCTTAAATCTATGGAACGTCCTTTTTGGACTTAATAAAGAGCTACCCTAGTACTATCGTAAAATAAAAACAAGACATATTTTGTTTCAAGTTTTGATTATTCTTGCGAATGAAATGTTCACGATCGTGGAAATGCTCATATTTAGTTTTGTTAAAAATAAAAATAACCATCCACTGTCTCATATTTAAATATACCTTATCTTCCTTTTTTTCCTTTACTTTTCCTTTTTAAAATATACATAGTTTTTATTATGACAATTTTATTTATTTCTTACATATGATTTACATAAATTGACAGATTTTCCTTGTTATATTTAATGATAGTTTTCAATTTAACGATGGTGTCTTTAGTTCAAGTAGATCAGCTTAAAAACTCTCTTCTGAATATATAATTTCTGCACAAATGCTTCTCATATTCCATTCCATTATCTGGTTTATTGTTGGAAATCTAAAAATCATTCATCAATCATTTTCTATAGAAAAGATTTAGATTTATTTGCCTTCCATTGTTCAAAATTTCGTATCGATTTCATTTTTTTGATTATTGTTTTTGCAATTCTCCATACTTCATAGTTAACTGATTTTCTATAGCCAATTTTCCTTCCTTCTACAATATTTAAATTACCTTTAGCAGAAAGCCATTAGCCATTGAAATGTACATACTTTGTTCATAAAATGATATCAGTTTTCAATTTTTCTTCATCGAGTTTCTATTGAAGCTTTAACATCATTAAACAAATCTGCAAGCAGAGATATTTACTATTTTCCAATAGTTTCGTACACCTTTCGATACTCAATACTCAGTAGTTGAACTTTTCATTATGAAAAAAAAAAAAATGGCAAAAAAGGAAAGAAAAATGAAATCAAAAATGAATGTATTCAATATAAAGTGCAATCACCACACGCTATGGTAGAAATTTTCATTCTCATTCACATAGATAAACAAGAAACTAATCTCAGCTGAGACCGAAAGCAACACATTTCTTTTTTTTAAATTTTTCTTTTTTAATAAAAAAAAAAAAAGGACACACTTTCACACCCTAAATGGGTATGAGTGTATCAATGGGAAACCGCTTACCAAAGTATTGACAATTGCCAATGTTAGGTTTGGTTACCAGAAGGCAATCCGAAGTATGGTTAGGTGTTAAGTTTCATGTTAGTTGTTGCCATGAAGCCGATGACGATGTAACAATTCTTGACTATTAAAAGTTGTAATTGTTTAGTTCAATTTACCTTTTACCAAGCTAAAAGGACCCTCAACTGCAATTCCAATTCACCATCGACATCATCATACCCACCAACACCACCCTCACCCCCATTATCATGATTTCCCTTGCACAAGTTCTATTATGTCCAGTTAGATTTGTAATTTCTCTACTCTATCTAAATATACACGTGTGCACTGCAAACAATTTTCATGCAATTAAAACAAGAAACAAAGAAAAATAAAACAAGCGAAAACGAAGGCAAGCAAAAGGAAAACCTTGCAATGCCAATTTGTTGTGTTCGTCAAGCAAAAGTTAAAGCCTCACAAACACACACACACACACACACACACACACACTACTTACATACATAAAGAGACAAAGGTTCCAGGATATGGTGGGTGGACAACGGATGTATGAGTATAGATAGATAGATAGATGAACGGAGACGGAGCAGAAAGCCTTTGTTTTGAGTTTTTCACATTTTCCGTTTATATTTTTTGTAATGTTTTAACATATTTTGAAACCAAAAGAAATGAAAAAATCATTGAAAGAATGTAAGAACATAGTAAGTAGGTAGAGTCTACGACTTAATGATGGTCAGAGTAGTACAAATTGGTTATAAACATGTCAAAAATCATCGACATAAAAATAAATAATGAAAAGTGCAAAAATGCTACAAACTTGTATGGGTTTATCAATTTATTGAGAGTGAATGTCCTAGTGAAGGTTTTTCACATTCTTCAGGCAATTAAATATCATATTGTATTATATTGTATTTAGGAAAAGTTTTATGGAAGAAATCCAAATTAATATTAATATTAAAGCGGTCAGATAACTCAGAAACTAAGGATTTCTTAATAAACCTGATGAGGGGAATCCTTTTAACCTATTTTCTTTATTCGTTATTTTTTCTTCGGAAAATCAGAATCTGAAATATTCATCCTACTTATTCTAAGTTCTATTCTGGGTAATTAAAAAACCTTGTAACAAGTAGCTCTCACACAAATTGATCATTAATTCATTCAACTTTAAATTAAGTTGTTATAATGAAACATGTTTTTTATTTGTCTATGGTATGTGGGAAGGGTCTTAAATCTTTGTTCAAACTAAAGTAAATGTTTCTTCTTGTAATTTTGCTTTGTTTTTAGTTTTTGTTCTGAAATAATGAAGTGAGTTGGTTGCTAGATGGTGGCTCTCCTTGTTTGTTGTTGTTAGTAGTGAATGCTGATTTGGAAAATAACACCCACGTTTGTGTTCTTGGATATTTTTCGTTGTTGTTTGTCGGTCTTGTTATGCTTCTACTGCATGACTGGATGACATTATTGAATGAGCGTGGGCTGTTTTTGTTGTCAATTTATGTTGTAAAATAGCTGAGGGCGTCATGAAATGAATATTACTCATACGCCGCCCCATTCTATCAAATTTAATAATGTGTGTGTTTTTGCGTTTGTTCACATTTGATCTTCATTGTCCACCATGTATGTCTGTTTAATATATATTATTATGAGCTGTCAAATATTTATGACGTCTGCTATTTGATAGTACTCTACTACCACTACTGCTACCACTACTACTACTACTACTACTACTACTACTACCACTACTACTACTACTACTACTACTACTACTACTACACTATATGTACTATGTACTTACTTTATTATTTTGTTCTGTCGTTTGTTGTCATTGTACGCATTAAGATCTATTTATAACTTAATAAAGTATAAAAGCAAATCAAGCAATACTACTAATGGATGATTCTTTTAGAAGTTTTTTTAAATTGTAAATAAATCACAAAAATAGAAATTGGATGGCCGGATATTTATTAAGTCCTGAAAGAACATTCTCTGACAATTACTTTTTTGAAAATAATTACTACGCCGTGTGTGGTTCATTCGGGATGTCGAATTTTGGACTACTCTTTCCAGCATTGCAACCGGAATCTGCTCAGTTACATGAGTGATATTGACTTCCAAGTCCTCAATCGTAGCTGGCTTAACTACAGAGAAAAAAGTCCAAAGGTGTGATATCGCACGATGTAGGCAGCCAATTGACTGCTCGCCAAAATGATTTCTCAATAAAGCCATTATGTCAGGCGCTGTGTGTGCCGTGGCCCAATCCTGTTGGAGCCAAATATTGCCGACACTTCGGGCTTCAACTTCAGGCAACAAAAAGTCTGTTTTCATTTTTGAAGAAATTCGGACCGATGATTCCACCAGGCCATAAATCACACCAAACAGTGCATTTCTGTGGATATAACGGTAGTTCAAGAGTCTCTTCAGGTTGCTCCTCAGCCTAAATGCGGCAATTCTGTTTATTGACGTAGCCATTGAGTCAGAAATATGCCTCATATCTGATCAAAATACGACGCGATGACAAAGGATCTAGGTTGAGCTGTTCCAGAGAGACATTGGAGACGTTGTTGCGGTGTGAGTCTTTCCATGATGATTTGTCTAACATTACTGAATAAAAAAAGAAGATGACATCATGACGCTAGTCACATGTGATCTGTAAAAGAAATACAATTTACAAAAAAACCTATTAATGAATCACTCGCAAC
The DNA here is from genome assembly GCA_037043295.1 of Amiota minor. Taxonomy (NCBI): domain Eukaryota; kingdom Metazoa; phylum Arthropoda; class Insecta; order Diptera; family Drosophilidae; genus Amiota; species Amiota minor. The sequence continues at coordinate 979,563 of JBAMAW010000058.1, forward strand.
TACTACTGTCCATCTGAAGGAGAGATACAAAGTGACGCTGCTTTTATAATTTGTTTACATTCATATATTGAGAAGAAAAGGGAAACCAGCACCAGTATTTTATGATTTGCTGCAAAGCAAATCCTACTAATAAGTATGTACAGATATTTTTCTATCCCATTGCGCCCAATTGTCATTTACTTATGAATTATTACAGTATAGGAATTCTCAATACCGTTGACAGACTCCTTACCTTTAGTTTTATGGTAAAGATTTTCAACTTTACACATCTCAACAAAGCTTCGAAAATTTTTGGCATACACCTTCTTAAGTATATGGCAAATTTTGAATGAGATATAACCGAGTTTTTGCTGTACCAGACTTCCATTTATTTCGCTCCTTTCAATATTTCCTCCAAAGCTCTCATAAAAAGGGGCCTTTGCAAGTTTTATGAGCAAGTGATTATATAAAAATAATCAAACAAAATTGTCAACGATTAATGATCATCACTTAATTTAAGTTGCAGAGACTTTTGGGGCAACCCAATTTACGTACAATATACATATTCTAATGCTCATCTTCACTCACTCACTCACTCTCTTCACGTACAGTTTCACACTTCTTTCTTTTACCTATTCATAAAGTTTCCTTCGCTTTTCCTTCTTATTAACACTCATGCTTCCTTCAACTTTTTTTTTTTTTTTTTTTTTGTTATTTTTACCTCATCAATATCGTGATATCCTGTCGTTTGTGACGTATTCGGTTTAATTTCCCAACAATTTGTTCTTTCTTCATTTACTCCAGTCTCAGTGTCTGCCTCTACTCTACTCTTTTCTTAAGTTTTTCTGTCCTTTAGATTAGTTTTCCATCCACTTTGGATTCTTCTTTCGTTTTGTTGTTTTCATTTCATTTTTCTGAAATCGCTTGTTGATATCTGTCTAAACATTTACCTTTTAATTAAATTTTCGCTCGTTTGCTTTATACGCTCTTTTTCTGCTCTACTTTCTTTTTGTTGATTCGTTTTGTTTCGTTTCGTTTCGTTTGATTTGTTTCGCTTTATAATTTCTTCCACTCATACCTCCTACTCTGTTACTTATACACATTTTCTTCTTTCTCTCCTCTGTTTTGTGTTACTCCTTTGTAACATGCAATTTGCCTTGCCTTTTGTAGACAAGTCGGTCGTCGTCGGTGGTCGTCGGTGTATACAAATTACATCCGCCTACAAGTAAAACTAGCATTTATTATTATTATGTGTGTATATTTTTCTCTCTTTCTTTTTGTCTTCATCATATTGAAATGACGACAATGCGACAATGAGTTATACCTAGTATTCTACATAGTAGTAAGTAGTTCCCTGATTGTTAGTACACAATATGTGTAAGTGTATATTGTATTCTTTCACTAGGATCGCCTTTGTCTGCGAAACAATGACGCAATTTTAGTCATTTGTGTTCAAATTGTAGACTCTAAGTTGTCATCCTTCATCTCTATTCGATTGAAATAACCCATCATCATCGGCACAACACAACAGTTGCGGCAAAAAGATTCTAGGAAATGGTCATTACCTCGTTAAAGCCTTGCATAGAAATTCTTTGAAGTCAGTTATGTTTCATGGTAGTAAAGCCTTCACATACATACATATGTATGATAGATATATTACCAACATCTGTATACACATATATGAATGTGAAAAAGATTCCATCAAATAAAAGAGCAGAGAGTAGAAAATGAATACATGATGGAATAATATTTATTTTTAACTTATTCTATTGTGTTAAACTAACAAAAACAGCAAGTGAATCATGATTTTTTTTAATTATATAACATTATGTTTATAATAAATGTCAGACAGATCCATATGATTTTAAAATTTGTAGTTTTTTGAGTGTGGGTAGTGTTTCACTAGAAGACTGCTTTGATGGGATGATGGATGAGTCCACAGTGAGAAGATTTGTAGTTTTCTCCCTTATGATGTCTCCTTCTTTCTATGACAAATTTATAATACAATTTTCTGCGTAAAGAGTATTAAAATATCTTTTGGTCCCTTTCCAAACATCCTTTTCTGTGACTGTAATAATATTTAATATTCGAATACATCATACTACTGTTTTTCCTTCGTTTATCACATTTACCTACTTTTTCTAATATATTTGTATCTCAGTTTAAATTGAAAACTATGATGACTGTAATAATATTGAGTTAGTTATCTCTTTGCCTTCCCCAAACTAATTCTTGTAATCATATTACTCATACGCAGCGTATGTTCTGTGGTTCGGTTACATAGTTCGTTATTCAACGAATTTATTTCGAAATGCTCATCAACCACACACACACAACAACAACATCACCTACTACTACTACTATTACTAACTGCATTTGCTATAAAAGCCAAAGTTCAAACAATTATAACAACAACAGCAACAACAATATAAACAACAATAACAAAACAATATTTACAAATCACTGAATTGTATATGATTGTGTATGAGATTCATGCAAAATTAAACACACACTTCATTCCAATTAATTCAAAAAGTAAGTGTAACAAATAAAGAAAACAGAAACAATAACAAATGCAAATGTAAATGCAAATGTAAATAGAGCAATCCGAAAAAAAAAAATATTTAAAACGATTCATCTGAAATCCAACTGTCCAATGCAATTTATTCCATTTCAGTGATAAAATTTTTTACCAGGATAATTATTTTTGTTCCTTTTTTTTTGTGCTTTTGCAATGATGCTTCTTCTGAGCAATAAGCAGTGAGAATTGCATGCAGCATTGCACGCTTATCAATTTCGTAAAGGTCAAAGCCACATTATACAGTTGAATCATTCAATGTTGCTGTCAAAATTGATGATTCGTACGAGGGTGGTTTCATGGCTAACTGAACTGAATTTGTCGGTGGCAAAATCTAATATTGCTAGGATATTGTATGTTTTAAAACCATTCTGAAATTGTTTCAATCGGTTTATTTTTATTAAAGGATGCCAAGCAAATGATAAAAATGAGCCAAGTGGGAGTCAGAGTTCCGTTCGAGATTGGGGTCTGTATGGGAGGTACTCTCCCTAGTGGTCCGATTTGACTGATTCCAACAAATGTACCGCGCCTATATCAGAAACTTATAGTGGCTATATTACAGTTCAATTGTCCAAAAAACAAAAAAGTTTTTCGAAGAAGATCCTGAAATTTAATGGTGGGTTTGTATGGGAGGTGCCCCTCCTAGTTGACCGATTTGTCTGATTCTAACAAATGTGTAGCATCTATGTCAAGAACTTATAGTGTCTAAATTTCTGTTCGATAGAACAAAATTTAACACGTTTTTCTAATAAGAACCTGAATTTTAACGAGGGTTTGTATGGTAGGTACCCTCCCTAGCAATCCGATCAAACTAAAATTTTGGCAACATAAGTTTCTGACTTAATACAACCAACCATCTGAATTTCAAAATCGTGGGATTACTAAATCGTATAGCTGCCATACAAACCAAAATATTTCTTTGTATGGGGACTCCCTTTTAGTGTTTGAAAATATTTAAGTTTTATGCCCGGATAGAATTACACATTCTGTGAAAATTTCAACAAAAGATTTATTATGTCTTTCTTGTTCTTATGGATCATCTTGCACATGTGCAACACTTGATGCCTTTTTCTGAGGTCAAGAACTTTGGGCTGAGTAGTTTTGCGGCTGCCCTCAAATGTTTGAACACGGAAACTTTGAATTGTAAAAATTCTTGTTGTCATTGCTGTTCATTTTTCGTTTTCGTTTTCTTTTTTCTTCATTTTACATTTTTCCCTCGACTATTTTAATATTTTATGTAAATGCTGCAGATGATCTGATCTCTCTAGGAAAAATAAATGAAATCACAGGGAAGCGAGCGCAATAAGCATTTACCAGGGAAATCATTGCTTTTGCTATTTCAAGGAAGATATTGACTGCGCTTATCAACTTACTTAGTACTTTAACCCCCTTACAATTGCCCTTACTCATATTTTTATGTTTTATTTTCTGATGTTTTCTGTTTCTTTTTTGTTTTTATTGCTGTGTGACCGAAACATTCAGAAAATGCCAAAAGGCCAAATTGATAAAGTCAAGGTAGCAGTACACGCGCAAGCAAAAAAATAATGTTGTCTGCAAATTGAATAAAACCATTTTAAGAAGGAAATCATGAAGAAATAGTAATACACTTTTTATTGACGCTTCTCTCTTTCACTCAGCGTACACTCACTTGTACATATACGACTACATATATGTATTTTGTTTTTTTTTTTTGTTGTTGGTATTTAGAATTTAGTAATAATTCAATTTTCCTATTATTTTATTTCTTATTCAATGTAGGTTTAGTTGTTTGCCAATTTTGTATCCATCATTCATTCATTTTTCTTTTATGTTTTTGATTTTTTTTTTCAATAAATTTATGTTAATTTGGCTTCTGTGGTTTCTTCTTTGTGTGTATGTGTGTGTGTAAAGTGCAAAGTGCAATGTCCGCTCGCTAAATGGTCTTTGTTGATTTTTGTTATTGGGCAATAATTTTCTTGGCAACGCTTGAGTTTAGTTACTCAAAGATGAAAAATTTAAATGAGTTGATATTATTTGGTAGTTTTTTGAATTGTGTTTAATATATTTTGTTGGTTTTTAAATATATTTTCAATTTTCTTATGTGTTGATGAATTAATCACACAAGTCAGTTAATGAATAAATAATCAATCAATCATCAATCAAGCAATGAACCAATGACTCAAATGAACATGTAAAAGGTTCTGGCAATAAAGATATCAATCATGGAATAGATCAAGTTAAATTAATACATGTGTTAAACAATCAGTATATCAATCTATCCATCTATATAATCTACCTATCTTTCTGTCTATCTATCTTCCTATCCATCTATCTATCGATCTATCCAACCATCTACTTTCCTATCCACCTATCCTTCTATCTATCTCTCTATTTATCTATTTATCAATCTATCTTTCTATCTCTTTAACTATCTATATAACCATATATCTACCTTTTTATCTATCAATCAGTAGATATGATTTCCTTTTAATTTTTTTACAAAACATTGACTATGCTTTAGTACTCCCAAATTTATATCTGCAGGTTTTCTTCGTTCTTCCATTACAATTTATTTACAATAAATTATTATGTACAATAAATTGTACATTTTGACTTAAATTTTTCATATTACTTATGTATTTTTTATTTTACTGGTAATTGCAGAGGCGCCTCGACTTCATAAGGATACACACGGACACTTACATACTCAATATTCATAGACTAGTGTAATTTATCCTTGTGCTTGTTAGCATATTTTTCTTCTCATTTATTCCTTTTTTTTCTGCTTTTTGGTTTTTTTGTTTGTTTAATTCTTTTAATTTTCTTTGTTTGATTCTCAGTGTCTTAAGAACAATGGGAATTTTTGAAACGGTCCCCAAATAAGTAAATATTGGGGAATTTTTTTCTATAAAATGTGACAGTGATTTTCCTTAAATCGTTTCCCCATTTAGCCAATATTCAGAGAGTTGAGTGGTTTTTTAGAATGTTGAGTTGAAGTGTGGTGAATTTCTTTGAGAGAGTGTAAAACAGGAAAAGAGAGCGAGTACGAATCTTGGAGAGGAAATTTTCTGCAGCATTTTTCTGTGTGAAATTTGGTTTTTTTTTTTTTTTATTAAAAAAGCTTTTAATGTGTTTTTACTCCCGAGTTACATCCATGAATATTTTTAGCTGTAAGGTTGTTTGTGTTTGTCTTTTTCGTAACTTTTCCATTGTACTTGCTTCTTTTTTTTTTTTTTTTTTTTGTATAATTTTTATTAGTTTTTAATTGGGTTCACTTGATAAATATTTGTTGCTGCTCTTTGTTAGTTCGTTCGTTCGTTCGTTAGTTTGGTGTTTGTTTCTAATTTTATTTTTATTTTCAAAGAAGCTCATTAATTATGTGTTTATTTAAAGAAAATATTACTCTTCATTTAGATATTTTTAGTGTTAATATTTATTTTTAGTTTAATATTTTACACATTTTCATTATATTTTATGTAAATAAGGTAAATAAGTATATTAATTGAGAGAAAACTAAATTTGTCATCATGGCGTATGAGTGATGTCCCTCTATTCTATGTAGTAAAGAACTAAAAAGTTATATTAAGATATGAAGTGTATAAAGTTATTTAGTTTCCATTACTTTCGAAATTCCCACTCCGGGAAATTCTTCTCAGTTTTATATCTTTATGTATAGAACTCATATTCCTGGAGGGAACATTATTTTCATTTATAATTTGTGATCCAGGTTATCCTCTATAAATTGGATTTCTTGGCTACTACATGAATGAAAACATAATGGGGCACCAACCCATGGACTTTTTGGGGTTCGAATTGGTAGTACCTTTCGGTACGAAGTCTGACCAGAGGCTTTTTCTGGTACCACGGGTGGTCAGGAGCCCACGGAACTTGTTCCGTCCTGGCCAGCGGGTACGGCCCCCTTGTGGGAGTATCGTGGTGGCTATGGTTTAATACCCAAATGCGGGTAGAGTAATAACTCGACGTGGAGTTGCGTTATACAACCGGGTGCTGTGACCCAGAGAGCAGCAGAGGTTTAAGGTGGGCCTCGCTCCCCACCAAGGAGGGAGTCATATTCCAAATTTAATATGACTCTAATTTGGTACCTGCGGATATTTATCCAAGGGGACATTGATTGACGTTCAATCCATGTGCTTGGCACCGTGTTCTTGAGTCTTATTACAGACAGGCGAGCACGTTAAACTCCGGGACTTCATTACTTTCGAAATGTTTTGAAAGGTTATTTCGTTATATCTTTTTTCGTATTACGTATACGCACAGTAATTAACAAATAATTCGTTTTATAAATTTGTAAAAAGATTTCTAATCAAAATTTGATCAAATCGACTAAACTAGATTGATTAACACTGGTTAGCTGAAGCCCCCACATATACCTGAGGTCAGTTGTGGTACCAGATGAAGTCCCTGTACTCTGTTTTGTTTAAAGCGACTAAGAGTATTCTTATGTTCCTATAAATCGACTATCAAAGCTTGGAACTCTTAAACAAGTCATGGGAGTCTTTACAAAGATTTCTCTTTGCGGTTTTCCTATTTACTTGTTACCATTTACTTTCCATTTAAATTGTATCCTGCCATAAATTGCTTTGCACTCGTTGAATATTAAAACTAATTTTCATTGAATACACAATGGATGTCATAGAATTCCATTGCATCTACTCACATTAAAAATTTCTTAGTAAAACATTCAACCATCCATCACTCGCTTACACACTGACCAACTGACCAACTGACTGACTCAATCTCAATAACTGAGATATTGTTGCTTTGTTGTTTTGTTTGACCTGAAAGCTTCAAATCAAAATTTGGTTGCAACAAATTTTTGATTTCCAGTTGCCACGAAATACACAAGTTGGTTATTAAAGTGACAGCAGCAGCAGGCAACCAAAAGAAAATTCATAAACTGTGACAGAGACACTAGTATTTTTCTATAAATTATGCATTGATATTATGGTGAATAGTAGTAGAAGATGCAACAAAATGTTGCAGCCAAGTAGTAAATTTATTATCAATGTATGATGCACAACAACAAGTGCAACAGCAGCAGCACCAGCAGCAGACTAAAGTAGAGCCAAGTTGAGTTGAGACCCCTTTAAGTATGCGAGAAAGGATATCATAAAGTTGATGCTTTTATCTAAGTTCACTCGCTTCATATACTACCATAAACGATGACAAGAAAAGAAAGATGAGATGAGAGAATGAATGAGTCAAGGCATGTCAACCAGGTCCTTTATCCTTCTGCGCTACTGACTATCTATCTACAATATCCATCTGGCTGTCTATGTGTCTCTAATTTCTTGCTTATCATTCATTTTGCTTGTTTGCTTAGTTAAGAATGTGCATATGCTTTTGCTTGTGTATGTGTGTGTGTGTGTGCCCTAAGGATATGCGAAGTAACAACACCAACAATATATACATTTAAAATGTCAGTTTTAACAGCCTTGTGCAGTTTAGAATATCCTTTGGCTGCTTTTGCACACTGAAGTCATTTAGAAATAAGGTCGATATCCTTTTAATAAAGTTTCTATATCATTCCCAACTCAGTTATGTGCATGTGAATATGTATGTGTATTGTAGTGTCTTAAGCACTTTCTTTGTTTGCTTTTAAGATACTTTAAGCTGTGTGATAAATTCTTTGCTTTTTGTCTGCTTATTTGTAGAACAAACAAACAAACAAATGTGTGGTCGCCAAGTCTTTAGAACTATGAATATAAAAAAAAAAAAAAAACTTTAAGAATTTTATGCTTTCGTTATAAAACTAAATGAGCGTTAAGAAAATATTTCCAATTTAAGTTGGCAGAAAGTGAAAAAGTTTATTATTTCAATGACTTTAAGTTAATGGAATATCTTTTATGTCTCACCATTTTGAATTAACTTAACAGTTGACTCCTGGGTGCTAATAACCAAAGAAACTGAAACTATTCCTTCATTCATCAATGCTACTTTAACCGTTTAAATCGTTGCCTTTTTCGTGTAACTTCAACATTTGAAGCAAATTTTATTCTTTGAAAATTGGTTTTGGTCTTGAGAAGATAGTAGATGGATGACAAGCAATTCAGGTTTGTAATCCCTCTAAACTAATGTTTAAATAATCTATTTAGATATGCAATTTATTAATTTATTCTCAGAAATTAGGGAGTGACGTCAAATGGCATCTTACTCTACTAATTTAATATCCCCCATAAAAAATATAAATAGTCTTTCCTTAAGATTAAAGAAATCAGAAAGGATGTCATCCTTTCGTCATAAACCTAAAGGCAATTGGTCTAGTACTGCGTCAGTGTTTTAGTTCTAAAGAAAAACATAAAGTGGTCTACTTCCGTTTATGAATGAGATTTGCAGGATGCATAGAAAAGGATATGAAAGATACAAAAAGAAAGAAAAAAACTATGGTTGAAATATAAAATAAGTAAGGTGTGTGTGTATGTGTGTGTGTTTATATCCACAAGGAGATAAAAAGAAAGGAACACATAAGTGTCTATGAATTTGCATTAGGAAAAGTGTCAACTTCCGTTGTCATCTTGTTGCACATCCGTTTTAATATCTGAAAATAGATTCATAAACATAAACATAAGATTTCTCGAAATATTTTAGATAGTTTTCTCCTACAATTTCCAAAGTTTTTAAACAAATTTCTTTTTTATCTTTTCAGTGCTGACAACTTTTATTAACTTCATATTACAATTACAAATTTATCAACTTCAAAACGATATTAAAAGAAAATGGCTTACAACAATTATAACAAACAACAACAACAACAACAACAAAAGCGACAACTGTTACAACAGCAACAAAAAACAACAGCAACAACAACAACAACAATCTCCAACAACAAATTACTGGAATATAAAAAACATAAATAAAATAATGAATTTCAATGAGAAAAATTATAAAAAATGTTGGGAAATTTAAATAAAAATAAGAAAAAATTTATGTTAAGTTGCTGACACTAACACAAACACATACACATAAACACAAACATACACACACATACACACACACACACACATACACACACATAGACACATACAAACATACATACACTTATGCAGATGCATAGAAATATACATAAGTGAAAATAAAATAAAAGAAATTAGAACAAAAATCACACAAAAGCATAAAATAAAAAAATACACTTACACGAATACAACAGTATTGTATAAATGTATAAACAAGAAGATGAAAAAGTGACACAAACAAAGAAGCTACAAAAAAAAAGGAGAATAAAGGCATGAAAAATAAATAAAGAAATTAAAAGAAGCCCAAACCAAAACAAACAACACCAAACAAACAACAAAAAAGGTGACCCACAAAGCAAGGAGAAACATAGAAAAGTAAATTGAAAATAATCTACATAAAAATTAAAGGAAAATAAGGATAAAACAATTTTGTTTTGTTTGAATTTGCAGAGCCAAAATTACATATAATCATTTTTTTTCTTTTTCTAAAATCATAAAAATATAAAAAAACAAAAGAAAAAAAAAAGCTGAAAATTACAACAAACAAACCAACATAATTCAACGAATTTCTTTAAAAACATAAAGAAAAGTAGCTAAAGAAAAATATTTAAAAATAATAAAAATATAAATAATAATAATAATAAATTATATATAAATAAAAAAAATATTAAATGCATTTCACTGTGATTCTCTATCAGAATGGTTTATAAAGAAAAATAAAAAACAAAACAAAAATATATAAATAAATTATAAATGATAAATTATTAATACAAACAAAAAAAATATTATTAAAAATAAAATATTTATAGAAAAACTAAAAATACGCAAAAGAAAACTTAAAAGCTTTAAAGAAAATCTCATATAAACAAAAATCTTAATAAATTTAGTCTTATAACATAACAAAAGAAAAAAAAAATATGCGATAATTCTGAACAACAAAATTTATAAATAACAAACCAAATATTTTTCAATGATTCAATAATAAAGAATCAAACCAACTCACATAGCAACGAATGAAATATTTCTTTATTAAATAAAAATAAATAATATTTAATTATTTAAATACATAAATTTAATTCTATAACAAAGTAAAAGTCTTAAGACCTTAAGCTTTTTTTATTAATGCAATTCTATTGTTGTACTTATAAAATGAAAATCAGAAATTAATAAATCATTGAAATAAAAAGAAAATAATTTGTGCTGCTTGCATTCTGTGAAGAAAATTACATAAAACAAAAAAAAATACATTTTCATAATCATATTTATTATTAAAAAATATATAAACCAATCAACAAACAAAACAAAACAAAACAAATTGTTGTTGTTGTTTGTTGTCGCCGCACATAAAATAGAAACAATAAAATTTTTCAATTCATAAAATTATATAATAAATAACAAAAATAAGCCAATAATCATAATAATAAGAATACAAATACAAATACAAATAAAACGACTTCAAAATGGATGAAATGCCAGATTTATCACATTTAACGCCACATGAACGCATGCAAATTGAAAATGTTCTCATGCGGCAGAAACAGGAAGAAGAAAAACAAAATGAAATAATGCGGTAAGTCATATTGTGTTGTTGTTGTTGTGTTTATTCTTAGTACAATAGTTTGGTTGGCATACTTTCAGTAAACATAAAAGATATAAAAGTTTATATTGTAGAATGCATTGCAATTTTAAGGAAAACACACAAACAGAAAGAAACAGTAAACAGAATGATGCATTTGAATTAAAAATTTAAGTTGTTTATTTTTTAAATTTAAGTTGAGATAAATCAATATAATAATTTGTTTAAAGTTTAATCTGCAAGTGAGGTGAGATATTTCTATATACTAGTTTATTCATTGAAAAACACTATGTGTATTTGAAAAATCTGCCAAATGCAAGGCAGACTCACACACAGAGCGTTTCGTATCAAATGGGGGAGCTAAATTTTAAATCTATCTTCTTCAAGACCCTAGGTTTACAGCATCGAATTACTCCTCAATATACATGAGAGACATGGACAAAGGTTTAAAGGGTTTTTTAATGGAAACCTCCTAACTTCAAAATACCATTAAACTTTTTTGATATCTGGTTTCATAACAATTTCATCATTAAAACGTATACAATTCAACAAAGCATCGAAATCGTACAAATGTTGTACGAATATTCCCGTTCTCCGAAACAAACGAAATGCGCTTAACCCATTCCCGACCATTGGGTACAAAGAATTGATCATATTTGTGTAAGGGTATTATTTCCAAGCAGAAATAATATTGTCAGGATTTTATTGCGAAGAAGGCGATGCTGATGTCATTTACTTAAGCACTTTGCCGCAAGATATTCCAGGTAAATTAGAACTATTTTATAGTAGAGATAGTGAGGACAATATTCCAATTGGTCACGCATAAATTGGATGTTTACAAGCAGCAATGGTTACTTGTATCAATTCGTCACCTACTGCGGTTCAAATGTGTCATTGCGGAAAAGCCACATATGCCTCTTGGATCAAGAGTCGTTCTTAAATTTTTGGGCAACATTCCCAGGCCTTCCGATCAAGTTATTTTTGTTGACAACTTTTTCACGTCATACGATAATTTGGTTACATTAAAACCAAAAGGATTCTGGGTTACCGGCACAATTCGCGAGTCAAGAACGAAAAAATGTCCTCTAAAATCAAAGTCATAGTTCACACCACAGATACGATACCACCAATAGCAAAATCTTATTGAAATGGAATGATAACAGTGCTCTGTAATCGTGGGGTCAAACTTTAAGGGTATCGAGCCAATGCATTCCGTAAATCGATGGTGTTCGGTCAGCAACGCAAAAATAAATGTCAAACAGCTAAAATTGATAGCAGAATATAATATAAGAATGAAAGATATTAATCTGCATGATCAAGCAGTAAATGTTTACAGAATAAAATTCCACTTCGGTGATGGCTGACGATGGCTGATGACTGCAATGATAAATTCAACTATGATAAACGCTTCGGCTGAAAACCATTTTCCGAAAACGCTGTAGTCAATGTCAATCCCGAATTAGATGGATATGCAAATGTGCGTATGTGCGTAGAAAAGGAGTGTTTTAAAATTTTTCATACTACCAGAAAATAAAAAATTTCAGTATACTTTTGGCCATTGTATTCGCTTGGGTTCGAATGGCTCAAAAAACACACTAAAAGAATGTTTTGTTTTTATTATTCAATGTTTTGAATTTAGATGAATTCCTATTTCATTTCGATGGTATATGGTTTATGGTTGAAAACGATTTATTTTTGGAAGATATGAGATTTTAAATTTACTAATTTAGTTGTCGTTTAAACTGCAAGTGGGCAGCAGACTCATGTCTGGGATGTGTGGTCTTTAACCAAATGTTGTCGTGTGTTTCTGGGAGTGGGAGCATGTCTAATAATTTCAATGAAATGAAATATAAAAAAATCTATGACTTTTAGTTTTAAAAGGTCTTGGATTTTAATGGGTTAATTTGGAAGGTATCCTCATTTTCAAGATTCAAACAATCTATATATGCGTCGTATAATTGATAAAAATAAAGTCACATGTTCTGTCCTTAACACTCCAGTTCAACGACTCTTATACGTATAAGTTCAGTTAACGAAGCATTGAAGACTTCGCACTATATGAAGCGTAGAACATTCTTAGCTTTCTTCATATTTTGGTTCATCTAAAGATCAATGGCTTTGTTAATAAACAAAACCATAAATAAAACAAAAGTACAATAACAAATAATAATAAATTACACAAATATACGAAACGAATGGATAAGGGAATTTTCTGAAAAGAATGAATATCTTGTAAAATTAATGCTAAAAAGATAGCGTCATACATATAGAATTTTCAACAATTTTTATGCCAATCAGCAAAAGCATATTAAGTCCCAGTATACAAATGTATTGAGAAGAATAGAACACACCGAAATACAAGTACATAGAATCTCCGGAATGCATTTTAATTTAGGTTTCATAAATCCTTCAGCATAAAACTACTTTCATGTTGACCCACTTTTAATATTAATAAAAATATTTTGAGACCTTTTAGGCAAAAGAAAAAACAAAAAAACATAATGGAAGAAAAAGCAAAAACTTTGTCTAATTTTTGCTGACATGCTTTTACTCAAGGTCTTTGTTTATTATTTACCATTTGGAAAAAGTATGCACACAAAAACAAAAAAAGTATTTTCATAATATTAATATTACAATATTTTGTTGTTTGTTTTTTTTTTTTTCGTCTATTTACTTTCCGCTTTTTACAGACGCAAGCAAGATGAAGTTGTCAGTTTGGAAATGCAAATACGTCAACGTTCCGAACAACAGAAGAAAGCCGGTGTTGAGCTTGATGCGACATGTCACATTTGCCTTAAGACAAAGTTCGCCGATGGCGTTGGCCACATTTGTCATTATTGCAACATACGCTGCTGTGCACGTTGCGGCGGCAAAGTAACGTTGCGCAGCAATAAGGTAAGAAAAGATACTTTTTTACTTCACTTACAGAATATCAATTTTACTTTTTCATTTTTCTACTCATTTCCCATTTTTTGTTCATTTAGTTTTTTTGTTTTCCACTCATCTTATTCCACTTCATTTCTATTCATTTTCTTTTCTGTTTGTTACATTTAGTGGTATTAGAGTGGAATTTTCTTTGTTTTTTTTTTTCTGGTTTTGTTTTTGTTTCAATGTGTTGAGATACTTAGACAACGCGACACATTTTCTAACACGTTGACAGTTTGACAAAGTTCTCCTTGTCATTGTGCTTGCTGTGTCTCTTTCAGAGCCTTTCAAGTGCGCGCTAGATAATTACTTTCATATATGGCGGCAGGAGTTGACAAACATTGCCAATGTTGGGTACTAAGTAATAATGAGCACAAGCCGCCATCATCCATAAGAGTGGCAACACTTACTCAAGCTCTAGACTATTCTTTCCAGTCAGTTCAGTTCAGTTCAGTTCAAATGATAAATGTTACTATGTTCCTTAAGTTGTATTGAGTTGAGTTAAATTGGTTTGCCAGCGAGAGACGCCAATATAACTGCCGTCTTAGACATTCTTGTTGTTCTACTTATCGTCATCATCATTATTATAATCATCATTATAAGCGGAATTGTCATCATCGTCATCATAGCCTTTAATTCAAGTATCAAAGTGTAGTGTGTTATTAAGACTTCATTTCTTCTACAATATCTTTTTCTATGTCTGTGCTAAATCTAAAATAGAATCGCATGATTTATTTTATATTTTCGTCATCTTGTTGCCAAGTGACGCATTTCATTTCATTTTGCGGCAATTGGAGACAATTGGTTGACCGAGGTCAACTCATTGTATTTCTAATATTGTGTGACGCATTTTCTCACTTCTCACACTTTAGATAAAACAAAGAAACATCACCCATGAATAGAATAAATTAAGGATTTCAAACTGATGACGTTCATTCATTTCATAGAGAGAAATATTGCCCATTCCGATGCCTATGACTATTTTAATTGCCCTTAAGCCTTAAATGGTAATTGAAGCTCCTCATAACAAAATCGCCTTCTAAAATGCATTTGGCATTTTATCAAATTGCTTTGGTTGAAAGTTTTTTGGACGCCTCCTTGTTTGGTGTTGCTGTTGGTTGGCGTTATTTCGATTTGTATTTTTCTGGTTTTTATTGTTTTATTTTTTAACTCCATTTTCGATTTGGAATATTTTTCGTATGCAAACAAGTTGGTGGTTGACTTTATTTATGGATTTCAATTTCCAATTCAATTAGAAAAATTTATCAACTGTTGGCATTTATTGTCTTTGAGTTTTGCCAATTTGCTTTTCATTCCAAATTTTTGTTCAGTTTTGCTATATTTTTTTTTTAAGAAATCATTTATGATTTTCATGATAAATGAGTGACACTCATAAATAAGGAAAATCATCACAGCAGTTGGTTGGGTCAATTGGCATTTAAATGACTACAGTTTCTAAGAAATTTTGTTTCATATCAAAAAATTACTATGTTTAGTCATTATGCGGCGATTAGATCGCAATGAATATTTATTTCAGCTTATAAGGATGCCTCTTGAATCCTCTGTTCATGACGAATGTTGTTTTAGAATATTTCGTAGCGCACCGTGATGTTGTTGTTGAGCCCCTGTAAAACACCGAAGTGCCTTGTTTTGGTAGTCATGATCTCTCTGAATATTGCTGACTACAGCGGTGCCTTACATTTGTATCGCATTAAGCCAAACAACGGCCAATGTTTGTCAGTAAATTGTCCTTTTGTTATTGAGCGCCAATGTAATGCACCGCCAAAGCAATGTGAGCTCGCCATGTGAGGCACTTGTCCAGCATCAGTCAGAGGAAATGGACTTGGTCTACCTGCGGCAGTGCACTGGATAAGTGCCACGTCTCAATGCAAATACGCAGTACGCCCATTTCTCTGCATTTATTTCAATGTTCCAACGATTTGTCCCGGCGTGAAATCAATCAATCACAACTAGACATATACTTAAGTTTTAATGAAGAATTCCTAATTTTTACAATTCAAATACATTTCACCATTAAACAGTTATATCATGTAGAGAACGAGTTCCATTTTACATTTCATTTCTAGGCTGAGTCTATACAGATTATGTTCTTACACTAATCGACTTTTATAGACATGTCATTCCGATAAAATTCTTCCATAGAATAGAGAGGCTGAACTGTGCCTTGAGTAACTTAAAATCAGAAGTAGCAATATGTTTCTGTTATGCCAAACAATACTAAAACATATTGTATATGAGGATTTAAGCATGTGTTTGCTTTGTCATCTCGGAAAATTGCAAATATATCATTTAAAACTCATAAGTACGCTTATTATTCCTCCACGGGGGGCCCTTCCAATAATCTCTTAACGATCGATATACTTTAATGTTTAAAGATAATATCATGTAAATGTTGGCCGCGGTGGCGCTACAAATAGTCGGTCACGTTGTTTCCATCGTCATCCTTGAAGCAATACAGGCCAATGATTTCACCGCTCGAAACAGTACATTTTCCTGGGTGAATTGGCAGCTCTTGTCCTTCCTCAGACTTCTCATCGGACCAAATTAGGCAGTTTTCTTTATTGACATATCCATTCAACCAGAAATGAGCTTCACCGTCGAATATAATTTTTCGTTGGATCTTCTTCCAACTTTTCTAATGCTCATTCACTTAAAATTCGACACTTTGGCAGATCGCCCGACTTTAGTTCTTGAACCAGCTGTACTTTGTACGCTATTAAACCAAAATCTTTGCGTAAAATCTTTCACGTAGTAGAGTAACAGAGGCCCAATTGCTGCGAACGGCGCCGAATCGTTAATTCAGAGTCATCAGCAACACTGGCGGATACTGCTACGATTTTTTCCTCTGTCCACACTCTACGTATGCGTGTTGCTGGTTTAATGTCCAATAATGTAAATTGGGTGCGAAATTCAGTCACAACATTTCGAATAGCCTCCTCAGAAGGTCTTAGTCGACCTGACCATTTAATGGAAGAAGTTCACGATGCACTCGCCTTGCCGAGCATGAATTTTGATAATAAAATTCAATAATTTGTAAGCGCTGTTCGTTTGTAAGTCGATTCATGATTAAATTAAAGACCAATCTGAAAGTGTTTGACAGTAACACAATGCAAGTAAACAAAATGTTAAAAACAGTGTTGGCAAAAAAAAATTTCTAAAAAAATCACCCGTTAGTAAACACACTATTTTTCCTGCTTTATGCAAACTTTAACTTATTATCCAATTTGGACTCTAGTAGGCAAAAGTGTCATCCCAAATGAAGTCATTCTTTAAGGCCAACTATTCAGTTTCCCTTTGTGGTCCTCTAACTTTAAATTCAACCAAAATCGTTGGATCAATGATACTCGTATTATAATACAACAATCAATAGAAAACTTACCATAATTAGTAAATTTTAAAGATAAATAAATTAGTTTTAAATTTCACTTGTTTCTTTAATATTTAAAAAATTTTTCTATTGAATTATTGACATTGCGTCTTTCAACAAATTTTACATAAATTTCCGTTTGTTTCTACCAAAATATTGATAACTGAAATTTCATCTTAATATAAAAACCAGAATTTCATTTTATGAAATGGATGCCAATGAACCCGACGACATTTTGTTGTAACTCCAATTGCATAAATGAACAAACTGCTAAATAGAACGAAAGATAACCCCAAAATCGTCTTTTAAAGTAGAGACAGGGAAATCCCTGCCTTTATAGTATTGTATAGTATTTATAGTATTTCTAAAGTCGCGAAGATATCTGAAGCATCAATTAATTCTTGAATATCATCCTTCATAATTATTAGATATATCATCTATATTATTGTTAGCAGCTTCATTTCCATCGTCACTTGAAGAATTCCAGCAAACAAAGCATAAGTATTGTATATTTTAATAGAAGAAAAATAAGAGAAATTTGGAAATACAAGTTTAAGGAATAATGAAATGAATTTCTTTAAATGGAACTCACGTGTTTTCTAGTCTTGTGTAAATAAGAAAATTTAAATAAGAATGTTTTGTTTGTGTAAATTGTTTTCTCCTCATGCAAAGAAACTTTCAATTAACAGATTTACTATTGTTCATTTTAGGTTATCTGGGTGTGTATACTATGCCGCAAGAAGCAAGAGTTACTATCAAAGACTGGTCAATGGATGAATAAGGCAACAACGCAACAAGATGGTTTCATCAGACGCATCGAACCGGATGGCAGCAGTGTAAGTAACATTTACTCAACTATATCATATCATACCAGATCAGATCAGATCAGATCAGAAGATAACTCACTCACTCTTCAACTTGACATTTCTGTTTTTTTTTTTTTCTAATAGGATATTTCTCAACAAGCAATTGTTGATCCTCATGATACAACTGATAAACGACCCAAATTGGAACGAACACGTAGTGCTGCCGAAAAAGAGAATTTACCCCTGCAACGCACTGGTAGCGTTCTACGACGTCAGTATTCTCAGCAGGAACAACCAACAAATCGACGTATGTCGGCTTCGGATAGCGGCGTCGATGTTATCAGTCCAAATGGCCAAAGACAACGTATGCAACCTATGAATCCAGCACAACAGCAACAACAATATCAACCGCAACAATTGGGTTATGGCTCGCAGCAGCAACAACAACAACACCGTATGTCTGGTAGTATTTATCCAGAAGATGATCCAAGATATTATCAGGTAAAAATCATTCAAATACAATATAACTCGAAATTGATTTGAAATCATAATTTTAGGGTGAACTTGATGGTTTGATGCGACAACATCCACATTTGGCACATCCCAGTCAACTGCAGCAGCAGCAGCAACAACAACAATCTCAACAACAATATGCACAACAACGACAGCAGCAGCAACAAACAGTGCAGCAACAGCAATATGGTGGTAGCATGTCACAAACACGACAATTGCCACCAACTGGCAATCAACAACAGCAGCAACAGCAGCAGCAGCAACAGCAACAAATGCTACACTCTCAGCAACAGCAACAGCAACAACAACAACAACAAAGACTTCCCCATCAGCCAAGCACTTATCACACTTTACCACACACAACATCCAATCTCCATCATCAGCAGCAACAGCAACAGCAACAATCGCCTGCCTTGAGCTATCAGAAACCACCACCTCTGACACGTAATCTAACAATAAGCGGAGGTCATGCCATGGATCCAACTGCCTACAATCAACAACAACGGCGAACACTTGCCGGCGCCCAATATGCCTCACAGCAGCAACGATCCTTTAGCAGTTCTGAAGAAGAATTCCAGCAACAATTGCTCGCTGCCCAAGCACAAGCCACCATGGGCTCTGAATATGATGGTAAGTCGACTCGTTTGCGCCAATTCCATTTTGTTATTCTCATTATTATTATCAATCATCATCTTCAAAAAGTCGTATAAAAAAAAAAAAAATCTCCTTCCTTTTTATTCCTTAAAAACTACAATATTTGAAAGTCTTTCTAATTGTCATTCACTCATTCACTTACTACACGCTCGATCTTTATAACAAACACTCTATCTATAATACATTACTATCTATCTGTATACAATATTTCTTCTCTTAAATAATGAAAATTCAATTCAAAATTGCTTAATTTCTTTTTAATAGAAAATTTTAAAAAAAGAATAAAATTTCAATATAATAATTTCTTTCTCACTATCTAAATGTTTATGGAGTGTAATATTTTTTTTTTTTTTTTGTGTTTGTTAATTTTTTCATATGTAAAAAAATCTTTTAATAAGATTTCATCCAAAGTATCTATTTGTCTATGTTTATCATTAAAAGCAAATTGTCTACAAAAACACAACGTTGCCTTTTTGGTGCGTTGTCTCTTTTTTAAATATAAGTATAATTTACTATCGACTTTTCTTTACTTTTCTTTCTTTCATTTCCTCAAATCTAAACTTAACTCTTAATCTTTATGTTGTACTATGTTGTATTATGAGTTCATTTCTCTTGCTCAATGAGTAATAATTTTTGTTGGAAATTTGTTTTGTTCTTCAATTTTAAAACTTTTTTTGTATCAAATTTCAAAACACTTTCTCGCTACAAACTACTCTACTCTTCAACCTCTTTTTCTTTTGTTTTGTTTTTTATTTTTTGTTAAAATGGATCTACATATGTTATGTTTTAGATATTTTAAGATCTTGAGTTGAGTTTAAGTCTTTAAGGATCTGTAAATGATAGCCATAGATCAAATTTTATAAGTATTATAACCTATTTATAATTAGGAATTATGTTAATCTATAAGAAATCAAGGTTTTTTTTGTTAGATATTGATTATTTCTATATATCATATAGCTATGCAATTATATACAAATATATAATAAACATAATCTATACACATTATAAAACAAAGTCTACCGGCTACATCTGTCTATATGAAAGCGATAAATTCAAAAAGTAGTGAACGTATTTGTATAGGGTTTTCACAAATGGACTGAGTGATTCTCGACAAAGGTTATAGGTTTATACTTAATTCATTAATGTTTTGTGTAAATTGACGGAAATATGACGATGATTGCTGAAAATGCCAGAAAAAATAATGCCATGAACTGTGCATTGTTACTTTGGCGTATACTGTAAAGTATTTCTACTAATTTTATTTTTTTTTTCCTTATAAGCATCACAGGCCTTTAGATTTATCATTCCATTTCAAAGCGGAGAAATATTTGCAGATAACCGACATTGCACTCATTAAAACGACAGGATCATTCTTATATTCAATAGAAGAATTTTAATTCATTGCAGAATTGAATTATTTGACCATAAATTAGAAGATTAAAAGCTGAATCACATATCCAATAGATGACACACCAATCATTGATTTGAATTCACACTTAGATGGCGCTAATGGCAAATTTAGATTTCTTTTGATTTTTCGGCTGTTCCTTTTAGATTTGTCTCAATTTTTATTTCTTTCTAAACCACCCGAAAATTGAGGCGAAAAAAAAAACATTATTCAAATCGTTTTAGAAATTTTCGAGCCATTACCAGACTAACCAAAATCGTATAGAAAGCCATAAGGGCGTGAATTATTGCTGAATTACTGTTGTTGTTAGAAAGCCTATACAGATTCTTAGTTTAGGTCGTCAGATTGTAACTACCATGGTGATATGCTCCATGATTGTAAGCATTCCGCCAAGAATGAGTCCAATGTAAAGTTTTTATAAATTTTATTTCTAAAATCTAATATTTCCAAAGTGGATTCATTAAAATATATCAACTGAGAAAATTGGATTAGTTTGCTTTAGTATTAAATGAGATGATGACGAGTTGTCTTAACGGTTTTGCCAGATCTTGTTCAGCAATATTAATATTAATTCATATTTGGATATTTCTAAGCTTTATATTTCGATATATTTTTCATTACAATTGATAACAAATTTTGTTTGTCATTACCAGCTCTTTAAAAAAAAAAAAGTAATGCACATTTTAATATTGATTCCCTTGAAGAATTTTTGATGTTTTCTAAATATTGTTGTTGAATTTATAAAGTTTTCCAATTGATGTTTTAAAACTTTGATTTGATTATTGAGAAGGGCAATTTGAGATTAATCTTTGATGGCTACTTCGTAGCAATAGAAATTTATGCAAGAATTTGAATAAAGTTCCATTTCTTAAAAATAAAAGTACATTTGAAATATTCGAATGATTTTCTCTTAAATAAAATAAGAAAATTTGATTTGATGAGTTTTTAAATTGTTTTCATGCTTTTGACAAAAGTGTAGCCAATATCAGAAATCTAATCGAATAATCCTTCTTTAGACAGTAGTTAGTCCACCTAGAAAACGAGGGTTACAAGAAAAGGATGTGGTAAAAAACGCGAAACACATTCTGCTTGACTGAACAGGACATGCATTTACATATAGACCACAGCACAGGCTCAGCACAGTAGAAGAACAATGACCAAATTTAACAATAAAGGAAACTGCAAGAATAATGGAAGTGGATGAAGGAAAAGGACCAGGCAAAAAAAGAGAGTTGGCACATAACCACAAGAACAAATGAAAGAACCCAAGAAGCATGTTGCAAATATATGCTTTTTTTGTTTCTTGTTTTTGACAGTGCGCCAAAATGCGCTGACCTCTTTCCCCATTCACATACACACACAAAAAAAAAAAAAAGTACACACATACGCATGCATTACACAGATGTGCATAACAATAAAATATGTGGTACAAATGAAACATACAAATGGCTTTGTATGTTGGTTGAAAGAGCATAAAACCAATTTCCATGTCGACTTTGGCGCGAAAATGAAAAAAGGAATAACAAAAATGCATAAAAAAAGAAATAAAAATGAATATGTTAAACAGCGAAGAACAGCAAAGGAAAGGAATGTTTGAAGTAAACGAAACTAAAGGATAATGGGTGAGGACAAGAGAGAGGGGAACTTAAATTTCCACATAATTTAACTGTAAATTTATGCAACAGCAAAACTATTTTAGACATTTAGAAACACACACACACACACACACACACACACAAAGATACAGATGCACACACACTTACTCACATATGCAGTGAACAGTCTTTTGTGAAGAAAGGGCAAGTAAATAAAGTAAATGAAAAGGGTAATGCAAAAAAACATACACGCATGCCTCCTTGTCATTCCCTTAGCTTTCTGTGCCTTGCAATGTTGCATACTGTAGGGCGCCATCGGAAATGGCATGTGATGAAAACGAAAATAGCCTGCGAGAACATAAAAGAAAGTAAATAAGTAATGCAAGCAACGAGGTTACCTAGGCAAAAAGATGAAGTATGCCGAAGGGATGAGAACAAGAAGAAAAACGTAATGAAAACTTGAACTAAAGAAAGAAAAATATTTTGTAACGGAAACATTTCAACGCTTATCTTGAACGAATGAAGGATTTTTTTCCTTTCCTTTCGTTTTTGGAACAAGCGAATGCCATGCCATGTGTTGAAAATGATGGAGATGCAAAGATAGAAACGGTTGGTGTGGTCATAGTGAAATGAAAAAAAAAATGTACTTTAAATAGCTTTTCGTAGAATTTCCTTCTGCTAAATTTTAGTTTTGGATTTTTTCCAGGGTCTGATAACAAATACTATAACTGCCAAAGGGCCCCACGCTGACTAGAGGCGCTGGGACTCGTGATGAAAACAAATCAAAGTCAATTGAATTGTCAAAGCAATGTGCGTCATCATGGGCTTTAGATCAGTTTTTGGTTGAAATTCTCCTTAATAATAAGTGATAAACTTAATATCTATGTTAGCTTTATATAGGTTTGAGCTCCAGAAACGAATTAATTCTTAAATCTGATTTAGCTTAGCCTTGGAATGTTTCGATTTAGGTTACAACATCACATTGAGAGAATGAAAATACTAGTAGTTCCAGCACTTTGGTCAAAAGTATCCCAAGATTAATTAAATTGACGTTCCTCTTTTTGGTCAATCACATAACCAAGGAAAGAGTAGCCTCAAGATTTGCTTTCTCTAAAGGCCTTTCAATGGCTTCATTCGTCCCTGGCTTTTACCTTCTACAATCTGCAAGTCTTTTCTTTTCACCATAAACATTTGTAGAGCATTTTTCGTTGCATACTTTTATATGCGATGCTTCATCCTCTTTTCTACATCCACTCTTAACTTAGTTTTGCATGCAGTTAAGTGCAATCACCATAAATTATAGAAACAAAATAAAGAAGAAAGAAGGAAGTTTCAAGAGAAAATAAAAAAAAATAAATAATAAACAGCGAGGAAAATTTTTTTAAACGCATGAAAGTAGGCCGCAAATTCGGAGAAAAGAAAAAGTATAATGTAATACAATACATTGAATGAAATTAGAAAAAGAATATTTTATGAAAAGAAAAATACTGAGAAAATAAGGCAAACGCTTTTCTAGAAAAAAAATTGTATTAGAAAAAATATTGTATAAAAAGAAAAATCTAAAGAAAATGAATGAAACCCTTTCCTGAAGCAAAAAAAATTAAAATTAAATAAATAGAGAAAATTGCCTGCCAACAACATCAACAAGGCAACTAAGTTGGCCTACAAGAACAACAACGAGAACAGAAAATGACTCTTGGCCTGTCCAAAGTCAGCAGGGATTGTGAGAAAAAGTAACAGCAGAAAAATGGTCAACAACAACAACAACAATAACAACAAGAAGAAGAATGCCACTTGGCACTAAACGCCTCTGACCCGAAAACATATAATTTTTTTCTTCTTTTCCTTAAAACATTTTCTGCATCTTTTTCTCCTTCTTTTTTCCAATTTTTTTTTTTTTTCTTGTTCATTTTAAGCCTCTTCTTCTTTCCTCGGTTCGCTTCGCTGGTTAGTCGAAGGCAAGTAGCTATTTTCTTCTTGATAGCGCACAGTTGTATGCAATATTTTTTTGCCGCATCTACAACTAACTGTCTCCCTTTGAATCCCTTACCCAAATCTTTGTGTAGCACGGCGTGGCATGCCTTGTCGTGTTGCATTTCGAAATGTGTTTCGCCTGAGAATTTATTATACTAATTTGAAAGTTTGGCTTGCTTTCTGTATCTGTGTGTATCTTTGCAGGACTGTGTGGTGATATGGTCCTGCGTATGTGGTAAATACATTTGCTCCTTAAAGTATGCAACTTTTTGCATTCACAGAAGAACAAGCAGGAAAGAAAACCTACTTCTATTTGTATATATATATATATATATATATATATATATATTTTTTATTAAAAAAGAATTTATTTTACATTTTCCATTCTTCTATTGCCGCATATTAGGCGCGCAAGACAGAGGTCTGAGGTTGTTGGAACTTTGATAATTTTGCCACACGCTTCGATACTCGGCAGCTGTTTGTGCCATTTTCAATTTACTTTGTAAAACTAGCAAATAATAATTATTGATTTTAAGTTTGTTGTAACGCCTACACACACACACACACACACACACACATAAGGCAAACCACAAAACCCACAGAAACGAACACAGAGATATACAACACACTTATTCATTTTAAACAGGAAGTTCTTGCATTCACTGGTATCAGTTGCAAAAGGAGGTGTAACAAAATCTTTGGAGGCAAAACTTTTGCCAAAAATTTAAATGAAAACTTTTGCTTTCATTTATTCTTTGCTTTACTTACTTTTAGGTTGCTTTGCGTGTAATTTGTAATGTCCTTGTTCTATATATACTTATATACATATGCTTATGCCTGCCATTGTCGATAAAAAGTTGTCGAAGTTCACTGTTAATACGTAATTTTATGGCTGTGAGTTTTGCTAGCAAGACTTCGACTCCTTCATCATCATCATCATCATCATCATCATCATCATCAGTGTTGCAATTGTAGCAATTGTAGCAATTTTCTTGAGCTGAAGGTGACGCCACCATTTGCTTTTTGTGGTTTTCAAGCGCCTCTTGTATTCTTCTTCTTGTGCATACACAAACAAATCTTTCGCATTTCATTTTATAACATATTCTTAGGCATCTGCTAATGTAGTGTTGAAATTTTGATGATAAGCGAGCAGTTGGTTAAATGTTCTACACATTTTGGGGCCTCAATAATGTTGAATTTTAAATATAGCAAGGTTTTTTTTTTTCTACAATTTGTAAATGCTTACATACAAAATTCAAATGCATAGAAAGAATTTTAAATGTCTTAGGAAGTGACATAAATTATTATGCAAATTTCTAATGACTTTTCTTAAAATTGTATAAGCGAAATGTAAGGAAGTATAAGCAAATTGGTAGTAGATAAGCGGGTAATAGTTTTGTAAAACCTGTCGGAATGATGAGAAAGCAAATTCATTGGTATATTTTCAGAATTTAGTTTAACAAAGATTTAAGTAAGCTGATTATTTTGTAGCCACTTAACCCTTCTTCTAATACTCTTTTTAGATTATGAGAAGATATTGTTTAAATATAAATAAAATAATGGGAATATTATTGCCTTCTTGTTTGGCAAAAAAGGTCTCCCAGTTCCCCATGTTTCTTATAAGTAGCTTCTTTGCTATCACGTATATTGTTGGAATCATGTTCAATTACTAGACAGTGAGAACAATACTAAATTAAATAAAAAATATTCATTATAAAATTACATAAAAATCTGCATTTTTCTCTTTTATGTGACTTTAAATTGAATCTATTTAACAACTAAAATAAATACTTACTTACTGTTAAGAAGTTTTCAAACAAATCTCGCTACTAAAACTAAAAATAGAAACCTACACATATTCATGGAAACCACAACATGTTCATCATCATAGTCATCATCAGCTTCAACACCAACACCAACACCAACATCAACATGAACACCATCTTCATTATGATCATCAACTTGTGGCAAAAGCAGAAACAGAAATACAATACAAGCAGCAAAAGCATCGTAAACATGAATTTCAAAGTCATGCTTATTATATGGGAACAAAAATCTGAAATGTCATTTACTACGCGCAAACTCACCAACAACAACAACAATAACAACAATAGTTGATATTGTACAATAACAACAACAAAACCAAATCAAACCAAACCAATGCCGACAACAACAATATGAAGTTCTGAATAGCAAAGTAAAGTAAAATGATTGCCAAAGAGCGCAAAACGTGCGCGATTTCTATAGTAGAATTCTATGATGATGATTCTGGTGCTGCTTCTTCAACTGTTCTTCTTCTTATGGCTGAAATTTGAGCTCGAATTCACAATAGTTTGAAAGCAAGTCTTCTTCAGTCAGTCACACTCAATCATTCATTTAGTCATTTAGTCACACACAGAGAGAAAGGCATTGAGAACATTGAGACATGCGTTGGAATGCAATTTATGTTGCTGCTGCTTCTGCTTCTGCTGCTGCCATTGGAATATTCCCACACACAAAAATTTACGTGGTTAACAATGCGCAGAAGCTGGAATTTTTAATTCCCAATTACATTCACTCACACACATACACCTACACATTCACACAAACATACACACACACATACACCTACTCACTTTTATACTACATAGAGAAAATAGAGAAAGCAATGAAAATGTAAAAGAAAATACGCGCGCAAAAATTGTCTCTTCTTTTACTCTCGGAAAAAAGTCGGAGATTTTGACTTAGCTTTCCAATTCAATCTTCTCCATCAACTACTAAATGCAGAAGCATGTGGCTCTGTGGATATAAATATGTATATGTGTCTGGGATTAGTATGTGTGTATTAGTATCCTAGCGTGCGTGGCACACATTTCCTCGGCCTCTACTTTTAAGTTGGGGTAGCTCTACAGAATGATTTCTCTTCCCTAAACACTTTGGTTAGTCGTGCCTCATCACAACGTAGCACATGGTGGCATATTTTGTTGTTATTGTTGTGGTTTAAGCGCTCAATGTTTATTTTTGTAGGAATTTTCATTGTCACTGGAAGAGTTTTACATGTCTTTGAAGTATCAACACACATATATACATCATAGATACTATAGCACCTATGAGACTATATGCGTAGGTATATGTATAAGTACCATAGTATTGTAAATAGGTGGCCATGTGTGCGTGTTTAGCTATGTTCAAGTTTACTTACTTTGATTTTATACTTCATTCAGTATTTGTTTGTTTATTAATATTTACTAGTTCTGTGATTCTTTTCCAAATGTGTGTTGGTTGTTGGTTGTTGGTTTTTGGTTTCCCTAATAAAAAAGCTTTCATTACTTTTAACTTTAACACGTGATTACACTGAATTTATGTTCTATAAATAAACACAGATTAGTTGTAGAAAAAAAATATTTATTGACTTTGATCTTTCTATTGGAAAACATACAGAGAAATATTACAATAATAGTTTTATTCATTAGAAAATTAAACATTCAAGGGAACTTTCATATCTTTTGAAGACTTAAATGAATTAAGAATTTAAGGGAAAAATAAAATATAAAAATACATACAAATTATTATTCAATCTGAAAGACTTTTCTTTTCTTTTTTTGAATTGTCAATTCATGTGAAGACTTAACGTTGAAGAGAAGTCAAGAAAAATTTAAAATAATAATCCTTTCTGAGAATTCTTAACACCATTTATAGCTTTATTGCATTTCTGAAACTTTTACTTATTGACAAGAATTTTATATACTCGTCCTTCCATACCCTTAAATCATTTTTAGCATTCAATGAGTATCAAGTGAAGCCGACAGTCACAACATAAATTGAATGAATTATTTTAATAAATAACTAACTTAGATACTTAAGAATAAATACCGCAGAGACTTCAAGTAGAGTTTTCAAATATTTTTAGCAAGATTCTTCTGAGGTAGTTGAAAGTTCTTATTTATAAGAAATTTGTCCACATCTTCAGTGCTTTGAATTATTGTACTAAGTCTTTCTCATGATTTACAGTAGGTAAATTTTCTTGCTATTTAGTTTTAAATTAATTTCCTTATCTTCAGAAAGATGAAGTATTCATTAAAGCAATTTAAGTGTGATGAAATCTAAAGGTTATGGGAGGAATAGTGAATATAAGTTTGTTATAAGTCGTTTTTTCTAGTTTAGATTTTCAATAGTGAATTAATTGTGTGAATGAAATTTCATTGACGCCTTCACTTAAATCTCTGCTAGATTTCTTAACTGAAATTCCTTTCCAGGAATAAAAAATATCATTAAAACTACCAAATTCAAAAACATCACTCAAAGAAAATAAAGAATACAACAAATTTCTTTATTAGAACTGAAGTCATTTCATTATTATTTTCATTACCAGCAACCAAACAAATAAACAAATATCGTGTGCACAATAAAGAAGCATCTGGTTTGGTTTGCCACATGACAGTTTAAAAACATAAGATACATGGATATTCACACACACACACACACACACTTATATTTAGTCAGTTCACAATCAAATCTAAAGTTAAACAACAAAATCAAGTAAAAATACTTAACAATGAAAAGCTGAAAAGCAAAAAGCACAACAATAAGAAACATCTCACAAGAAAACTATAAGTAGAACACACACAGAATGAAGGTTTTTTTTTTTTGTGTTGGTTTTTTTGAGTAACGAACTCCATGCTTTACTACCCTAGTGGGTCCAATGAGGATGATAAACATCAGACACATGTAGAGGTTAAGAAACACAGAATATAAGAAACGCAAATCAAAATAACGTAACGTAACGCAACGCAACGCAACGTAATGAGTTCAACGTGAAAACGTAATGAAAGCAAAAGCAGTTTAGAGCAGCTGTGAATGTTTTGTTGTTGTTGTCGTCGTTGTTGTTGTTGTTGTTCCTGTCAAGTAAAGTATGCAAAGTATCTTTGTGCCAAGCTTAAACGTTATTTTTAGTTGTTCACTGGAAGGCAAAAAAATTCATATGGGAAACAACAATAACAACAACAACATTGTATCTTTGTTATTGGAAATGTGTTGCAAAAACAACAAGAAACACGAAGATGCTAAAGGCAACAAACGAATAGACGAACGAGCGAACGAATGAATGAACGAAGGAATGAGGGAACGAAACGAATGAATGTGAAAGTGAGGAAATGAAAGAAACGAAGATATTTTTCCATTGAGATTTTTTATGAAATCGAAGCAAAATTAGTTTTCGATGAACTTTAAAAGCGAAAAGTAAACATTTCCCTCTTGTGAAACGCGCGTTACGCGTGTTCGAGAAGAGAAAAAATTTACAAAAAATCACAAAAATCAAAAAATATATTAAAATAAAATAAATAAATAATAACAAAAAAAAAAAGAAGAAAAATTGTTATTAAATTAAAGAAGCAAATATAAGAATTTGTTTTTTGTTTTTTTGTTTTGTAAATTAACAATGGAAAGGCAGTTTATTTAGAAATAACAAAGAAAAAACAAAGAAATTATTCAAGAAATAAATAAAATATATAAAATCAATTAATATCCTGTAAATGTATATAAAGATCTATAAATATATATAAAGAATCTCGTCCTACGTTGTGCGCCTTCAAAAAATCTTTTACCGCAACCTTCGCCTCTCATTCACTTCCTTCATTCCGCGCTCGCTCGCTCGCTCGACCGTTCGTTCTTTCGTTCGTTAGCTTTCTTGCTCTGTTCTCTGTTGTGTGTGTTAAAAATAACCTTGATGGAAGAAAGGAATAAAAGAAAATACAACAAAACCAACATCACCAACAACAACAAAATTGTAAAATTCGTGTAAAATTAAATAAAAAGAAATTCTCTGCTAACAAACAAAAATGAAACAAAAACAAAATCAATCAAAATTGTTTACTTTGTTAAATTAACATGAATTTCATTTATGCTTTACTCAGTTTTTGCTTTTTATAAAAAATAAAAATAATAAGAATATTTAAATAAAAAAAACCAAATAAAGAAGATAAGGAAGTAAAATGTAAGGAAGCAAAACTATGGGCAAATTTCGATTTCGATTTCGATTTTTTACATTGAACATGAATTTAAATAGCAAAAATAATTCATATCAAGAAAGAAAAACAAGTTCAAATGAGGAAGAAATTTTGTGATTTAATAAAATAAAAAAAATAATTAAATAAAAGAAAATTATATCAAAGCCAAAATTGTTAAACAAATATTAAATATTGTCATAAAATTGTATATACAAAATATACAAAACAAAAAGGCCAACAACACACAACACACGTTGCATGTGGCAAGTGAAATAAAGATCTACTAAGAAGTATAAAAAAATAAAATTTATATCATTAAAAGAAATAACAATATAAAGGTATAGACAATTGCAGAAAATTGCGAAATCTTTTTTTCTTAACCAAATAATAAGCAATTTTATTCAATAGATAGAATTGATGCAAGGCACTTAAAAGTATGCAACACATTCTGTTATAACAAAATCAAAACTATTGTTTTGTTGCAAAGGAAGGAAATTTAATGAAATTAATTTAAAAGAATTTTCATCAATTATTAATCTGCTTTGGACTCACCAAATAATTCCTTCTTGCGTCTTTCAAAACATGTTTAAAACTTAATAGAACTTAATAGATGTTGAGGAAATAAACACCCTACAAAAAAAAATAAAAAAAAAAAAAATAGATAGAACTTCATATGAAATCAAACCTACGAATCCAATGCGAAACACGATAATTTTCAATTTAAGTTTCTTTGTTTCTGCCTTTTTATGTTTTAAACAAATCCAATTTAGTGAGATATTCTAGGGCTAGTTTTAAAGAAGTTTTCTACATTTGAATATCTTCCTATAGTAAGTTTAAAGTACACTGCATTTTGTAAAGACAATTTGAATGAATCCATCCTTATGATTTTAGATACAGACAACATTTCTAGGCTCTCAGTAAAAAATGTCTTCAAAAAAAATCAATATGTCTCAAAGGACATCAATACAATTTATATCATTTTTATAAATTTCTAACAAATGTTGGTTGAATTAGAATTTGTTTAAATTAAAATTTACTGAACGACAAAGCATTGGATACTAAAGCCTTTGGATTTGTTATCGAGGTACACATAGAACTAGAAACCTTTTAACTTATTTTCCTGTTGGAAAAATTACAATTCTCATTCATTTCAATAGCAGGTCTATTTCCTTTTTGTCTGTTTACCATCAAACACACATCCACACAAATTCGTGGTGCTTGCCAATTGCAAATGACAATTTGCCGGAAAGAACAAGTTGCAATTTCTTAATTCTTTCAACAACTTTCATTATTTCCTTTAGCAAGCTTAAAGAGCTTCCTGTCATGGCAATTACCTTAAAGTTTTTTGGCACTTTTATAGCTTTTGTAATCATAGCTTTGTTGTACAGTCGTTACAGCAAATTTGTAAGGCCTTTTGTAGTATTAAATCCGACAAATGGTTTGTTCTTCTTAGACATAAATGATGATGAGATAAAACAAAAACATCTGAATAATCTTTATGTTCAACTTCGATTTATAAAGATTTTTATTTTAAAGTGTCTTGTTTAAAGAATATTATATAAAATTTCATCAAATTTATCTGGAAATTTTGAGTGAAAAATATAAAATAAAAAAGTTTTAAATGAAAATTCAATAAAAATTTAACCAATTCAATCAAACTACTTAATCTAAAGTCAAGAACAAGCAAGGTGAGTTTCATCTCACATATTAAAATCATTTAAAAGAAAATTTCATAGAAATTCATAGAAAATTTAAAACAAAAAGAATATTTTTAAAAATAATCAATATTCAAAGCTTCAACTTAACAAACACAAAATAGAAAAACTCAAACATTTACTAACATCGAAACACGAATCAATTCATCACAAATATAAAACAATTAAATTTGATTTTTGGCTTAAAAAATGCACTGCCAAGAAATCAAACAGAAAATCATCAATTCAAATCAGCAAAACAGAAAAGAAAAAAAAAATTAAAGCCTACAAGCAAATAGAGTCTAAAAGCCTCACAAACTACACTGCACATTATTTTAACTCAAACTATACAACAAAAAAAAAAAAAAAAAAGAAAAGCACCAAATTTGTGCCAAATATGTCAAAAGATAGAAAATAGAATAGAAGGCAAAATTAAGTAAATAAATCAACAGCAAAAAATAAGAAAGAATGAAACAATGAAAAGAAATTATCATAGAATTTTTGCAATTGCATAGAAAATGAGTTGATAAAAATCAACAACACAAAAAATATAATAAAAATAAATCACTAAAAATTGTTTACATAAAAAAAGAGGAAGCCAGAAAAAAATTGAAAATCAAATATAATTTGTCCTTTGATTTCTTTTTTGCTGTTGGTTTTGTTTTCTTTTTTGTTGGGCATACAAAATTACAAATTCTGTAGACGACATTTTTAGACATACACAGTAAAATATAAAATAAAATACTATAGATAAAGCAAAAGAAAATATGTAGAATATAAAAACATAAAATTCAGTGCAAATGCAAACGTTTTCATTCATAAAGGTTTTGGCAAAATAAATCAATGATTCACACTCAAAGCAAACAATCATCAGCGTCACCATCATCATCATCATCATCATTCAAAAGTTATCATTGTCATTGCTACAAATCTAAATCACCATTGGTGTTTTGGTATGCAAAGGTTTATCGAAAGAGATCTTTGAAGGATTTTTAATTAATAGAAGTATGCAGCAAAGCATTTCATTATTTAAATTTATATATTAATATTAGAAAAATTTATCTTAACAAAGCCAATCGTCATAAGTTACAATAGTATTAAGGTAAATTACTTAAGTCAAGCTCAAAAGTATGCTATATATTTTATATTAATTACAAAAAAGAAGGTGAATAAATTTCATATAAAAAATCAGAACAATAGTAAGCCTAGTTAAGTTTGACATTTAATCTAACTGTTAGTTTCTTAATTGATAATATAAATCACAAAAAAAAAAGAGTCGAATAGTAAGGTATTAAGCATATTGGGTAGATTGTGATTTAAAGCTTCATTGTACAGAATTTGTAAGGCCCCAAAATATAACCCCTTTGTTAGGATTTTCCTATTTATAAATGACTTATGTGTCTTCAACTATTAATTTGCCATACTTTCAATGACCTGAGTCTTAGATGGCCATGGCTATGATCATATTGATCATAGATTAATGTTGGTGGGTAGTTTGCAGTTATAAAATTATCTTGTTCAAGTTTAAGGAGATTATAAAACTCTGATAATAATATTTTAAAATATGAGTTAAGTCCTACACAGAACTTATCAATCAATCTGCAGTTTTATGTTCTCAAAGTCTATTTATTTCATTTATAAAGTCATAACTAAGTATGTCAACTATCTATAAGGCAAGTTTATCGTTGAATGCATCTAAACAACATTTCTATTGATGACGTAGAATAAAACTAAATGGGTTATGAAGGCAATGAAAAAGCTATCAACTTTCTTCTCTGATCGTAACAAATATGATATTTTTTTTTTTTACCATATCAATTGATTGATTAACAATTTTGATACACAACCAACCCTTTTGAAATTCTGTGTTTATGCAACACAAAATCTAAAAACAAATGACAACCAAAGCAAAATTCTGTACGCAAATTTCCGTTTGATAATTAAAAAGGCATCAATCAACTAGAAATCATGTATTTCATTTGTTATATGCGTTTCGCTTTTTACTTCGAAGGATATCAAGAAGACGAGAAGGGATTGCCCTTCATCATATGAAGGAAAATTGTAAAAGAAAATAATCAAGTTTTGTATACCTTTTTAAATTGAAATAAAATCAATAATATCCCATTGAAACCAAGTCGAAGACACACAGAATTTGGTTGAATATTACAATACTATAAACATGAAAACACCCACATACTACTAAAATGCCATGATATGAAATGAAATGAAATGAAATCAACTTATGCCGGATGCACAAACGCACTACACACACACACACACACACACACACACAGGATGAAGTGAAACCCACACAAAGTGTTGTTACATGTCGCACTACCAAAATTATAAAAAAAGAAAAAGACTTTAAAAATAAAAAGAGGAGAATGTTGTCAAACCAAATACAGAAAAAACCACCAGGAACCAGTAAACCAGCAACCAGCAATAACGTAAAATGTGAGCGAGTCGCCACGTCGTTGTGGCAATAAAAAGAGCAAAACTGTCAACCACAATAAATTGATGCTGTAAATATCCGAAAGTGTGCGTCGTCTATATAAACATACATACTTGCATGGATGGATGTCCCTGTCCCTCAACCATTCTGACTGCCTTTTTGCCTGCCTTCCGGTGGGCAACACTTTAAAATAACAACATCACCACACACACACACACACATGCACACACACACAGATGATTATGTATTTTATGTGAGTGTTGGTAATACCAAACGCGTTTTTATTTTTATGAAAACGCAACGAAATGAATTTAATTAAAATGTTCTTCATTTCTTTGCTTTTTTTTTGTTTTTGCGCTTCTACGCCCACCAAACTTAGCTCAAATGACCAACAAAAACACAAATACACCAACGCAGTCAACAGTGCGTATGAGTTACACATGCACATAGTACAATGCATGTATGGGTGGGTGTATGTATCTAGAGAAATAATGTATATAAACTAATGCTAAACTAAATGAATGGACCAAGGTGGTGGACCATCGTTCGTTCGTTCCTACAGTCACTCAGTCAGTTGATTATTTGAACGATTTGACAGGCTCAGTCTGTCAGGCTCCCATTCTCTACCTACTACATACTGTAATTCGTATAAAATTATCGCATGTGCAACTGTGCGTATGAGTGACATTAATGTGAATATTACCCGCACTCATGCGCTGGCAGGAGTCTCGTAGATTTATGTATACAAGTATATACATATTTGTGTGTGTGTGTTAGTGGTTTAAAAATAGAACAGTTTTTATGTGTATGTGTGCTGGTCATGTTGTGTATCTATATGCAGATGTTTGTATGTGTATGTGTGTGTGTGTGTGTGTGTGTTGTACGCGTGCCAACAAACAAACAAAGCAATTTTTGCTGCCTTTGCTGCTGCTTCTGCTGCTGCTGTTTCTCCTTCTGTTGCTGTCATTTTTCGTTCATTCAGTTTTGTTCTCTTTTATACTGTTTATCTTTCTCTGTTTTCATATCTCTGTGTTCTGTGCCTGCTTTTGCTATTTTCTTTTTTTGGGTATGGAGGCTGGCTGACATATTTTGTTATAATTTGTTGTTTTCCTTTCCTTTTGGTTCCTTGTGGACCAAAAATTGCGCATTTTCACAGACTAAAGACTAAATTTACTGCTGCAGTACTAAAAGTATTTATACAACCACATATACATAAGTCTTTATGTGTGTGTGTGCGAGTGTGTGTATCTGTGTACCAACACTTAAGGGCATAAAATTAATTTCATCAAATTTAAACACAAATATTGTAATAAATCCTATTATTGATCCTGGTAAATGTAGACATAAAAATTACCTATATTTGACCTATAAAATCCATAAAAAGATTTTTTTTTTTTTTTGTGTAGCACAAGGAGTTCATTGATCCATGTGAAACCATAAGATTTAATTTAAAATTTCATTCAAGCATTCAAATATTTAGTTTTGGTTAGGCACCTGCAATATTCAAGTTTGGATAGACTATTTTGTCTTCTGTTAAAATAGATTTTTTTGAAATTTTTTCAAAGCAAAATATTACAATTTGCTAAGCTAATTTGATGGTACTTTGAAATAAGTTTGTCTTCCTACTTTCTACTTAGATTTCGTATTGTTTTAGTAAATAATTTTTTTGTTTTAATACAAATATAGAGTTATATTTTAATTTTCCTATTGATTCGCAAATGATGGAGATAGAAAATCCCAAGTGCCGTGGATGCTATAGTAATGTTAGTGATATTCTTACAATTTTCCCTGGTTAGCAATTACTTTTTATGATCTGCAGCACAGTTGGCATTGCACTAACAAAATACAAATACATATAAACACTGTCAGCACAAATATTCCAACATGTACCAGATCCTCCAGTCGTCTTCAGTAGCAAAGGAGTGTCTTTCTTCTGATCGCTAAGATCGTAACGATATATTGTATAAAGATGTATCTATGACTACTACAATATATCACCACACATCATTATCATCTACTTGAATTATATACCTATAACCTTTCTCATGAATCACTCCGTCCATTGGTGAAACCACAATGACTTTACTTTCGGTACGTTTTGAATTTATCGCTTTCAGACAGACAGACGTGGCCGGTATATTGTTGTTCAAGTGTTTCAAGTTACTTACAATATCCTTTCAAGTAAGCTCTCTGATTCAATATACCAATTCAATTGTTACCACTTTTCCTTGAAAACTTATTGCTTTACAAATGAATCAACTTAAGTTTAATTTCAATGTCTTTTGATTGAGTTTTTTGCAGACCACAATTTTCATTCAAAAATCTGAGTTCTCTTCATTTGAAAGTTTCTTAAGTTTGGTCTATCTACTTTGCATATTTCCCTAATTATATGTCCATGATTGTAATACAAGCTCACATTTTGAAAGTTGCCAAAAAAAAAAAAAACAAAAATAAATATACATAATCGTACATATATTTGTATTTATGACTGGCAAGTCATTTAGCTCACAGAGCACAATATGTTATGTATGAGTATATAATTTTAGTTTTATTTTTAGTTTCTTCTATACAAACTTTTGACCAAAAAAGAAAAGCAAGAAAATTACCAGAGAAGAACCAAAAAAGCAAATTGAATGCGTTGAAAACTCGTCGACTTTGTGTTGATTGTCTTCATG
The DNA here is from genome assembly GCA_037043295.1 of Amiota minor. NCBI lineage: Eukaryota > Metazoa > Arthropoda > Insecta > Diptera > Drosophilidae > Amiota > Amiota minor. Next base: position 1,016,717 of record JBAMAW010000058.1, read on the forward strand.
TCATTATTGATTTTCTTGAGCTCATGAAAAGTGCGTGTTTCTCTTTACTCTCCTCACTCACTCACTCATTCATTGAGTCCTCTTAAATTTCTTTTGTGTTTTTTTTTTTTTTACTTTGCTTTTCTTTTAATTTTTTTTTTTTTTGTATTTTCAATTGAATTTTCTTTGCTTTTGTTTACATACACAATTTTTTTTATGTAATTTTCTTGGCTATTATAGGTAAAGGGCATACACACACACACACACACACCCTGATATACAAAGATGCACACACATACACTCACATATGGGTACATGTTGTTGTATTCTATATACTCGTACATGTGTACTTGGATTGTTAGTATCGTGACCAAAGTCAACTAAAAACTATGCCAGGGGTACTTAGTCATTCTCTCTTTCGATTTATACTATTTGTTGCTATCGAAGAAAGACCTAATTCTTGGCATTTTTACTATTTTTGCTGTCGACGTTTTTCTGACATTATTTAATAAAAAAAAAATATACTTATGTATTGTTTTCTTTTTGTTTTTTTTTAATTTAAAAATACTTGAACAGGAAAGGAGAAAGAAATTCAGGAAATAAATGAGTTAAATGAGCAGAGGAATAAGTCAACGAGGTTAAGGTCATGCAAATGGATTTGATTTTCATAAATGAGATTAGCAAAAGAATTTAAAATTATTGATTTTGTATACTTGAAATTAAATATTCAGTATTTCCGAGTATTTAAGACTTAAATAATAAATAACTATACTGATACCTTAATCTGTAATGAATTAAGATTTCTATCTTTGAACCTTTCATTCAGTAGTCACTATTCTTAGACATGATTAAATAAAAAGGCAAAACCAACTTAAAGTTGTATAATATAAATACAATATATCTTTCTACTTAATCGATCAATAAACACAAAATTTAAGTAGTGTGCCTCAACCTCATAAACACAATATGGAAGTGAAACTTCTTTAGCGAAGGGAGGTAAATCCAAAAATTAGAAAATGAAATGTGATGAAAATCAAAATGCGATGATGCTTCAGAGACGTAGTGGAGAGACGCATAAAACACGCCCTCGGTTAGCAAGTCCTACTCCCTAACCACGGAGACATTTCAATTGTTTTTGCCTAAATAACTCCAATAAAATAAGAACATCGTCAACTTTTTGATTTTCGCCACATTTCATTTTCATATTTTTTGGATTCACACCCCTTCGCTAAAGAAGTTTCACTTAAAAAATTATCTAAATGTTCATAAATTATTATCATTTTCCTTCTTGTCTTTTTTGTCATACAGAAGAATTTAGTGCTTGCAAGTGTCAGTGCTTAGATATCCTGAACTTGCTATTTATAGTTTAATTAAGAGTAGAAAAAATGAAGTTAATATATTTTATAAGTATGTTTTTACACTTAAGCTAAGAAAGATATTAAGAACTATTAAGATAAGTTCTTACTTACATTTCAAAACTTAAGTATGAACTAAAATTTACTATATACTTAATGAACTACAATGTAAGTATATGATGAAAGATCTCACAGAGTCTATTCAAAAAGAAAAAGAGAAACAAAAGGAAACTTTAACTAGTAGTTCCGATAATATTTTCTAAACGTACTTCCTTCAATCAGTAATTTTATCACCTCCATCATGCCAACATAGTCATTTCGGCACAAATTCAAAAACTAAAATCCAAAAAGAGTCCTCGTCATGATAAGATTGATTGATACTAAAGTGTTTTTGGTATCATTGTTCTACGATTTGTTACTTATTTACACATTGGAAATACGCAGTAATGATACCTAAAACTGGCAAGCCAAATTAATTTGTATAAAGGCATCAGCATGGTTTTCCAAAGGAACCATATCGTGTTAACATTCTTACTACATTTAAGAGCACCCAATATTGTTTCACACAATCCTTTGGTAGAATACCCTTTCGCCTAAAGTCCTTGTGACAGTGGGGACATATGCTCGCCTGATTTTTATCAAATGAATGCTGCCAAATTGGCGGAAGAGGTAGGAATAGACCTCGCTCCCAACAGTGAGGAAGCTGTACCCATGAGTATAGCTTTATACTGTGCCATCTGTGGGCTACCAACCTGCATGCTATTCCAGAGAGCTATGTTCAAATTTGGGCCACCAACCCATGAACTTTTTGGAGTTCGAATTTGGTAGTACCTCGGGTACGAAGTCTGACCAGAGGCTATTTTCTGGTACCACGGGTGGTCAGGAGCCCACGGAACTTGTTTCCGTCCTGGCCAGCGGGTACGGCCCCCTTGTGGGGTATCGTGGTGGCTGTGGTTTAATACCCAAATGCGGGTAGAGTAATAACACGACGTGGAGTTGCGTTATACAACCGGGTGCTGTGACCCAGAGAGCAGCAGAGGCTTAAGATGGGCCTCGGTCCCCACCAAGGAGAGAGTCATATTTACCAAAATAAATATGACTTAAATTTGGGACCAGCGGATATATATCCAAGGGGACGTTAATTGACGTTTATCAATCCATGTGCTTGGCACCGTATTCTTAAGTTTTCACAGACAGGCGAGCACGTAAAACACTGGTACTTCAATCCTTTGGTAGAGTAAGGACTAACTGCTGCCTAACTTCTTCTTCTAACGTAGGCTTGCAAAGTTATTTCTACTGTGTGATCATTGGTTTTGTAAAGTTTAATGTAAACTTAATCGCTTAATATTATTCAAGTACTGACTCCAATATTTTCTATGGACAAATGAATTTAAGTAAACTGTGAGTCCTTACTCTTTCACTGCCTGAACATGAGTTGCAGAGTTGCTGCTCTCTTTTTCTTTCTCTTTCTCGAAGTGTATAAATTTTATATTTTATCTAAGTCAATAACTTTAGATTAAAACTCTTAAGTGATGATTCCATTTGTTTTATTGTAGAGTCTTCCTAAGTAAAAACTATTTATTAAAGATCTTTAAGTATGTAATTTTCTGAATTCAAATTTATTTAAGAATTAAATTTCTTTAAAAAATATTTATACATTTATAAAAAAAACTATAAATTTAAAATGAATCTTAATTTGTTAATTATATTTTTTATATGCTCTTTTTCTCTCTCCAACATGTGTGTGTGCTCCCACAAAATTTACAAACCAAAATATATTTCCCTTTCTTCTTATCTATAAATCGAATAAATCTAAAATCGACTAAATTGCAACCACCAAAATCATGATATGATATATTATTTTGTATATTAAATAAATTGTTGAATTGTTAAATTGTGTGTGAATTGTGCTAAGGAGCAGCAGGTAATTTTGGTGGTGGCTCAACGATCCAAACTCAACAAATTCTCTCGCCCGGCGACATACAAATTCATGCAAATGTAAGCGCAAATTACAATAATTAATTCAAACAACAAATTTTCTTTATGTGTGTCTTTCTTAATTTTCTTTTTTTGTTTTTACTTATTTTCCTTTTTGTATAAATTTTTATTTATTCCTACAACCTCACCGCAAAAAAAAAAAATGAAAATTATTTAATAAATTCAAGCAAATAGCCAATTTTCTGGCATGTTGTATATTTTTTCCTTAACAACAAAATTAATTGAATATTTAAGAAAAATACATAACAAAAAAATTGCACTTTCTTTTCTAACAAAAAAATAACTGAATATTTTTTCTTAGTATTTTCTCTAAAATATTTATAAATTTACGTTTGTTTTTTTTTGTGTTTGTTGTTTTTTATCGATGTTTTGTGTGTGTGTTTTACTCTTTTATATATATATAAAATCCAAATTATATATAATGAAAGAAAAAAAAAAACAGAAAAACAACTAACTTTTAACTCTAAAATTGCTTCAAAGAAAAAAAATTTAAACACTTCTCAACTCAACTTTATTCAACTTCCAAATGAAGAAGAACATTTACCACGAAAAACACCCAGACAAACTACTCAAACCACCCACTACTCACTTAATCACCAATTTTTTTGGCTGTCACTTGGCTGTGTTTAACACAAACATATTTTATTATTGTTTCATGTACCTTTTTTCTTCTTTCTCTTTTAATTTTCTTTTTAAGATTATCAATTTTTTATGTTTCTTCTATGCGTTTATCATTTAATGTAAAATAATTCAATTTTTATGAACGAAAACAAAACAAAATGTGAAAACTTTGCATGGATATCGTAACGCTGTCTCCTTTTTCCCAAAATTCTATAAAAAAAAAAACACAAACAAACAAATAAAATCCATTTATTTAATATAATTTTTTTTTTTTGTTTTTTTGTCAAATAAAATCTACACAACTTTAAATCAACACAAAACTACAATTTAACATATGTAAATATATTCTCTAAGACTTCCTAACAACTTTAAAAAAACTAAACATTCTTAACAACTGAAAACAAGTTTCTCAAAAAGTCCATAAATCCAAAAGAACTTAGTGTTAATGTTGAATATTTGTAGGGAGTGGCTTATCCTATAATAATTTACTTATTCTTCAGGCAAATATTTTTTTTGACATTTTCCTACATTTTCTCTAGGATTCACAAGTAATGATGAGTGAGAATATAGGTGATCATAGTTGCCTCATTAAAATAGGTGTTCAATATGTTTCTCATCATATTCAGAAGGAAAAATTTCAAACACCAACTTTTATACTAGGAATTAGGACTGAAAGAGTTGTGGGAATCAATCTCGATGACTTTCTGATTTCAGAAAGAGTAAAGCTTTTGCCTCTAACATGAGAGTAAACAACAAACCATTTATCCTTAACTCTATTTAATGGGATTTTCCTACTCTCTTTCTCAGAAATAAATAAATTTGGATCTCCTACAATCATTTGATATAAAAGTCAGTGCGTATTGATACCTTAAAATATTGACTACTCTAAAATCAATAGATTATTTTCCTAAAATTATTCCTAGTATAATTTTGAACACTTTAGAGCACCACTACGTTAACAATTCATGTTACTAGTTAGATGACTTAACAATATCATATTAATAAAGAAAAAGTGCTCTTTAGTTAGAAACTAAATTTTCTTTAAAATCATTTCAAAAATTCTAATTATGAGATTTAGGGCCAACATTTTATTTCCGAAAGTTTGTGTCTTTAAATGATCTTGTTTCTCAATAAATCTTAACTTTACAACAATAAACAAGATTATTTATGTTTTTAGTTTAATATTTCAATCATCAAAGCTCATTAAACTTGTTAATCAATCATGTACGTAACCAATGGATAAAGCCCAGATGTAGAAATAATCCCTTATTATTAGAGAAAAATGTCTAACCCTCCAAGTTCTTGTCTGTTCATACATTGTATTGTAATATATTTTTCTTACATTTCCGCTTAAATGGCTACTTCTTAACTCTTCCCATCTTACTTAACCAAAGGTAGGCAAACAATATTTAAAAATCCACTCCCGTATAAAATTCTTTCATTTATAAGCAACTTTTCTGTATATATTGTACTTCAGATGTTCGCTTCCTACAATCTTAGCTAAGAGCTTAGCTCAGTCTTTTACTTGTATATAACCCTATAAACAGTTCCAGCTATGAAAAGATTTCACCAATAAAATAAATAAATAAATGATGCCTCAACCGAACTATTCTTAATGTCTGCAATATTCCCCACAAGTTCTCTCTCAATGTTTCTTATATTAAATTTTAGATGAGTTTCCCTTTACCAAGAAATTACTATAAATTGCAATAAATATAATTTCTTTATTAGATTATGGCACCGAAGTAGTTTAAATTATAAACAATATTTTTTAAAGTAAGTTCTGCTAAATTTATGTTGAAACAAATCAAGATACTAGTCTTTAGTATTAAACACACATAGCCACATAAATATATAAACACACACACATACACACAGAGACAACATTCATAACATTGAATTAAGTTTTTATTAAAAATTTCCAACAAAAATTTTTCGTTACATTTTCTTTGTGTTAAAAACAAAAAAACAATATTAAAAAATTTATATAAAACTTTATTTTTTCTTGTGGAATCAAAAATCGTAATGAAATTGATTTCGAAAACGAAAAAGGACAACAAACTAATGAAGGCAATGTGTCAAAATGAGTAAAATTAGTGAATTCTAGAAACGACAGCAATTGAATTACAATTGGTCCCATTTTTATCGACTGAAGAAGAAGAAGAAGACTCCTCTCAGAACCCCTTTTTATGAAATTATGAAAAGAGCGAATATCGCTTGAAAACATATAGTACAATGAACATAAATGCTCCAAATTTATCCTCAGGCCAACGACTGCAAGTGCGTGGTGAACCTTGGCGCCAACAACGCAGCCTCAATGAACGTGATCTCTTAAGCGTAGCCAATTCTTACGGTGCTACTGATTTCCGGCTGCTGGCGCACAGCAATCCACGGCTGTACTCATCGGCCGATCGTGATCGTTACGAATTACAGCATCAACATCGTGATCGCCTCGAACAGTATCCATTGACACGAACAGCCCGATTGGACGTACAGCAACGCAATAGTTTCAATCGTTCTAATCACGAACGGCAACTCGGTGCCGGGGTCTATCCACATCGGCGGGCCCCACCATTAGCAACAGCAAGTGCTGGAAGTAGTAGCAGTAGCACAAGTAGTAGTTATTATCCGCCAGTGGCTTCTGCTATTGCAGCACAAAGCAAGCCACAGATTATTATTGGAAATAGTGTCAGTGCTTCATCATCCTATGAACGTTACGGCGGAAGCATGTCTGCATCGGCAGCAGCAGCAGCAGCTTCAAGCGTCGACGGGGTCGTTCGTCGTTTGAGCCATGAGCGTAGCTTAAGTCGTGAGAGAAGCTTGATTGGTGGCTCGACTGGTTCCATAGATCGCTATTGGGATGATAACACAGATGGCAGCATTCGAGGTGTGGGTGGCGGCTCAAGTTCTTCATCGTCTGCTGCACAAGATTCGCGTCGTTTTACAGAGCGTAGAATAAAGAAAACTGTTCGCTTCGATGCACACGATGAGCCCGTGACATCTGTTCTGGGCATTGGTGGCGGCTCTGGTTTGCCACCGGTTACGACAATACTGCCCTCGACTGCGGTCGATGTGGGCGCAGCGACAATACTAACCAGCGCCAAGCTGGGACATAACACTGCCGGCAATAATCCAAATGCCAATGTCATTATTGATGATTGGTCACGTTGGGATGCCGAACGTCAGGGTAGTCAGGACTCTGCTACTAAGGATTCAGGCATTGATACGAGCAGCACATTTACAAGCAGCGAGGATTCAAATCGTGGTGATGGGCCTAAGGTACAACAACTAGATCTCTCAACCAATAATATATATACAAGCAAAACCAATTGTCTCTAAGTGTATCCTCCTTCAAACGTTCGTCGTTCGTTTGTCTCTCCTTGTCTTTGTATTGTATAAAGAAACAAATCCTACGAAATCTGAAAATCAATCCTTTCCATTTTTGTGTATACATCAGTCTTCTGTCTGAACTATTCCTAATCTTTTCTGTTCAAAAACGTTTGACTTGCAAATTTTCTTTCCATTGAAACGGCAAATAATCTTCTCTACTTTAATCTAATCTATTCTTAAACAATACAACAAACTGGTTTCATTGTCTCGACAACGTAAAATTGTTTGTTGTTCTTGTACAATTTTCATCATATCATCCTTTGAGTCCTTGAAACAACTTATCCATTTCCATCGACATCCATCATAAATATTGTAGTATTTTTCTTAAATTTCAATTAAGTTCTTATTCATCTTAACACAGCCCCCACCACTTAACTTAACCTTTGACCAAGTAATAACTAAACCAAAAATATACCTAATTATACAAAAAAAAAAAAAAGAAAAAAACCCACAAACAAACAAATTTATACCAAAATTATTCTATTCTAGTTTTATTGTAATGTGCATGTTTTTTTTTATGTGTTTATCTTTTTGTACGTGATTTTAATCAATATTGTGTGCTTTAGCTACTTACTATTTGTGTATTTAACAATATTTTGCACTTGACAACTAGAAATATATTAATCACACCCAATTGATCAATCTAAAAAAATCAGCTAATCCAAGAAAATTAAGAGACATTTTTTCCTAAATATTCATATCTTAAATAATCAAAATTACTCCATTCCTTGAGGTGCAAAGTTTATTAGCCAAAAAATTAGTGATAAGGGAAAAGACATCTTTATTCAATGGGAGATGGTAGTGAATTTAAAAAACCAATAAGCGATAAGTTAGAATGAAACGATGATTAGAATCATTCATTGGAAAATACTAATACTCCAATTCCTTAAAAAAATTCAAGAAATAATTTAACTTATATGGTAAAGAGAATTAATCATCTGAAAGATGGCGAGCTGCATTTAAATTCTGCTAATTGATTAACTTCATTAACTTCAACTCAGCTTAGGGACCATCGCCAGATTGGAATATTATAATTTTAAATGTTTCAGAATTCAAATCAAACAAATGTTTTTTATACCCAAATTCTGTTCTTTTACTTCTTAATGCTTCAAAAAGTCTAATTTTACTTAATCATTGTCCGATTTTACTAATAAAATGAAATGAAATGAAAGCAAAAACCAAGTTCCTTCATATTAAATTATCTTTTAACAAAAATATAAATGGTAGGGATTATTTTTCTAATCAATCAATTTCTAGTAATTGTTTCCAAAATGATAGAAAACTGATTCCATGCAAATTTGACTTCATAATGTGTGGGTTTTCTGCTATAGAAATTGACATGAAATTTAGCTAATCATGAATATTTACTGAACTGATGTAATTTTCAAAATTTAAACCTCTCACAAACCAATAATATTATATGCTCTCCTACCTAGCACTTCAATTCTCCGTTAACTTAGCTGTCAATGTCAATCAGTATTACAATATTAACTACAATATAAACTTTATCCTCTTCTCTAGATAATAAAGTATTGCATGCTTTTCTTTTTTGTATATAGAATTTTTAGTTATATTTTTCAGAAAAATAATAACAAAATTATTAAGTAAAATTCGAAATTTCTTGCGTGTGTGTTCTCAAAACTATATATTTATGCAATTATTATTATTATTAAATTTAAAAAACAAATATTTATATATAAAAAACAAAAAAAACAAATAGAAAAATGTCTTATAAAAATGCAACATTATTTCTACAAAGCTGCGCTTTTTAAGTCTTTTGTGATGAAATCGTGAAATCTGTCGTAGTTTTATGTTTAAGAAACCAAGAAACAAAAAACAAAGAAATTCAAAAGAATTTCTATCGAATTTCAACTGAAAACTGCTGATGAATGTGTATATCAAATATTATGATTTTATTTAAAATATTCTATTTATAAATATTAAGACTAACAATTTTCAAGATTTTTTTTTTATGTTAAGAAAAGAAATTTTATTATTTTAAGATTAGTTTTTTTTTTTTTTTATTGTGGGTCTTTAAAATGAAACTAAAAATTTTAAACATTTATCATTCCGTATATGCACCAACAACCAAAAAAAAAAACAAAAATAATAACCAACCAATCACCACAACCAACCAACTTATCAAACCAAAATCAATCCACAAAATTTGAAACCCACCAAATTCTTCCCATATAAAAACCAATCAAAATCAAATTGAAATTAAAATCAAAACTTAATTATACTGGGCAACATATCACTATTACCAAAACCACCAAAACCACTACAACCACCACTACCAACCAATATAAAATTGAAACAAAAATCCACCAACAAAATTGATAAATGATAAATTAGCATCCGGTTAATTGGCAAATATCATCGGATAATACACGCATGATTGGTCATATGATTTTACGTAAATATTATGATGGAGAGGATATATTAGGCTTAAAGGTAAACGGCGGTCAACCATTGACATATAACAGCGAAGGTTGCGGTGCCATTGTGGAGAAGGTTAAACGCGGTTCGGTGGCCGATCTAGAGGGTCATATAAGACCAGGTAAAATAGAGAACTCAAATCAACTCATCTCATGAAATCATATTGAACATTAACTTGTCTTTTCTATTTCTATCTATCTATCTATCTATCTTTCTACTACAACTTATGTACATCATATCATTATTTGATTGCTTGTTCCCCATATTCATCATTACGAATCATCATGAATGTCTCACATAACCGACTTCAGGTGATGAGATTATTGAATGGAACGGCCGAAATTTGCATAATAAAAGTGCCGATGAAGTGTATGATATTATCGATGAAAGTCGTTTAGATGCACAAGTGGAATTGATTGTGTCACGTAATGTGGTGCCCACCTCGGGTGCCAGTAGCAGCAGTGGAAGCAGTGTGAGTCCCGGCAGCGTTTCAAGCGGTACGCGTAAGACCTCACGAATTTCCCACATAGTGGTTTGGCCAGCAGCATTGCGGGCAGTGCAGTCGTTAGCAGTGGCGGACGTTATCTGCAACGTAAAGGTATTTTTACAATCTAAAATTTTATAGTAGATATTAGTGGCATTACAAACCAAATATGCCAACTAGTGTGTATCATTTTATTAAATTAAATGTCTTTAGGACAATTTCTTCAAAATAATAGAAGATCAAGATAAAAGAACTGTGTATGTCTAAAAGGAAAAATAAACAGAAAAATATAGGAAAACAAAACAATAATTTATCAACTAAAATTATACATTTTCATTATCTGAACACTCAACTAATCATGATGCGTTAATTGCTAGATTTATAAGCTAATCTTTATTATTTATATATATCTCTCCTTAAATCACATAGCACCCGGTGTAGAATCAATCGATTTACATCGTGATAAACCGAGCGTCCTTATAACTTCGCCCGGTTCTCCGGATTTATACGCCAGTAGCATTGCCAATAGTGTTGTGCGTACGAATGTACGCCAAGGTGCTTACGGCGTTAGTGCACAGCAGCAGCAGCAGCAGCAACAACAACAGCAGCAGCAGCAGCAGCAGCTCCAGCAACATCAGAGATTGGGACCAAGCAATAGTAGTAATAGTAGTAGCGGCAGCGCCAGTAGCACAACACCAACGACATCAAATAATTACAACTACACCAGCAGCAGCAACAACAACAACAATAATAACAACGCAACAACAACTGGTGGTGGTGAAGGATCAACAACAACAACAACAACAACCCTACAACAACAGCAACAAAGCACAACGACGGCGGGCCATCATCATTCGCAATATCAACAACAACAGCAACAACATTGCCATCCTTCAGCGGCACCAACATCATCGACATCGCACGCGTATGCGTCACAACAACAACATCATCATCAACATCAACATCATCAACAATATCAACATCATGGTAGCGATATCACTGGCTCTGAAGGATTACCACAAATGCCCATTGAAGGACGTCTACAGCTGAAACTTGGCTATGATCAACAAACGTTGCAATTAATCGTTACAATTGTTTGTGCTACTGGTTTGACTGCACGTCAAACTGGAGTTGGCCGCAATCCCTATGCTAAAGTAAGTCATCATTTTTTTGTTATTTTAATTGGGTCATTAAGTAAGATCCTTTGATGTCTTAACCCTACAAAATTGCTGTCTCGCAAGTTTTGAAAATAATGAAGACCATTTGTTTAACCACTTTCACAAGCAAAATCGACCAACTTTTAATTTTAATTTCTAATTTCAATTGACAAATTTTGTTCGGAATCCAAAGAGAAATTCTCACGATTGCAGTGGGAATTGCTCTCCAATGCTTCTTTCACCATAATGACTAGTCAATAAGCCGTGCATTTAAGAATGTTATGATTTTTTGACAAACATCGATGGATTATCTTCAATTACAATAGTCGGTCGCCACGCCAGTGCCACCTATTATAATTATTAAGAGGTCTAAGTCCTTCTTAGCGTTACAAAGTCTGGTTCATATAAGAACGTCAAATGCCCATGTGTTGCTTTACAGAGTATACTTTGGTCCACAGCATGACTGAGTTCTAATGCAATAACTTATTATATATTTCATTACCCTGTAATGTTCAATTAAGAAACTGAAAACTTTACGGATATCTATCTAACTTAAAGTTAATAGGATCTTATTTAATGATTTGATATTTGGAGTTATCTATTTATTATTATTAAATGCAACTATAATTTTCTAGGTGTTCCTGCTGCCTGATCGTGGCACAAAATCAAAACGACGCACTAAAACTTTGGCCAATACTTGTGAACCACGTTGGGGTCAGACATTTATCTACTCCGGCTTAAGACGCTGTGATCTAACTGGTCGTTTGCTAGAGGTAAGCACAATAATATACTTGTACTTGTATTATATATATTTTAATTTTTTTTATTTTTTTATATTAAGGTCACGCTGTGGGATTATGTTCGCTATGGGGCAAATGATTTCATTGGCGAAGTTGTTATTGATTTGGCTCATCATATACTCGATGATGAAGCGGAATGGTATCAACTGTTACCTCATCAGGACACCTCGTATCTCGTATGTCAGACACTAACATCCAAAAATATTCTTGAAAAAAAAAAACACTTTGTCTCTCTAACTTACTATACTCTATCAAAGTTTGTATGAAATGATTTATTATTATTATTTTATAGAAAGTTTCAATATTATGATTTTATTTTTTGTTTTGTTTTGTTTGGTTTGGTTTGGTTGTGGATTTTTATTTATTGATATATCAATTGATTATGGCTGAAGTTTCTTAGTATGGATGTGTTTGTCTATCTTTGTAAGTTTGGGTGTGTGATTGTGTGTTTGTTTTTATTGTTAAGATCATGACGAGTTTAAAATTTAAGTTCAAGTGAAGCTCATGCAATCAAATGATCATTTTGTAGGTATAAATTACCTTGAAGTTTTAAAGTGATTTTAGGTTTAATTTAAGCAGAAAATGTCCAGAATTTAGAAGCAAAAGTCTTCTGATCTTCTGTTGAATGAAGAATTCTTTCCCAACTTCCAACGTGGTTTTGCAAGGGAAAAATGTTACACGAAATACTTTTTTTGTATTTATTGAATATTTTCTTATATTTTCTTTTTTTTTTTGTGATTATAAAAATGAAATTTCTTTCTATAAAAATTCCACAAAAATTACAAAAAAAAATCATATCAATGAAACCTTTCTCATTTTGTTTTTCTTTTTAATATTTATTTGTTTATTTGTATCTTTGTTTCTGTGTGTGTCGTCGTGCACCCCCGTTACCCCATCAACCGTCACCGCAAATTTTGTGACAAACTACCAACCTCTTCCTTTGCTTCAAAATATTCATATAAAATAAAAACCATCCACGCAAATATGAAAAATTTTGTACATATGTGAAAATATGAAAAATCGAATAACAAAAGTTGCAACGCATTGAGGCAAGTGATTCAGCAGCAACTGCTTCCACTTTTGATGCCATGATACTGACACCGACAGATCATTTATCACCGCCGAGCACAACATCGCGTCTCAGCGATTCAGATACAACTTCTGAATGTGACATCGATGGAATGACGCCTGGTCGTGATGGTGCTAGCATATCATCATTGGGCAGCTCAACCAGTCCGCCATTGCTAGAGGTAACAATCAAAACAAAAAAGAAAACAAAAATAAGAAAAAACAAATTCCAACAACAATAATAATAACAACAATAACAAGAATACTAGGACAAGAATACAACAACATCAAACTTTCTCTTGTTTTTGATAAAATCGGGTAACAAGAAATGAAATATAGAAAAAATGTGGTATTAAAAACAGCAAACAAAAGCAAAACACTTGCCGACAACAACAACTACAAACAACACACTTGTCGCTGTCATATACATACTCACTCACACACACACACACACACACACACACAGAACCAAAATCAAATTGTCACAGACACATAGACAGTATATTCAGTTAACCATGGACACATCACAGACAGTCCCAGAGACTCTCCAATATTCATCACTTAAATAAAGTATACGCACAGCAACGTCAAACTGTATAACAAAAACAAAAAATACAAACACAGATACAACCACACTATCACAACACACACTCACACAGTTTGTGTTATGGTAAAATTGAAAAAAGAAAAAAAATTATAAACCATTTTTATTCTGTGGCTTTTATAATATTCTTTTGTATTTGTTCCATTCCAAACTCTGAGTGTCTTTTTCTTCTGTGTTTGTGTATGTTCTCTTTCTAATCACACTCACTCACACACACACACATGCATAGTACTCTATCTGTCTTTCTTTCTTTCTGTATGTGAGTGTATCTGTGCATCTGTGTGTGTGTGTATTTGTGTAAATCTCTCTGTTTTTTTCTCTAAGTGTCTCGTTCTTCTACTTATAAATAAAAATATATCTCATCTCATGGTTTCATCAACAACAACAATAACATTTCATTGTTATAACATAATATTGTTGTTTATTCATGCAGTCATTCATTCATTCATTCAATCATTCATTCATTGTTTGATTGTTGTCAACTCAATTCATTGCATTTAACTTTGTCTGTTAAATAAGAGAAAAGTACTATGATGAATAGTACAATACTTACAAGATAATAACATAGGAAACGTGGATGGGATACATAATGTAAATAGAATTTCTATTAACATGCCATTAAATTTTTCTAATAGATATTTCATAAATCAATTTAAATATACACATCCCTACACTTCAACCGAAGGCTAATCAAAAAAATCAATAAGCTAAAGGTAGCCAAACAATATCCCAATAAGTTTGCAATCCATAAATATTTTACATTTACTTCATGAAATATTTCCAGATATCACAATTTATATTCATAGAATCATTCATCATGCACTTCAAAATATATTCTTTTTTTTTAAACAAAATTTTCAAAAATATCGGAAAAATGTTTAACAAATTTCTAAATAAATTGTACAGACACTTAAAGTTTATAGAGCGACACGTTGATCTACTAAATTCACCACCTTTAGCAGATGGACGTTCAAGACGCTCAATAAATATGACTGAGAATAAAAGCAATATAAACTTTCAGTGTCTACGATTTGGATTTAAATTTAAACATTTTTTTATATTAAAAAATCCATTTTCTCCATTTATCATTTAATTTAATTTCTTTAAATTGATGTCGTGTATAATTTTTTCTCTTCAAAGCCATGTACAAAAACTACAAAACTACTGAACTCTCTAACTTCGCTGCTACTGAGCTCTATCAAAACTCTAAATATACTTCTATACTTTACTTACTCTAATACTAAATACTTCTTCTCTTCTTGTATGAAATGATGTATATTTTTTTTTTTTTTTTTTGGTTTGTTCATTTTATTGTATAAAGAAAAGAATATCTTTCTAAATGTCTAAATTATGTTTATATTAATATGAGTGTGTGTGGTTTTTGAGTCAATTTCTGTTTCTCTTAATATACATAATACTTACTTATAATTCTCTATCATCAGGTATTTCTATTTCTAAATGATTTTTATGCTTTCTCATTATTATCTTATGATTATTTTGTTTAAATCTTTCTATTCTATATGAAACAAAGAAATGTGTGGTTTTTATAAAGTTAAACATAAAAAGTACAACTCTTTTTTCAGGTTCATAAACTAAGTTTAGTGTTTAATATTTAAGTCAAGAAAAAATAACAATGACTAACTAAGAATAAAGATTTATTTTATTATATTTCATTATCTATACAAATATAAAGTAAAAACCAAAGAAATATTTATAAAACAAAGTATGAGAACACATACCGGTTAAAATTTATTATGAAAAAATCAAATACTTAAAGTAAAAAAATTAATTCATTAATTAACAAAATAGTTTCCTTAAACAAAGATTTACTAAAAACCGCACTTAAACTTCAAAAACTTTTCCCAGTTTTCCTTTTTCTCCTTATACTCGTACCATATAATTTCGCTCAGTGTATTCAATGCTAGCATGATCTCTACAAAACGCTTTCTTAATGGTTGCTTGCTTATTGTTGTCTTTCCTATATTTCTCTATGTGTAGATGCTTTGACTAATTTGTAATATTATTTTATTATCTGTATAAATTAAAACACTTTCATCAATCCCAAGAACAAAGAATACACATAGTAAATCTTAAACTACCAACTATCCAAAAATTAAACCTCAGCCGCCACATCAACTTAATTCATCCATTATTACTCAGACTGTTTGTTGCCCAAACCACCTCCACACATTTTGATCTCAAATTTACTATAAATACAAAATAAAAAGAAAAACAAAAAACACATAATTTTGTTTTTAGGAAATATACCTATATCTCTAAACGCTTTATGTTTACCTAATTTTTACTCTCAATTTGAAATGTACATTTTAAATCTCTTTTTATCTCATATGCTTTCTTTTTCTGTATTTTGTTTTTGTATTCTCGTATTTCGTCCCTAACCGAAATCCAAAATCCTTTTCAATCAAACTTAACTTCAACTCAACTTCATAATTTATTGGATCAAAATCAATCGATCACAGATCGATCTAAATGAGCGTCGCTCAAGACGTGATATGTCACCACAAGGTCGTAAACGTGTGGCCGGTATGGTGGCTCGTGATTATCGTACGGTATCTGGCATTGGACAAAGTTATCACAATCAGGTTTGCAAACAAACAAATAAGAAAAATCTATAGATTTTAAGATAAATTAACAAGTTCTTAAATTCTAGAATATGATTATTTATAAAAGACTACTTACAAGAAAATGGGATAGTAAAATAAAAAGAATACAAGAAAACGGAATGGATAGTACAATAAATCAAAAAAATCAAATCAAAAATTGACCGTAATTTGGATATCAAATACAACAGTTTTCATAAGTCCTCTTGAAGTTCACTAAACAAGAAAGAAACATGATTAGAATAAAATTTATTCCTTTTGATCAAACCCATTTGTAAGTGATGATCAAGAAAGAAGGAAAGGATTCTTTCTCTATATATAAAATATATTGATGTAGGTTTCTACAATATATAAAAGAATATCCCAAAATACCCACAAAAGTCTTTTAAACAACTTTCTTCAGACAAAGTTATTTAAAATCTTCATTATTCTCAAGGTCGATTCTGACTAGGGTAGCCATTTATTAAACATCAACTTAATTTTATTCCATTTTTCCATTTAAATCTAAAGGGTTCACATTCCGAAAATCCCCATGAAATGATATGTATAGAACCTTCTTTGATTAGTGTTTTGAAAACCATATAAACCAACTATCAAAACATTTCTATATATGTATTACTCATCATAACATCTTCAAGTACTCGTACAATACCAAATCCTTCCGTTGTAGTGTCATATTAGTCTCTTCTCATGTTCATCATGTGCTAAACTCGTCACACTTAAAAAAATCACAGGTTATCAAAACCTTTTAGCTAAAATCATCGTGTTGACTATTCATAAGAAATCATAAACAAAACCGCCACCATATAAATTTAGCAATTACCACGTCCACAAATTTGTATAAACTTGAAACGCCTTGAATTGAATTGAGCCTTTTGCAGTAAATTTTATGCACTTTTTTTATTTGTACTTGATTTTCTTTTTTTTTGTGTTTTAAATGTGAAAACTTAAATGTATTTTCTCTATCTTTATTTCTTAACAAATATATTCAACTTTTGATAATCTGATTCCAAAAGTACAAAAAACTATTAAGAAAATTGTAAGCATTTTCCGTAATTTCTCTTGCTATTTAAGAAATGTTTTCAAAACTCTTTAAATGTGTTTTTTTCTTTGAGTAGTAGAAATTTTTATAGTAAAAATTATTTGCAGCATAAACAAAAATTTATCTTTTAAAATGATAAAATGATAAAAGTCAAACGAAAATCGTCATTTTGAAAAACACTTTTTTGTAAGATAAAAAAAAAAAGAAGATGCACTTAAATGAAAGACTAACAAAACAAAAAAAAAAAAAAAAAAATGTCAAAGATCAAATAATCAACTCTCGAAAATATTTAAGCACTTCCAACTAATTTTTGTTGATATTTGCCCTACTAACTTTAGGCCTCTGGAACAATCGGTGGTGGTGGAGGTGCTGGTTATTATCGACGCAGCGGCAATGGTATTAGTACAGCCACCGGGCCCGGTGGCATGAGCCTAAGTCAACGTAGTCATTCGGCCGCACCTAGTGATAATTATCATACGAGTGGTGCATCCGGTAGTGGCCATCATACGACAACTGCCGGCGGTTACGGTAGCTACCGCAGTAGTAGTCCACGACGTGGTTCCTTATCGCCGCCAGACGATCGTTACATAGACTATCCAGTTCTTCCAATACATGGTTCGCCCAGTGCGGCGGCAACAGGCGCTTACGCAACTGAACGTGGACCAAGTTCATCAGTGGGTGGCGTTGGTGTCATTGGAGCGACAACGCAACAGCAACGCTTTCAATCACGTTCAGCAACAGCAACACCTACGGGATCCCCCAAGAAGAGACAATTGCCACAGGTAATCTCCATTGGTCTGAATTTAATTTATTGAACTTAATCAAATTCAATGATATCTTTTAGGTGCCCCACACCTCACGCAGCGCCATGCTACGTGATCGTCTTGGCCAAGATTTTGATGAGCGTCTGGCAAGCACTGCTGGCGGCGGTGGCAATGGTGGACGTTTTGGTCGCCATCGCACACGTCAACCCCATCATCAAGCCACCTACCGTAGCACTGGCATGGGAGGTTGGGAACGCCATTATACTGGTCTCTCTGATAGTGATTTGCATTCTATGGAGTCACGTATGCGACCACGACATTCATTATCGCCCGACAAAGATTTCATGGGTGAATTTGGTGATTCCGATATGGAATCTGTTGTTAGTGTTACATCAAGTGCATTTTCAACGCAATCAGAACGTCCACGTGGCTCTCGTGGTCTCAGGTGAGTTTGAATTTTTCGAAGATTCTTTTGTGTGAATGGAATTGAATGGGAAACATGAATGATTGTCTTTACTACAATATGAATTTATGCAAATAATCACCACAGTGGCTTATCAAAAATTCAAATAAAAAAAAAAATAATAAATTCAAAGGGTTTTAATTTGACAAAATGCACCACAAAATCAAAGAAAAGAAAGAATGTTTCGAAAAGAATTGGTTTTCCTGTTTAGTTTTGTATTTTCTGTATCACACAAACAAAAGCAACACAAAATTAGGCAAAAACAACAATCAGTGTTTTGGGCTAAATACAAAAATTTTGTATCTAAAATCAGAAAAAAAAACATATGCAAAAGAAAATTTAAACGAATTTAAAAACAAAACAAAATTAACAAAAATATCATAAAAATTCACCATATTCTTTATTATTGCAACACAAAAACTACAAACAAAAAAAAATATTATATACCAAAAAAATATATAAAATCAAAATGAAAAACAAAATGCTCGACGGCGCTTCTTTTGTGTTGAAAAATGCTTTTTTGCGTTCATCAAACTCAACATACAAAATACAACATAACACAACATACTCACCACAATGACAAATTCAACTCATAAACAAAATCTCAACTCTACTCCCCGAAAAAAATGCAATAACTTCAACTGAATTCAATTCAACTGTACGCAACTCAACTCACAATACAACTAAACTCAACTCAACTGTAAACTCAACTCAACTCACACACAATCCTTACTCAACTCTATTGAATTCAATTCAATTCAACTGAACTCAACTCAAAAACTGAAACTCTCACTCAACTCAACTCAACTCACTTTGTTCATTCTTAACTGAACACAACTGAATTCAAACACAAAACATTTTTTTCTAAACTCACCATGACCGGACGTCATCTTTTTTGCTCGCTTTTCGCACATTTTCCCATACACAAACTTGAAATTATTAACAAATTTTTGAACCTCCAAATTGTTTTTGCTTTTTAAAAAAACAATAAAAAATATTAAACAACAAAAACAAAAAAAAAACACCAAAAAATTGTATATAAAATCCACCATAAAAAACCGGGAACACAATTTTGCATGTGTATGGAATACAACAACAACAACAACAACACTTCAATTAAAAATAACAACAACAATAAAAACACAAAACCAACAAAACAACAAAATACATCAAATAATAGTGGTTTTCCACGCGATTGGCGCAATCTTTTTGGCATACGAAATCATAGCTTCCTTCCCGCCGGTGGCTTGACTTTAACAAATGGCCACAGTAGTCATTATCGCCTGGCCGCCAGTCATCCGCGTGCTGGTTGCTTTGAGCGGTACCGGGCTAATACCATTGAAGTCGATGACTGCGATTATTTGCCGCATAGTAGTGCGAGCACGGCACAACAGCAAATGTTGCTACTTGAGCAATTGGAACAATTGCAACAATTGGCTGCGCTGGCAGCAGCGGATTCACCACCGAATAGCGCAACATTGATGCAACAGCAGCATCAGCAGCAACAACTACTTCATAATACACAACAGCAACAACAACAACAACAACAAGCACATTCACTGCCAACCCATTTAATGGTAACTGACCAATAGCGGTGATCTTGTCGAGCAATTCTTCGTTGAGCCAGGAACAGTGGCCACCGAGGATATGCTGCTCGATATGGAAGCCGCCGAACAGCAGCATCCAGCGACGACAGCAGCCAAGCAAACAATTTCGTCCAGTCTGCAGCACACAACAGCCGCACAACAACAACAACTACAACAACATGAACAATCATTACCACATACAATACCACCGCCAGCATCAGCACATCATCATCATCAACAAGGAAGTGGTGGTTCACATTCATATCCTCATTCCCATTACACGACACCACATTCATCATCAGCACATTATTTTCCTCATGCGTTGCCCGCATTCAATGGCCTTCATTTTCCTGAGTTTCTTACGCATGCTGCCGATTTTACACATCTACCCGAACACATGTTCCGTCGTAATGGACGCAATTTGAGTGGCGGCAGCGGCGGCGGCGGTGCTGGCAGCGTTGGCGTTGGATTTGGCTCTTTACCCACCACACATGGTTATCATTTTGCAGAACAACTTCCCAGTTTTGAGCAATTCAAGCGAATCACTTCGCCTGTAATGAATTTCTTTCGTCAACATCCCGCGTCAGCGTCCGCATCACCGCCACCACTACACGAACCGCACGATCATGCGCACACGGTGTCCTCGTCGCCTTCGTCCTATGTCGGTTATGTGCGCGATCATACCGACAACACATGCAGCCATTGTCAGAATGGCAGCCAACCTGTAGTGCTCTCAACTAATACAGCACTGGCAACTCCCGGTCTGGCCATTGGAGCATGTGATGATCCCTACTGTCTAGCCGATGCCCATCCACATCCCCAACATCATCCGATTGCTTATCCCTATACAGCCGAGCAATTGCTAAGGCGTCCTTCACTTTCGATGTTTCAACCCACTTCGGAACCATCGCTGCCCACCATGGATCCGGCAATGTGCGGCGAATGTGTGGATCAGCATTTCGTTGGTGGCCTGACAGGTCCACAAATCAATTTGGGTGCTGTACCCACTTATCATGTACACACGCCTACACCGACAGCGCACAAAAAGGCCAAGTCACAATTGGCTCCGCCACCTCAATTGCCCACACAATCAGTTTTGCGCTTGTCGCGTCAACTCAGTGAGGATGCTCTTATTACGGCTGTGCCCATAGCCGAATCAAAGGCAATAGGTCAACCACCTTCCATTTTAAAGAAACCTCGCGGGGTGAGTCAAGCTGCAATGGCACCAGTTCGGAACTCTCTCGATCGTCGAAAAATGTTCCATGAGGGTCAGTCACGTTCACTCGACTATGATGATTTGCATGCCAAAAGCTGGGGTCGGCGACGCATACGCTACGAAGATGAAGTCTATTTGACACCAACGGAAGAGCTTTCACGTCGCTATGGTTCCGAAACGAATATACGTCAATCGTATATGGGCGCAAATGTAGATGCCTCAAATCCTTTGAGCCATTCGCATTTTCTTGTGACCGATGATAAAATTGTTACCATCACTTATGACTCAGATGTGGGTTGGACACGACGTGGTGTCGCCCCATCGCTGTTTCGTGATTCAAGGCGTCGTGGTATTTATAATCCCGATGCTCGTAATCACATGTCCCTAGACTTACAACGCACTAGTCAACAAAAGCTCTATGGTCCAGCTCAACCTTATTTAAAGCGTCGTCGCAATTTACCACATCCGCCAAGTGCTCAAAATGCGCACAATTTCTCTCCAGTTGAATTCATGATGGAAGATGGCAGTGGTGGTGGAAATGTTGGTGATCCACATCAACATTCGTCTGCAACATTGCCGCAGCATGGAATGGTGAATGGTGGTGCAGGTGGCGAACGACCAGGACCCGTGGGCATGTCAAAACGTGCTGGAGGAGGTGGAGGAGGTGGAGGAACTGGTAAAACATCTATGTCACAACACCAACATGAATCCGGTAGCGATCGCAGTAATTTGGTTAGCATCAATGATCAACCGGAGTACTTTGAGTACTACGATGATGAAGATCGTGGTGTCATCGGTTATGGCGGTCGTCGGAGTCAACATAACACACAACAACAACAACATTTACAACACCAACAACAACAACACACAAGTAGTATGAGCCAACATGGCCATCATCAAACCAATAGTAGTAGTGGTAGTAATTTAGTTAATAATAGTAGTAGTGGTAGTAGTAGTGTTAGGCAAAAAGGGAAAGAAGTTATGGCAACAACAATAACAACAACAATGGAATCACACCAACAACAACAGACGAAATCTGGTAGTGGGAGTGGTAGTGGTGGTGGTGCATCTTCTACTGCTGCTGCTGGTAATATCGTCGTCGGTAGTAATAATGCTAATAATGCTTCTTCTTCCTCTTTTGCAAATCCCCCACAACAACATCATGGTGTCGCTACAACAACAACAACAAATACAACAACAACTACAACAATATCACCAAACAAACGTGCCTCATTGAAACATGACATTAACAACCATGACGGTACAACGACAACAACCAATCAATCCATACAACCACCACAATCCACAAATCTCACCACAACAACAACAAATCTAACCACTTCATCATCGAATGTAAACGCAATGACGACGCCTACGGCGGCGGCGGCGGCGGCAAACAACACATCAACAACAACGACTGCTACAACAACTGCCACAACAACAACGAATAATACTGATCCTAATGCCACAACGGATCCTGATGCTGATCCTGATGCCCCACTTGATGTAATCGATTGGGATGCTATCGATGCCATGTTGGATGATGATTTCAGTGAATATGATAAAGACAAAAACGGAACCGAAGAGAAAAAAGATGATGCGAATTTCAGTCAAAGTGTCGATGATAAAGTTGGTAAGTAAGAAGATCATGCAGCTATATTATTGATCCTTATTAGCCAGATAAACTCCTTAAGAAATCCTACAAATTGTCTAAATCCAATTCGGAAATTCAGAAAAAATGCGTTCTAGAAATTTGTAACTTTGTGTTTTTGTGTTTTTCCCATCCAAACATAGAAATTTCATACCAAGGTCCAACTAAAAGGTATCACCCATAAGTTGAATAATACAAATATGTGGATTGAGAACAATTTTTAGTTAGTTTTTCAAAGTTTTAAGGCGCCTTACGACTAACAGATTAATGCAGAAAACCCAGAAAAAAAGTACATTTATCTTACTTAGTCATTTGCAAGTCTTGTAAACAATTCTATGGATTCATCTTAGTGTCATACTATGGTCAATAATGATGAGTTCTACATTAAGTAAGCAGGTAGAAAATGAATTAATTAAGTAACTCCTGTGATTGACCGTGTCGTAAGGTTTCAAAAATATTGGTAACTTAATGATATTTTTTTTAGTATAACCAGGCAATCGAATCTTGCGGGGTGCCAACTCTAAAACTAATCAAATACAATTAAAGCGAATGATTCTAGGAAATCCTATTATGCTAAGTTTCGTCTTAAGTAAGGACTTACATATAAAATTCTATGTACCATTTTTGTACTCTGCACAGAAAATATTCACTAACCATGTAAATTTCAAGATCCTAGATTACTGAATCGTCTAGCTCCCACACAAACCCAGATTTAAATTTCATGTTACACTTTCTTGTTTTTGTAGTCTCATGTTCCCCGGGCATGTAAATTTCAAGATCTTAGAATTCCACACAAATATTTAAGTCTCAATGTTGAAATGATGTGTGTTTTCTAGGGTTGCGTGAACTTTGGCATAGTCGAAGATAACGTTCTTACTAGTTTCTAGTTCTCACTAATTCTTTGTCCTTTGACACCCTCGCTATAGACGGCAGCCTATCGGATACAGCACAAGATCGTAAAAAAGGTAACGTGGACCAAGAACGTTCACCAAAAAGTAACAGCGGCATGGGTAAAAAATCGAATTCAACATCACAACTATCAGCAACAGGTGAGTTTAATTCATTCCAATTTCAATTAAGTTTTCGTTACGTTAAACGTTATGTTCCTGTTATATAAAGAATATTTAATTAGAAATACTAAAATCGAATTGAAAAATGCGAGTCCTTTTAATATAAAAAAACCGAAATCGCATTGTACTCATTTGCATCATTTAATATTTAATACTAACCTCAAATCCAAATTGAATTGAATCGATAAACAAAGTAACTAACAAAGTACTCATAGCTGGAAAAGCAAAATCTTTGGCTTTAAAATAATTAATTAGAAAACAAAAATTTTTTTTTTATTTTCAACATTAAAAAAAAAAAAATTATGATTTTCTCGAAAAGCCTTCATTACTCAGTTTAATTTAAAAAAATATCATTTAACTACTCTATGCAAAAATTTCTAACAACATTCAAATTTTTACGTATTCACTGAAAAACGAAAAAAAAAAATCTACGAAAATTTCAAAAAAAAAATCGAAATTCGAAAAATTTTATTTAAATGAAATCGAAAATTTCGAATAAATCGAAACACAAATCAAAGGTCGTAAAAGACGTATGGGCTTTGGAAAGAAGGGTAAGAACTCATTTACGGTGCATCGCAGTGAAGAAGTTCTGCCAGGTGAGATACGCGGCGCCTTGTCGCGTGGCTCGTCCTCGGAGGCCGATGGCGGCGGCGGTGGTGGCGAAGCGTACGCCGATAGCGCTGGTGGGGACAGGTTCGCAATAAGTTCTAATTTTTCTTTACTTAAATAGTCTGCTTCTTTTTCTGTGATTTTTCGTATTTTTAGTTTTATTTCATATTTTTTAATATAAGATTATTTTTTGTTTTTTTTTTTTTGTGTTTTTTCAATCAAAACAAATAACGTTAAGAACCTAAGAGATGATGATAAACATTAGTAATTAAGCTATAAGAGAAAACAAAGATAAAAAAAAAAAATATCAACAACAACAGAATCAGTAACAAATTTCAGTACCAAAACTTTTCCTACATGCGTTACCCCTTAACCGCCCCTAAACGTAAAACACTAAACCGATGGTTTTATTTTCTTTATATATTTTCTTTCAAAATTATTCTTTTTTTCAGACCCTCATATTCTTAATACATTTAAGCGCTTGTCTAAAAGCTAATTTCTTTCTTTGGAGCTTTAAGCTCAGCCCACACTTTCTTGCTCTCAAGCTCACTTTCACAAGAGAGAATTCTCTCTTCAATTTAACATATTAAGCGCTTTAGCATGTCAAGTCTAGCGACACTTGAATCCTCCGAAATGATATTACGTTTTTTTTTTATTTTTCTTTTTAATTTTCCATACTTGTACTTCTTTTTGATTTTCTTGAACTCTTTCCTTGCCACGTTTATACTTTACTTATTAAGCTACAAAAAACATAAGACTACACGATAAAAACCAACAAAGTTATGAAAATGAAAATTTTTCAATAAAACAAATCAATCAACAAATCCAAGAAAGCGAATCAAATCAAGAAACTCCAAAGTCGATACGTATTTTTAGGCTTCTTTTGACATTAAACAACAAGAGAATTTCCAAAATTTCCGGAACTCAAAGTTGAAAAAGATTCATGCAAAAAGCTTTTCATTGCAATAGTTGTTCCTACCAGGTTGCCTCTACCCTCTACCATGCATGCCCAGTTGGAACAAATGTCGCATAACAAAAGCTTTTTGTTTCTAAAAAATAACATGAATCTCTATTTATGCCAAATGAAATTCATTTATATTTAATTACTTCACTACTCAATTACTAAATGCTTGTTTAAGGTTTTCTTTTAATTAATTATTTAGCTTAAAAACAGAATTTAATAAAATTTAATTCATTTTTGTAGTTTAATTAACAGAAACAAACTATTTAAACTGTGTTTATTGCATTTGCATATTTTCTATATTTTTTTTTTTTTTTTTCTATATAAACAAAATACACACAAATTATTATCATAATTAAAAAAAAAAGTTTTCAAATTGCATGCCTTTCTTCGTATTTTAGTAATGTAATAATTTTAAATATAATACAACAAGAACAAATATAAAATTAAATTAAAAAACAAAGTTTATTACAGCAAATTTACACACGGTAAGACATACAAACAACTAAAGGGTCTTTCCTACAATCAAACTACAATGTAATAATTACAATAGTAAAATTCGTTAATTTAACAAAATATTTCTATTTTATATCCTTGGGAAAATAAATTATCAAAGTTGGCAATGAACATGAAACTTTTAATCTACTGACGATGAAAGTGTCTCAATTCCCAAGCCATTATTTGTGCATCATAATAAATTTTAGTTCTTCTTTTTTTTTTTTGTTGATACAATTTAACAAATAAATTCAATAAATATGAACTGGAAGCAAAATGAATTTGTCATTTTTTCCTTGTGTCATAAAATGAAATACTTAGGTATTGTACATCTTTCACAACTTGTCTACGGCTAGAAATGGCACCTGACCTAATTATTGTTAGGATGTAGCTTCATTAATTATTAGCCTCATCGAACTTTTAATGTCATCACTGATATTTTGTGTTTCTAAAAAGTTAAAAAAATGGTTTTTATGTAAAAAATCCACCCAGGCCTATTTTTATAAGGTTTGGTGGTCATGTTCAATTGTACTTCTAACCTATTGTGTAGTCTTAACACTCTTCAAAAATGTAGTGGTTAGAGGGAATTTAAGGTACAAGTGTCATCATAAACAAAAACAAAAAAAAAAAATTCAAAATTAAATTGGCAACATGAAGTTTCTAATAAAAAAATAGTTCCATGGATGATAATTCACAGAAATTGTCAAATATTAGTCATATTTATTATAATTTTTACTTCGACTTCTTTGATTTTAATTTCAAGTGAACAAATTTCATCAATTCTTATAACTAATGCATAATTTCCTTGAAAACAAGTAACAATTGCATTAGAACAACAAAAATTGAAACAGAATATATTAGAATAAATATTCGTTTTTTGTTTTTTTAATTATAAACATTTTTCATTGCTTCTTAGCAAATTCATACTTAAATCCATGAATAAAATAAAATAAAGTTTCATATAGAAACTTTTAATTACAAAACAAATTAGCAATTCGTTCATTTTTGAAATTTAAATTTTGTAAACTTTAGAATAAAATTCTCCATTCTATTATATTCTATTCGCCTTTCAATTTTTTTTTTACAAAATTAATGAAAAAGTAATAATTGATACTTAAAAAAAATTCTTTCAAATTTTATATTAGTCATTTGAACGATTATTCTTATTTAAAAATAAGAATACAATATTTGTTTTAAAGATTTTAATATTATTAAATAGGAATTAATATTCAGACAAATTGACAACAAAAAAAACAACATGATTGGGTTGTTTTGTTCCTGCGGGAGAGATCTTATCTTATGAGAAATACTAGATTATAAAAACAACTAATCAAATCAGATCTCACTCTTAATTTATTACTAAAAGAAAATGCATGTAATTAAAAAAATTTTACATCAAACTAATGTTTATCATCTTGAATCTTCAACTATTTTGTGTTTATGTTTTATGTTTTTTTTTTTGTTTTCTTTTTTGTTTTTATTCATTTTTTATATATACAATTTATATACAGGGAGGCGACAGAAAGCATTTTACAAACACAAAAAGATCAACAAATACAAACAAATAAAAAAAAAACACAACAAAATATATCACAAAGATTATAATGAAGCACCACAGAATTGGGATTACAAAATTACAAAATTTCAAAAAAAAAACAAAATAGAAAAGAAGAAAGAAACAAAACACTGTACAAAAATAAATTAATAAAGCAAAATTCAAAAGTCGCACTTAGTTGAAACAAATAAGTTATCTATAAATAAATAATTATGAAATAAGGAAAAGGATTTCTGTATTATAAATTTTCGAAGGATTTTCGAAAGCAGGAGACAAAAAGTGTATTCAATGTTTAAAAAATAACAAACATGTGTCTTTCTTAAGACGATTTTTTTGTTTCATTACTTTTATTTTGTATATTTTATTAATTAGTTTTTTTTTTTTTTTATTATATTATTTTCCTGCTAAATTGTTGCTTTTTTATCTACTAAATAATAATTTATTTGTGCTTCTTTTTATTTTATATACATTTTAGACATGTGTATTTTAATTGTCTTCTTATTATTTCTTAAAACAAAAAACAAACTAAAAAAAAAATATAAGATGCAGCATTTATTTTTTTTGATGTTTGGGTGCAGTGATTTTTCATACTTTTCATATATAAATTGATTTCCGTCCTCGATTCACCAGCAGAGTACAAAAAAAAAACCAAAAAGAAAAAAACCACCAAATTAACAAATTTTAAAGGCAAAAAAACAAATTATAATTAAAAATTATACAAAATTAATTAATAATGTAATCTGTAATCTGTAAATCGGTTCTAATTTCTCATATATATGAAATTTGTTTCTCTGTGTTTTTTGTGTTCCATTTTATTTTTTCTTGTGTCCTGTCTGTAATAACGCCGCTGCGCTTTGTATCAAATGTTCATCAATATATGATTTGACTTGATATGATATGATATGATAGAACAATATCAGGCACAATATTCAGCTTCTAGTTCCACTTCGTCCCACAATCAACATCATTCCACTACAATAACAACAACACATCAACCACCACCACATTACCAGCGTCAATCGCGCGGATCGGCTGGCAGTATTCAAAGATCGGTTGAAGGTGCCGCCGTCTGCATCATCGACGCAATATCGTGCAGGCAGCATACATTCGATTTCTAGCTCCGAGGGTTCATCGTAAGTTTCTTAGTTGATAGTTTCATTGAATGATTGATCCCTCTCTGGGTCAAAACAATATAGTTTGACTATTCATTGGTATTATATAATCGCTTGATCGCTTGGTTGTCTCTCTCTCTCTCTCTCTCTCTCTCTCGTTCTATCTAAATCACTCACTCATTCACAAACTATTCTATCTATCCATCCATCTGTCTATCTATCTATCTATCTATATCTCTAAATCTATAGTTGAGTCCATAAATTCTTCCCCGTTTTCTTTTCCTTGTACATTTTGAATGTACCTTAACCTTTGCTATTTATTATTTCGACTTCTTCTCAACTCTCTCTCTCTCTCTCTCTCTCTCTCTCTCTCTCTCCCTATCTATCTCATTGACTATCTCATTTTCTTTTCATTATCATGTCTCTATAACTTTGTATATGTATGTGTATAATGCTACTATAAGTATATGTTCCGCTATAATACTTTTATACTTAAATGGTCTCCTTTCTATCCATAAGAATAATAAGTATAAACCTAAGTTATATTTTCTGTGTGTTGATCTGTTGTGCTTAAACTCATCATTCTCACTTCACTTTCACTTTCACCACTTTCTTCTTCTTTCAGTCTGTCATTCTCTCTATATAATTTCTCTTTGCTACTAGTTCCTCGATTCTATTGAGCTAAACAAAATGTGTGCTTTACAAGTTTACCAAATATCTAAATGTATATTTACATAATATTAATTTTCGTTTTTTCCTTTGTGTTTTTATTTCTCTATATTTCTATGCAATTCGATGTAAACAAAAAGCAATTGTTTTTTCTTTATTCTCAGTGTATGTAAAGAATGATTTTTATTTTAATTTCCATTTATTGTATTATTTTCTATTATTCTATGTAAATATTTACTTTTTTGTAAAATATTTTAATACTAACATAATTTTTCAAGATTTTTGTATATAAAAACAAAGAAAAACATTAATAGAATCCTTAAGGACTTCAAAATTACTTAAGATGATGATGTTAAACTAGGATTTTATAAATGATATCAGATCTCAATAGATGTGTAAAATTTTTTAATGAAAAACATTTAAAAAAATATATATTTAGGAAATTTTTTAACACTTCAAATGTAAACGATATGATTATCCTACGATTTATGTCTTTATTAATATTAGACATATGCATGAATACATTCAAAACTAAGTATTCATACAAGTACAGTAGTAACCAAAACGAAACGAATTGAATGGTTATAGCAGGCAAGTCTATTGTTTTGTACAAGGAATTCCAGTCACTCACTGTGAGAAAAATAACGAGATAGACTTTTTTCCTGTATACACATTGTCTAAATTCTGAATACTTCTTGTATTCTTATGAATTGTCAACTTACCCCAATTCCCTGGTTTTGGTTTAAATACTCGTGCAATTCATACAAATTGCACTTTAACCAAAACAACTCAGTCGAGTTTTTGAGTATCACTCATTACTACACTGAGTGCTGGTTCATTTGAGTAAACTCATGCAGATGTCTAATATAATATATAATTTCAATTTTTTAAACTATTCAACATACTAAGAACGAAATATGAAGGAAAAATTTATTATGAAATTATGTAAAATGAAAAGGCAATGTTTATAATGATTAATACTGGATTGATATTTTCTAGCACTTGAACTAATGAATTAGAAAT
This sequence comes from Amiota minor, assembly GCA_037043295.1. NCBI lineage: Eukaryota > Metazoa > Arthropoda > Insecta > Diptera > Drosophilidae > Amiota > Amiota minor. Next base: position 1,047,449 of record JBAMAW010000058.1, read on the forward strand.
TAGTCAAATTTAGTTGGGTTTATGGGAAAACTAGCAAAGCTTTTCACTTTTTATGTTATACAATATAAGAAAAATGCTATTAAGTGTAAAAAATGTGAAACCAACTTTGACCAAACTTGGATGCATTTTAGTGAGATTCCTCGGGAAACCAAACCGAACTTTTTACAAATATTCTAGATATTTGTAATGTAGTCCTTATATTTCAAGTCATTTCAAGATATTAGTAAAGAAATAAAATTAAAGTGTAATGAATTATTATCAATGCCTGGTATATAATAATTGTTTCAATGAAAACTATTACATTAACCACATAGAAGGGTCAATCAATAAGTAATGAGACAAATAGCTGTACTAAAAAATTTATTGTCTTGTCTCATCGTTCTTCTAATTTGTGGCATAAAATGCTATGGGTTGGTTGTTCTCGAAGACACTTTTACACTTCACTTCTTCATTGGATCGAAAATGTCACCCAAATAGATCATCTCATCCAAAGAAATGGATTCTACTGAAAAATTCTGCCTTTTCAATTAAACTTCACTCTTTCAAGTGTTGTCTTGGAAACCATTTTGCACAAGTTTTCTTGTTTACTGCAGCTAAACTGAATAATATAGGGACAATTCCAACACTTCGCGTGGACTTCTTCAGCTATCAGTTCTACAGTAATACGTCTCTCGTCCTGAATTAAAGCTTTAATGCCAGATTCGAGAGAGGAAGGTGCAACTTCAATCAGTTGTACACTTTGCTAGTCACCGAAACTTACATTGCCGCTTTCATGGTAAACTGTTTTACGAATTTGTAACCGTTTAAATGATTTAAACACTTTCAAGATTCTTTCATGGATTTCTATCTCTGCAATTGAATATCTAATCATTGCGCGTTGTTCTTTCGCAGTGCAATGCTACAGAATGCAGAATACACTTAAGGATACCTGCCAAATACTCTCGAAGAGGTGACGAGAAACAAAATACAAGAATGCCAACTTGATAATCTGAAACAATTTTGTTTCTGAGCTACTTCCGATTTGTTTCGTTACTTAGTGAATAATCCACGTACTGGTTCCTTTACTTAAAGTTTTAAATCAAGTTTGTTTGAATGAAAATTTATTTACGAAGTGTTGAAAAACATCTTTATGGAAAAATTAATTTAGATCTGAAATATTATGTATTGTCCATGATAAAAATATTCATTCAATTGAAAACTCTAAATAGGATGAAGATTTGTTGTATTAAACAACACAATTTTAAATCTCTTGTCAGCTTATTTCCTAGAGTTTTACAACACTGATGCCGATTTGAATGTGTTTTTTTTTTAATGAAAATATAAACACGAAACTGTACTAAGTATAATTAATTATTAAGTTCCAAAGTTCCAAACTAGAATTAGGAAATTTTAGGCTGAAAATACATATATTTTAAGAGATTAAATTGATTGCATGTCACTTTCATATGCTGAATTTTTTCAATGGCACAATTAATAGACTCTATAAAACATGTGCACACTACACCAATTTAGATGATATACTACTCCAATACACCCAAAATTTAATATAATTCAAAAACAGAAACACCTTACCACTTCCACCAGCAACAACAACAACAACAACAACACCTCAAACACCAACCATTACAATAATAACAACATCATCCAGAACTGTCTTTCTATATACTCCCTGTGTATAAAGATATATTTAATATTTTATAAAAAAAAAAAAAAAAAATTCTCTTTAATTTTATTTGTTGTAAAATGGTTATGGTAAAATGGAAATTTCTATCTCTTTTGGATTGATTTTTATTTTATTATTACTTTTATTATATTGGAAATGGTTTCCTAAGATTTTTCCAATATTTTTTTATCATTTTACTAATAATATTTCTTTGTTTTTTTTTTCCTCAAACAAATCTACCATCATGGTGTAGATTTTCACCATCCTTGCGTATGAACGATGGACAATTATCAGAGTTCATTGATGGCCTTGGTCCTGGCCAGCTAGTGGGTCGCCAAGTATTGGGTGCACCATCGCTGGGTGATATACAATTATCGATGTGCCATCAAAAGGGTTTCCTAGAAGTAGAAGTTATACGTGCAAGAGGTTTACAGGTAAGTCCCGCTTAGACTATTATAAAAGTAATTTACTAATCAAACTTATATAGCAAAAGCCAACTTCAAAAATGTTACCAGCGCCCTATGTAAAAGTCTATTTGGTTTCGGGCAAACGTTGCATTGATAAAATGAAAACATCAACAGCGCGTCGTACACTTGATCCACTGTATCAGCAACAATTGGTCTTCAAACAACCCTATCAGGGTTGCATACTACAAGTGATTATTATCCCTTAACCTAAACTAGACTTACGTAATACATAATTCATTTCTTCATTCAGGTTACTGTTTGGGGTGATTATGGACGCATTGAAAAGAAAGTCTTCATGGGTGTCGCTCAAATTATGCTTGACGATCTTAATTTATCGAATATCGTCATCGGCTGGTACAAACTCTTTGGCACCACATCACTGGTCAGTTGTCCCACTAATTTAGGTTTAGGCTCTAGGCGTTCATCACTAGCATCACTCGATTCACTTAAACTTTAAATCAAACCAAAATTAACCAGAAAAATATTGCCAAATCAATAATTTTTAAATTTATAAAAAATCACAATAAAATTTGTTCAAATCTGAAACTATCACAAAGAACACATTTTACATTCACAATCTCTCTCACACACACACACACACACACACACACACACTTGTAGTGCTTAATTACTTTAGTATATTTTTGCAAAGAAAATTTTATCAAATCACAAAATCAAAATCAAAAATTATCTACAAAAATAATCCAAATCAAAACAAAATTTATTGTTAACCCCAAAAAACATTTTTCCAAAAAGTATTTGTAAAATATTTAGAAAAAGAATAATTAGCAAAGAATTTTAGTTAGTTAAAAGAAAAAAATTTGTTGTTACTTGTTTTTCGTTGCATTGAGTTGCTAGAAATTTTGGTTCGCTCCTTATAAGTATTTGCTTGATTTATTCTCGATCTCTAAACCTCAGCTAAAGAAAATATTTAAAAAAAAAAAAAACAAACAAACAAACAAACAAATTAAATAATCCATAAATCCAATAGCAAAATGGTCATTGAAATTATTTACATGCACATCTCTAACACACACACACACACACAGCTTACACACACTAAATATAGTTAAATACTTTAAGAAATCAAGTGTAAAGAGAAATATTTGTTAGACTATTGTATATCAAAAAAAAAAGAAAAAGAAAAAAAGAAAGAATAAGAAAAACAAAATCCATGCATCAATCGATGAATCAAATTGTATGTACAATATTTAGCACATGTATGACAGCAACAGCATTGAACAACAAGAACAGTAACAACAGCAACAACAATAACAACAGCATCAACAAAAACTAAATCTCCCTAATCACCAAATAATATCTACATATGTTAAATACTCTCGCAACTCAGTCAATCAAATCAAATCAATCAATCAATATGTCATCACCGTTTTTTGGCATAGAAAATACTACATCCTTCTACTTCTACAACGTAGTGTTTTGCATAGACCCCGATACTTACTACTTATATACAATAAAAAAGAAAAAAAGAAAAGAGAAATAGGTATGTTCTGCTATCAAAAATACAATACAATAATTCAAACACTCACATCAAGTTTATCCTACAATACAATATTTTCTATATACCCCATTATAAATGATATACCATATATGTATAGAGTATAAAGTAATTTGATGCATCTCATTTCTATTTTAATTAATTATTAATAATTTTTTGGTTTTTTTTTTTTTGTATGTATCAAATACAAAAGTATTTCTCGCTTATGTAACATTAGAATTTAAACAATGTCAATAGATACTTTCTATTAGTTGATTGAAAATTATCTTAATTGTTATTATTTAACTTTAAGTTCCCTTTCACTTCAATTGAAATGTTACAAGTGCTCAAACCAAATAGCCTTTCTTTTGCCTTCCGAAGCACTTTGCCTCCTATTATTTAAATAATGAAAATCCTAATGCCCCTTAACTCTAGAGAGAACTTAATAATGATACTGCGGCTAAATCGGAAAGGAATTCTTATAAACTCTTCTTCTTCTTCTTCTTAAAATGACATTGTAAAGTTATGAAGACACATAACCTAAAAAGAAAACACCTCTGCTTCATGCGAGGCTTTTCAGGCTACCATCGCAAGCGTCTGCTGTCACCAGTTGAGCTTCTTTCAACTTTTCTCACTTGTTGTTTGTAAGTATGTTTTTTTGTTTTTAAAACCCAAGATGCAAAGACGAAATTAAAAGACGTTCCTCAAATCATTCATAAAGAAAGTATGGCGTCATATGGAGTTTGGTCTTTACTCATTGAATAAGTCTATAAATTGTGGTTGGCAATTACATACAATCACTTACAATAGGTTGAATATATCGATATTTATATCTATATATCAATGTATTATATCGGAATAAAAATCGATTTATAACTAGTTTTATATGACTTCATATTCTTTTCCCCAAAGAAGTCATCACTTCAAAAACAAAAGTATAAAGGTGTAAAATTCCATACCACGCGTGACGACTGCGGTGTTTCAAGTGTCCTATGCTTTTAACTCATTTCAATGGAGGAAGCTCTACAGCACGCGTTAGATGCGTCAACATCTTACACTTTGTAACCAAAAAAAAAACCTTTGTGAAATACCGAAATTTCCACCGAAACGTCAGAGAAAAGTTGAAAGTAGCACATTTTTTTATGGCAGTCGCGGTCGGCAACAGGCTATTACATTACACAACTTTTATACCCGATGGACCTAAAGGCAAAAACCCAGAAACGCCTAATATCGTGTTTCGTCTTTATAGTCTCTAATCTAATCTGATCTAGTCTAATCTAATCTAATTTAATCTTCAATTTTTAAATTTTGTAGTTTTCTTGCAAACCATGAAAATATCAAATTGCCCCCATCAGAAATACTATCAAATCTTTATATATATAATTCTTCTGTGAGTGTGTATGTCACTGAACTTCTCTTAAACGACTGGACCGATTTTGATGAAATATTTTGTGTGTGTTCAAGGGGATCTGAGAATGGTTTAGATTCACAATATACATATATAATTAAGTATTATTATTTAAAAAAGAATAAAAAAAAAATTGCTATGCTCCGGGTGAGGCTCGAACTCACGACCTTAAGATTATGAGACTTACGCGCTGCCAACTGCGCCACCGAGGCATATACGAACAATATTGGAAAACAGCATTGTCAATATGTGAAACAAATACATTATGTAAGTTCAGATTCAACATCTACATTTGAGAAATTATTCCACGAGCCTCGGTGGCGCAGTCCGATTGGCCGTACGACGTCGGGCAGGATACCCTAGTATGTATATATAATTCTTCTGTGAGTGTGTATGTCACTGAACTTCTCTTAAACGACTGGACCGATTTTGATGAAATTTCTTGTGTGTGTTCAAGGGGATCTGAGAATGCTTTAGATTCACAATATGTATATATAATTCTTCTGTGAGTGTGTATGTCACTGAACTTCTCTTAAACGACTGGACCGATTTTGATGAAATTTTTTGTGTGTGTTCAAGGGGATCTGAGAATGGTTTAGATTCACAATATATGTATATAAAAGATAGTTATAAATAGTGTTAGTTACACTATTTATAACTCAAGAACGGTTGAACCGATTTGGCTGAAAATTGGTGGGGAGGTAGCTTAGAACTAGGAGACGGACATAGGATATCCCGTTTCAGTGGGACGTGACATAAAACGTGAAGGAATGGATTTGCAAACCGTAATAGCTACAGAGTTGAAATTTTTACAGAATATGTAGTAGTTCTATCCGGGAATTAGCAACAAATACTAAAACTAAAATATTTTTAAAAACTGAAAGGGGTCCCCATACAAGAAATATTTTGGTTTGTATGGCAGCTAAACGACCCAGTAATCCCACGATCTTGAAATTTCGATGGTTGGTAGCTATGCATCAGAGACTTATATTGTGAAATTTCAGTTTGATCAGTCCACTAGGGAGGGTACTTCCCATACAAACCCACCATTAAAACTCAGTTTCTTATTCGAAAAACTTTTTTTGTTCTATCGAACTGATATTTAGACACTATAAGTTCTTGACATAGGCGCTACACATCTATCAATCAAATCGGCCAACTAGGAGGAGTATCTCCCATACAAACCCACCATTAAAATTCAGGTTCCTATTCGGTAAACTTTTTTGTTTTTTGAACTATTGAACTGAAATTAGTGTCTAACTATAAGTTTCTGATATAGGCGCGGTACATTTGTTGGAAGCAGTCAAATCAGACTAATAGAGGGGGTACCTCCCATAAAACCACAATCTGGTACTGAACTCTCCGTGTACGAGTCTGACTCGCACTTGGCCCATTTTTTATTTTTATCGGTGGTCATCGTCTACAGCGCTCCATTCCTTTCTCTGTTATAGCTCCCATTCCCACATATCTCCTTGATTTTCATCAAAGGAAGAAATGTTTCCATACGTATATGCTCTCTTATCTTTTTTGTGCGAGGGCGTAGCAACGCACGCCGGGATAACTATAAAATATAATATATAATAAATATAAAATATATGTGTAATAACTCTAATGATAATTTCCGGTCAGTATTAATTTTAATTTTGATTTTTAATTTTGGCTTTTCTTTTTTATTTGTATATTTTGGCATTTTAATGTTTTCTTCTACAGGTTAAGTAATTTGATAAACGAATGAAGTTTTTTGTGTAGATTTCTCAAGTATGAAATTTTAATTTGGTGATACTTTTTATTTATTTTATTTTGTAATTTAAGTTTTTTTCTCATTTGTCTTGCATCATTGGCATAATTTTATCCAGTTTATTTTGGTTTAATAGAACCAAGTTTTGTATTTTTAATTATTTTGTTAGTCTCCTTTTTGATGTTTTACTTTGCGTTGGTGTTACATATTGGGCATTCATCCATATTTCTTTTATTTGTCATTATCAAGTTAAAATGAATACTTCATGAGCTGTGATGTTCGATGTTTATGCTTTTAAGATGGTTAAGTTGCCAACTCTTTTTCTATATTTCCTATTTTTATTAATTTATTAATATTTAATTTCCATCTATTTAAATTTTGTTTTTTTTTATTTATATTTCTTTTTATATATAAAGGAAAATCGATGAATATCATATTGACTATGTACTGGGTAGATGGATTTATTAACAATTAATTGGTTTTAAATTTTCTGTATTCAGTTTTAATGCCGTTTAAATTGATATATCTTAATTAGCTATTTTTTGAATGGAAAAGATCGACAGAATATTATTTTAAAACTCTGAACGGATATGTTTCAATTTCTTCAATATGTTTATCTTGACATCAACAGTCAAATGTGTTCGTTGCTTCTTTTCCAACTTCTTTTATGTTTAATTTTAGTTTTATTGCAATTCAATATTTATTTTTATAAATTTTGTGATCTTAAAATATAAAAGAAATTTGATGGATATATCTTTGCCAAAATTCATTTCAGTTGATGGATGATTATGATTTATTAACAATTAAATTATTCGTTTTAAATTTCCTGTATTCAATTTTAAATTTAAAGCAGTTTGTATTGAGATAATTTAATTATTTTTTTTTATCTTATTTTTTTTATGGAAAAGATTGACAAATTATTATATTGAAATTCTAGACGGAAATCGTAGTCGTAGTCGTGAAGCAATAGTCAATAAATGTTTTTTTTTTTTGGGATACATCTGCTGCAACTTATTTTTTTGTTTAATTTAGTTTTATTGCATTTCTATATTTATTTTTAATCATTTTGTAATCTTAACAAATCGGCGAATTCTGGTTATTATTTTGATATTGAATTATGAGGAATGTTATTAAGAAATCGGGATATACTGTTTTGATGTATTCATTATCATTATTGGGAAATTAAGTTTTGTCTTTAGGTTTTATTTTTGTTTTACTTTTATTTTAATTAAGAAATCAGACTGAATTATTTCTTATAGGCAAAAGAGTTTTTAATGGTGTGTAAAATAGTTTGTAACGAAATGAGTCATCACGTTACACAACAACAATATGCAAGCAACCAGTTTGTGTGTTGTACAAAACCAATTATAAAAATGTTTGCAATAACATGCGAGCAACTAACAATCGAATGTACGAAAGATGATGAGAAACACACAGAAGCTGCAGTGTTAATTTTTGAATAGAAGGGGACAGACGGCAAACGTAAACACAACAACAACAACAATAATTAAACACGCGACAACAAACAAAAGCAATAAAGTTAGTGAAATAGAAACTGACAAAACGCTTAGATAGGAGAAGCAAATGATTATTTCGCTTGCACATGCATGTTTGCGAATGTTTTCGTTTTTGTACACACATACATACATATGTCCACGAGGACACACGAAAGAAGTAAAAAGAAGATTAACTTTAGCTATGCCGGAGTTGTGCGCACTTTTTATATCTTCTGATAATTGCGCCAAGTTCATGTTATGTTTGAAGATATCCCTCCTGGTGGTCCGATGGCCCTGAAATTTACATAGTGATGGTGGATATGTGTGAAACACCTAACAAGTATAGTGTTCAAATTTCAATTCGATAATATTGTTGTATTTCTTTTGACATGATTCCACTGTCTCCTTCTCCCTTTTCTCTCTGTCCCTCACACGAAATCTCCATTTCTTTTTAAGAAGTTTCCCTTCCATGAAGTGTACGGTAATACACCTGATTTTATTTCTACTCGTAACAGTATCTATTAACATTTTTGATGCATCTTTTTTATAATTTTCCATGGATAATACATTCTAACACTTTACTTGCTTTACAATTTATACATGTCATTTATAGGGTGATTATTTAAGAGTCTCTGGTTTTAGATTTTATAAAACGCAGAAAGATTTGCAAAAGTATATATAAATGTCCGACAAGTCACATTTTAACTGGCTGGAATGTTGCTAATGACCATGAGTGATTTGACGCACATATCCCCATAAAAAATAGCCTAAAGGCGTCAAATCAAATCCTCTTTAACATTTGCGACATCAGCATACATCGTAAATATTGTCCTTCTGACGCACTGTACCCATTCTATCTACTATCGCTTCCTGCACTAGTCAACACTAAACAAAAAAATTTGTCCCCTCTCGCTCAAACGAATCATTTGCTACACGCAACACTATCAATAGTCACACTGTCTTTGCCAACACATTCACAAATCAACTCGGGTTGTGTTGTGTTATGAATCATTTTGAAGTCTGCACGAGTGCATTCATTCACTTGCTTATCATAAGTGAGTACATTTGTATTGTATTTTGTACTCACTTAAGGCAACCAAACACAGGAAGCAATGAGTACATAACAATTTTTGTTTTTTTTTTGTGTGAGCTGAGCATCACAATGAAATGAATAAATATGAATGTGTAAAAAAACGAAAAGAAGAAGTAGGAACTTACTCAACACATGAGTACGCACAAAAAAAAAATTGAGTAGTGTGGTCACCCTTATAAGTACAATGTGGAAATGAAACTTCGTTAGCGTAGAGGGAAGATGCACAAGACACAAAACAATTTGCATTGTGTTGTGCATCCTCATCTGCATCATAGAGAATGAATGCGAATGATCAAAAAATAAAATAACTCTTTTGTTTTGAAACAATATAACACTACAATATTCTGTATTATTGCTTGACCATCAACTTTAGAAGTTTCACTTCCGTATTGTATTTGCCTAAATAGCTCCAATATAATAACAACATCGTCAAATTTTGAATTTCGTCACATTTCATTTTCATATATTTTGAATTTACTTCCCTTCGCTAAAGAAGTTTCACTTCAAAAATTGAAAAAAAATCTTATTCTTACTGTGCACACGAAGACACAATCACATACTTAATGTAAATCACTCACTCATCCACATAAATTCACTCTAATTCATTACAAATGAATAAATAAAGCAAGTGCGCTACCGAGTCATAGCATAGAATACGAGTCGACACGACAGTATAAACAAAATGTGTTGAATGTTTCGTTTTTCATATTGTCCGCAGTGTTTTTGTGACAGTGCAGACTATTTTTACCGCATTCAAGTTCTCCCATTTCTTCTTACTCGCACTCGCACTCGCACTCACACTTGATTTGTTATTTTATTATCATAACAATGTGATAGATACCGAGTCATGACGAGTCAAACCCATGATAATGTGTGAGGCATACAATAAGACACGACTCGCACGACAATATAGATTCGAGTCAATGAGTCAGCAAAGCAAATAAAACAAATAGAAGATAAATGACACACTTGATTCGTTTTAATAGTGATTACCGACTGTTAGCCTATAGTAATGTTGACTTGATGCCCGTTAGGATAAAATTGGTGCTTTAAAAAAAAATAGTATTCACAGAGTATGCATTTTTCCATGATGAAATGGCAATGCTAACTAAGTATGCTTAAAATTGACACATGTCACGAATCATGCGTGGGCTGTTAAAAATACAATACAACACTGATTAGTTTATCAGCAAAATAATCACCCTACATTCAATTCATAATTTATTTGTAATTTCGTATCTTGTGCACTCTATCCCAATAAAAAAATCAATTAGTTCGAAATGCTTTTGTGTTGCCTGCAGATCAATCCAATATTTGCATAATTGCTCACAAATTACACTTACTACTACTACTCACATTTCATTGTTAAACTAAAACGCTTCGCTTATTAATCATGTAATTAAATAATTATTGAAAACATTAAACCGATACTATTTTATAAGGCTTTGGAAAAATAAAATGGCTTTTCTCCTTTCACAAAAACATGAAATTTTATATAGAAAAGGATATCATTTCAATTTAAAAATTTAAAAAAATATATATTTAGATCAAGAGTTAAACTAAGTTAAGTAATCACATAAATTAGAGAGCTAAAACATTTCTTTATTTTTAAAGAATTTATTAATTATTAATAAAAATACATATATAAAATACTAAACTAAATACTAAACAGGGTCGTCCGATTGTTTATGGTGCTGGCGAATCAATTGTTGAAGAGGAGGAAGAGGGTGCAGCCTAAAGCATTTCACTGTAAACAGAAAAAAAGAAACAAGAAACAAGAAAAGAAAACAGATTCACAATGAGCACCAACAGATTCAAAGTTCAATACTCTTTTTCCTAAATAATAAACAATAAATTAAATGAAATAAAATAAGAAAATTATAAAATTATAAAATAAACAAATTAATTAATAATTTGAAATAAAAAATGAACATAAAAAATCTTTTAAAAACAAACACAGAATTGTAAGTTCCATAAAATTTATTTATTTATTTATTTATAAAACTAAGAAAGAACTAAAGTGCTTTTAGTTGAATAGGAAATAAATAAGCTAGAAATGCCATTTTATTTGAGACAAATTTTTATAAGTATTTACTCTTTCTCTCTATCTCTATCTCTATCTCTATCTCTCTATCTCTCTCTCTCAGTTTTTGTATATTTTTTCTTATTCATATTTTTAATTTATAAATTAATATAATTTTATAAACTTTTACAGTAACCTTTACAGAGAGCTGCTACCATAGCAGCCAAATAATATTATGAGACCCTGTTAGCGTACGCCCGGAAGTTCTACAAGCAGATTAATCTCCTACTAACCCCCTAACCCTGCCCCATTTGAACAATGTACGCAATATAAGAAAATCTAAAAATGAAAGTGAATGATGCAATAAGCTGAACACGAGATAGAAATTGATAAAAGTTGATAGTGGACTAATAAATAGTAAGAATGAAATGAATCAAATGAATTGTAAAGGCCTCCCAAATTATTGATTGTTTATTGTGACAAAACCCAAAAAAAAGAAGAAGAAAAAAACAAAAAATGTGAAAAGCTAAACTAAATTTAGAATGAAATGAAATCAATAAAACATAATTCAAAAATACAATAAAATGAAACCAAATAAAAAATTGAGAAAATAAGAAACAAAAGTATCGTAAATCGTAAGTCATGAAAAACAATGCATTTAATAACACACAGAACGAAATAAATATTAAATAATAATAAATATTAAAAATAAAAAAAAATTAATAAAAAACAAAACCAAGAAATTACAAATTGTCAAATGTAATTATAAAAATTATTAATAATAATATAAAAAACTATTATAAAAAATATTGAAATTATAAAAAATTAAACAAAAATACAATATTTTATTAAGACCATTATTTATTTCGTAATATTACTTAATTAATTACTTAATTAATTTAAAATTACAAAAACAACAAATCTAGTTAAGAAAAACTAAAGGAAACTAGCAAAAAATAAACCAAACCAAACCAAACCAAACCAAACTAAGCTACACTTAATGCAAATACAATACATGAAATTAAATTAAAATTAACATAAAAACATATGAAAAATTAGTTGTTAATTCTATTAATTATAATTATATACAATATTTATATATATATATATAATATAAATTTAAAGCAAAGACCACTTAACTTTAATGAAAGTAATGTTGATAAAACAAAAATTTAAGAAGAAAAAGAAAAACAAACAATAAATAATAATTTTCCAAAAACCATTTAATTATAGAAACAAATATACTTATTAGACACACACACACACACACACACACATACACTGAGCTGTTATTATATACATAATAAATTAATAAATCAATAAATATTATTATAATTTAACATAATAAATAATAACAAATTGTGTATATAATTAAAAAAAAATAATAATAATAATGAAAAGATTTATTGCATTCAAACACTAAATAATAAAACTCTTTAACTTATAAATATGAAAATACAAGATATAATACACACACAACACTTAGATATTTTAGTATTGTAAAGTGTATGAAAAGTGTAGAGGAATCAGAAACAATGAAACGACAGTGACAGACGTTTCCATTAACATAATATTTTAATAATTGCGTACGAGTATATTGTGTATTTAATAATTTTCATATATTTTTAAGTTTTTTTGCATTGACATCGTGAAAAACATAAATCTTTCTTGATAATAAGTAGGATGATGTGTGGTTCGTGTAATGCGCCTCTATCCCATCCGTTCTATAGCAGAAGAGATCTATACAGTAGCATTTTGAGCTTCCAGTTTGGAGTTTCATTTGTCATTGGTTTGATCAGGTGATTGTTCTGTGCCCCCAGAGGATCATTATATGGGCTAGTGCGGATGACAATCTGATAATCAACTATCACCAGGTTCATAACTCTAACATATATGGTCATCCTGTTAATAGACTTGTTCTGCAAGACTTATTCTCTTTTCAACTGGGACTTAGAATAAATCTATATCAATACAGGAGCGATGATTTTGGCGTAGACTGTAAACTTTTTTCCAAGAAATTTTCCCGTTGAGTCAATGAAGACTGTTGCTAAATAACATAATAAAATGCGATGAGCTAACCGAAAGTGAGCCATTGAATAAGGATGAGATCAAGGCACTTCACCTTCTTTGAAAGCGCGATAATGTCCTCGCAATGAAGTACAGCCAGCCGGTGGGACATTCCTCCTCTGTCTATAAAATGTGGATATATTCTCTTAATGGAAGCTATGTTCTACAGATGACAACATCGTCGGCGTAAGTAGCCAATATTTTGTTTGTTTCGATGTACATCTCACCATTGTTTGTATGGAAAATTTACTAATCCAAAGTAAATTCCATGTCAAATGATATCAATGTGTGTGATTTTTCTGATAAAGAGATATGAATAAAAAAAACTTCAAATGTATCCCAATTTCCATCTTTTCTAGTGGATTATCCAAAAATTCTTTCATATTCTTCTAAAGAATATTTAAAAAACAAAAATCAAGAGATACGCTTTTAAAGATGAGCACTTTTATTATGTTTAAACCCCCTCTCCCCTTGATGATGTTAGAGCTCAATGGCAGAAACTCGTTTACAGGCAACGTGCGTTACTCTATTTTCAGAAAATGAAAATTACATGACGACACGACTTTTAAATCACGAGATGAGTTAATATTTTTGGTGACACCAAAAGCTTTTGGGTGTAACGCAGCATTAGATTTTGACATGATATGACTATGGAATGTTTTCACTTATCTCCAATCTGGAAGCATTTTAAACACGATAAAAGATGAACAAATTATATTTCATCTCATATTGTTAATTAAATTTTTGGTTTTATATGAACAAATGAAAAAATATCATTTCACAAGTAAATTAAAAATGAAAATGCCGCGATATAATTTCAAAAGCAAAATTATTGACTGCGAAATTACCATCGTAGTAACAATTCAAATGCTAGCGCGCAAAAGAGTAACCGATTTATACACAACAAAGACCTACACAACACCATTTTTCGATTAAAGCAGGCAGCGCCGTTTCATCTTTTAATTAGTTAAATTTTTATCAAAATTATTATTATCCAAATTATATGTTCAAATCAGGTGTTGATTCATTATTGTTAAAATCTGGGTCAACTCTTAGTTTGTGTTTTCAAAATTCCATATATGTATGCAATTTGACAAATCACACTTTACTTTCTTAAACTAGATCTTTGTAAATGTACATTTATCAGCAAAGTATTTATAATTTCATTTTAATAAACTATACTAAGTATATGTTAATGGAAATGGGTCTGTTTTATATTTCTTTATTAACATTTTATTTTTCAATATTTATTTTATTATTTAAGTAAAATGAAAACTAAATTTTCTTTTTAGAGCAATTTCATGAACCAAAATCTTAGGTAAATGTAAAGTATAATAATCTCACAATTTCAAATGGATTCCAATACATTAGAAAGAAACATGAATTAATTATATGAGCGATATTAATTAAATTTTTAATCTCCATGTTGTTTTTTTTTTTTTATTTTTTTGTTGGTGCATGATTTCAATGATTTGTAAAAATTCAACAGTCACCCCAAAATGTTGGAATTTCTGCAAATCTCTCAATCTTATATATGATTTTTTTAATCCTTTTTAGATTAAAATACAATTAATTTAATGATTTAGCTCAAAATGTTAATAAATTTGGAAGAAACGATTTCCATTTTCTGACAAATTTTCTTCAAATTTTTCCCTATTTTCAATTTTAGCAAATAATATTAAATGAAATATAAATGAATAGAAAATATAAAAAATAAATAAAAAAAAAGTACCTAAAGACAAAAAATGAATAAATAGTATGAGCTGTAAAAAAAGGTTACCTGCTTGCAAATAATAAAATAAAATACAAGAAAATAAAATGAAAATCTATAAATCTATAAAAAAAGATATATATATTTCCAATTATATATACAAATAAATAAAAACAGAGAATGGTAAACAAAAATATAATTCAAAAATACTAAAATATTCATGCTTACAAAAATAATGAAAATTATTAATTCACAAAGTTTTCGAAAAATTAGATTTGATTTGATATGAGTTTCTCTTCCTTTAGATTATATTGTATAAATGAAATATATTTGTCATTTTTAATGCATTTTTCTTGATTAATTTTTTCTATTTTTCAATATATAAAATAATATTAAACATATCACAAATATGATAAAAATACAAAAGTCTTGAAACAACTAAACATATTTTGCTATACAATACAATAATTCATTCCACTTATCAAAAACAAAATACAATAAATAATGTTAATGAATTTCAATTAAAATTTTATAATTTTATACACTTCACACACAAACAAGAGAAGAAAATGATACAGTAAGAGAATCTATTCAGTTAAAAATTATAGTATTCTTGTTTCATTGGTTATTCAATATGAATAGAATCAATATCCATTTTCAGGGCCTTATGAGTTGACAAACCTACAAAGTAACTCAGCTCATTGTTGTTGTGCTGTCTAGGAGTTGTGTAACTTCATAACGCGCTCCCTTACCTTACTCCTCTGCCATTTTACTTGCAGTAGTATCTCCAAGCATTAGTAAATACTCGTTTCGTATTTCTTTGAACGCAATCTTATTCCTAGATGGATTTTCTTATTGTCTGTTCTAAACAATATTTTAAGTTTTAAATTTAAATTGGACTGAGTGTCTATGAAACTTATGCATTCCTTTCATTATCATTTTCCAATCTGTTCAGTGGGTCTTCGATGTCTCCATCTGTCTGTTACAAACTTCGTGACAAATTTATTGTATAATACTATTATATTATATTTAAAGAAATCTATTTTAGATTAGTCTTGGTTATACAAGCCGATCGCCACAAAGCTCGAGTTCACCCAGAAGCCTTCCGGCCAATTGTGTCAACTTCAAAGAAAGTTGTCTCTAGAAGACGGGTTCACCTGCCAAGACGATTAGAGCAGTCATAAAGGAGGTTTTAAATGCTTTCTCATTCTGATTATTTTTCGTCTTCACAGCTACAATAAAAGTCTGGATGTGGAACAGGCTACTAGCCCAATTGGGCATTTCCTACCATCTACATGCAAATCCTTATTCCTGTCAAAGTATAGGAGTTTGGAAGCCTGAAAGAATATCTTGTAGAAATCTCTGAATATCCACAACTGCTAGAGAAATAGGCATTGCCATGGAAATCTATGTCACAAAGTTATAGCTTATAATCTATATTTCCAGAATCATGATGAGGCAGTTTAAATAGTCTTTTATATTTCTTTTAAAACTTTATTGCACATATTTAAATTAATAAAAATGTATAAGCATTTCATTGAATCTTCTTCTTGAGAATAAAGATTATTCAAATTTCAATTCAAAGACTATACTTTTACTTATATTTTAAAATGAGATTCTCCTCTGAATATCTTTTAGTTGAACTCTAATGTGAAGGATTTCATCATATTATTGTATGTATTTATAATATTATATTGTATTTACCTATTGTTATGACATCTTATTAGAACATTGATCCAATAAATAAATCTTAAATATTCATATTTACAACAATCTAACTAATTAACTCACTTATGTACTACTACTACTACTACTACTACTACTACTACTACTTCTTTACTTATTTTCAAACAAGCTAATTGTAATTTACAATTGTAGATCGATTAAACATGCAGATTACTTAATATTAAAACGGTTTTCTTTAACAAAATTGAACGCACAAATAACAAACTACGATAAGTATAAATGTATCTAGATACTTTATATTGGGAAATTTCTATAGAGCGTTTATATAGATACTAATATGAGATATAGGAATATGAGTAGGTTTTATGTGTATTGTAACCATAACAAAAATAGATAAAGTAACTTTTGTATGCGACTAGTAGAGTTTAGAGTAAAGAGAACATAAGAGAACACAATATTATATACAATAAAATATATAAATAAATCAATCAGATAAATCACATATGATTAAATGTTTATAAGAATTTATAGAGAACAGAATAGAAAGTTTATGAAATTTGTAAGCATAAAAAGAAAACAAAATGAATATTTAACTATGAAGATTTCAGTGCAGATTATTATTTACAATATTTATTTATTTTCCTATTTTTGAACAAAGGAAATTTACATTAATTTCATTTAATTAATAATAATTTTTCATCATTTTTCCGTCCGTTGCGATTGAATTTAATTTTTTTTGTTTATTCTTTTTTGCCTTATAATTATAAATATATAAAAATAGACATAAACAAATATTTATTCATAAATTCATATAAACTAAAAGCAGAAAAGCTGAGATAATGCAAAATCGATCTATCCATCCATCAACATATGACACACTACACTTACTTACTCTGATGAAATAATGATGAATGATGATGATGATGATGATGATGATGATGATGATGATGATGATGATGATGATGTAGAATTACATAAAAGTTTAAGCAACTTAAAACAAAAAATGCATTAAAAATGACATTTATTTTATTATAGAGAAAACCAAAAAAAGAAAAAACATTATTTTTTGTCAAAATATTTTTATAATTTAAAAACAAAAAGAAAATATTCAAAATTAAGAGGGAGGACATAAAATTTCATTTCACTGAAGTTTATATACCTTTCACAATATACCTAGAGACAAGATATTGTAAATCTATACTGAATATAAAATGTTGGTCCGATAAGTCCGAGTTTCTGTTAACGTCACATTAGTCTGACAAGTTTCAATGATAATTTTGATCGTAAGCTTCTGTCCAGCATACATAAGAACTTGCCAAGTACTTTCGGGGTCTTCAAATTTCTTAAGAATATGGAGAATTTGGGAGAGTCAATGAAAATTCAATCTAATATCACCAAGGATCCCAGGTCAATATTTTGCTTCAGCTAATCATGAAATCTACGTAAATTTACTATACGTACATTTTTCATATAAAAATAGTATCATTTCATCCTAGATTGTTATGGGTGTTACAAGCAATTTAAAATGAATGGGAAAGATTATGTGAAATGGAAATTTGTGTGTAGCGGGAGGAATGAAAAAGAGTGGGGGGAAACTAAGTATGATGCCCCAAAAAGGAAGCCATATCTATTGGTCAAAGTCATAAGTCAATGGAAATCAACTTATTCGGTGTGGGGGTAACTGATCTAAAGTGGTCCAAGTCTCATATTGATATCGTCAACAGGTGCAGAACGACCTCCTAACACAACCCAATATTGCAATTTTAATTACCCTTCGATGTAATGCATCACAACCGCACTTCTAGGGACTACTGTCAAGAATACCGCCTTACAAAAAGACTATGTCATCTTTGGGTATCCTGATGTCCCTAGGGAGGAAAAGCCTGTAATGGTGCTTTAGTTGAGACATCCACTAAAATGTGCGTATGCTTGAAAAACAAGTCCTTATGGTGGTGAACACTTTACTTCCTGGTGTAGATGGTCACCACTGGACATTTAAAAACAATCGGTCACAGCTCTTAGGACGTTGTTCTGTTAACACTATCACCCATGGGCCTAATTTTAGATTATATACTATTGTAATTTCAACTTGTTTTATGTTGAATTTGTCACTTTAACTTGAAAAATGTAGATATTATTATTAATTTCAGAGGAAAACTTAACTTAACTTTGTATATTTTACAACCTGAAGTAAGTTTTTTTTATTCTTATATAGGGAGATACTTCTTCCATAAATCAGAGAATTTTCCGATTGTCATATATAGTATGTATTACAGAAGGCTCATTGCTTAAAACCATAGTGACTAAAGTATTTTACATGGTCAAATTTAACCCGCTCTACTCTCATACTTTCTGGAGACCCCAGGCAAACAAACCATATACAAATCATATTCACATGATATGTATGAAGGGTATAAATATTTAAAAAGAAAGAAAAATCATCAAGGTTTCCAAACATTAAAAAAAACAACTTAATAATTTTAACAATTTTTTTTTTTAATTTATTTATATATTTTTTTATTAATAAAATCCTTATCCTAAATTTTATAATTCTGGAATAATAAAAAACATAATAAATAAACCAAAAGGAAAACAAATCATAAATTTAAAATTTCAAACGAAGGCTATGAAGTCACAAAGAACAAATGCATCTTTATAGTGAAACAAAAGAGAAGAAATATAATACAAAATTTTATAAAAATAAAAAATTTATTTATTTAATTAAAATAAATAAATGAACAAATTTACAAAGGTAACTTTTCACTTAATCAATAAATCAATAATGATTAATCTTGAAGCAGATAGACACACAAATACTAAACATACACAGATACAAACAGAAAAAGATACACACAGATACATAAAAATAAAAAAAAAAATTAAAAAATAATCACAAAAATATGTATATTTGTTCTTCAGCCTTACTACAAGTACGATATCATAACAAAATTGAGTAATTTATTTAAATAAAACAATTTGATTTATTATACAATTTTTATATAATTTTTCTATTTAATTACAAAGAAAATCATTGACACTACAAAAAGATAAAGAATTCTAAGGCGATTCTAAAATATAGATGATGATCATGATCATAATGAAGATGAATATGGCTAATGAAGTTTAAATTGTTTAAGAAAATAACAAAAAATAAATCTCTATACATCATTTATTACAACAACAAAAAATGAAAAAAAAAATAATATAATTAAAGAAAATCTTTCATTAGAAAACAAAAAGAAAAGAAGAAAAACAGAAAATAATAAATATAAAATTATAATATTGAATTTGTATTTTAAAGTCTCGACAACAATCGAAAGTCGAGAAACGACAATAAACTGTGAAAAAAACAACAAATATGTAAAAAGTAAATAAAAGTTATTAAATAAAAATTATAATATTTAATAAAAAAAACAAAAAAAAAAAACAAAAACCAAAAATATGAGCAGAAATAAAAAACAAACACAAAATGTTTAAATTAATTAAATTAAATTAAACACTTGAAATTGTGTAAACTATTGAAATGATGAAAAAATAATGAAATCTATAAAAAGAAAAAAGATTATTATTGAATAAAAAAAATCGTTTTCTAATAAAAACAACAAATTTACTTTTTTACTTGGTAGCTTCTAGTTGTAATGATTTACCCAATTACTTCGAATCGACTATATGAAATGTTTAATTTTTATCTAATGCAGCCGCCAGAAAAACCTGGGCATCAGCTTATTTCATTTTCATTTCGTTTCATGTGTTAACAAGATTCGGATAAAATTTCGGATAAGGATAACCCTGGAATCACACACAAACTTTATCCTACAATATTTTCTATGTACCCCATTACTAATGATATACCATATACTTATATGTATAAAGAATAAAATAATTTGATGCATCTCATTTCTATTTTATTGACATTGCAAAGTTATGAAGACACCTAACCTAAAAAGAGAAAACCTCTGCTTCATGCGAGGCTTTTCAGGCTACCATCGCACGCGTCTGCTCTCACCAGTTGAGCTTCTTTAAACTTGTCTCACTTGTTGTTTGTAAGTATGCGTTTTTGTTTTTAAAACCCAAAGATGCTAAGACGAAATTAAAAGACAATCACCAAATCAGTCACAAAGAAAGTATGGCGTCATATGGAGTTTGGTAGATGTGGTTGGAAATTACATACAATTACTTACAATAGTTTGAAAATATCGATATTTGTTTTCGATATATCGCTACATATCTATGTATAATATCGGAATAAAAATCGATTTATAACTAGTTTTATATGAATTCATATTTTTTTTTTATTTTTTCCCAATCAAAAATCGGTCAACTTGGCGAAAGAAGCCATCACTTCAAAAAAATAAGTACAACGGGGTAAAATCCCATACCACGCGGCGACGACGGCGGCGTTTCAAGTGTTCTATGCTTTTGACTCGTTTCAGTGGAATTAAGTGCGTCAACTTCTTACATTTTGTGAACATAAAACAACTGGTGTGAATACCGAAATTACATCGCAACGACAACTTCACCTTCTTTAAATCATTCAGCAAATGTTTGCCATCGAAACGTCAGAGAAAAGTTGAAAGTAGCACATTTTTTTATGGCAGTCACGGTCGGCAACAGGCTATGGAGTTTAACTCATAAGAATGAACACATTACACAACTTTTATACCCGATGGACCTAAAGGCAAAAACCCAGAAACGCCTAATATCGTGTTTCGTCTTTATAGTCTCTAATCTAATCTAATCTAATTTAATCAAATCTAATCTAATTTAATCTTCAATTTTTAAATTTTGTAGTTTTCTTGCAAACCATGAAAATATCAAATGGATAGAATTGCCCCCATCAGAAATACTATCAAATATAAATATAAAATATATGTGTAATAACTCTAATGATAATTTCCGGTCAGTATTAATTTTAATTTTGATTTTTAATTTTGGTTTTTCTTTTTATTTGTATATTTTGGCATTTTAATGTT